>JAUPFN010000008.1:35803185-36403185 GCA_036924255.1 Apodemia mormo | reverse complement strand
AGACCTCTGAAAAAAAATACACTATGGTCTCTATAGGGACCAACGCTAACTTCATTCATAAAAACAATATTTTCACTATTTACCAGTTTTAATACAATACTCTATGGTATTTTATCGTTTTCGAGCGAAACATTGTACAGAATAATATTAAATTGGCATTCTTTTTTCAAATACGCTCTTGGGGAAAAATAATAGAACTTAGTCTTCCATTTTGATTCATGCTGTATGTTATGTGTTGGTTGCAGTTCATGATACAGGTTAATTTAAAAGTGTTTTGACATATTAATCAACAAGTAAACTTTATTTATAATCAAGATTAGTTCAAGATCTAACAGTTTAGGTAATAATTTTGTCAAAAAACCGTAAATATCAATTAATAAAAAATATATTTCATTAACGACCAACTTGATGATACCAGCGCTTTGAGTATGACGGTACCTATTTTTATTTATTTTCGTAAATTTTAGTGTTGATATCTATGATCTCAAAAAAATTATATGATGTGAATGTAAAATATCCTAAACAATATTTTAAAAAAATTACATAGCTGTAAAATTAAAAAGAAATAAATTATTTAAAAATTACGAAAAAAAAAAACTAGGTATTAATTATGAAAAAAAAATTAATATTTATGTAAATAAATATTTGTGTACTATAATATATGTTGTTTATTTTTTTCCGTATGTATATGTTTACCAATTATATAAAAAATATATAAAAAGCATAGGTCATCGATTTACTTTTTGAATTAAAAATCCTCGACTAACAAGTAGTCATATTTTTCTCAAAGTATCGTGTTACACCTGAATTATTTTGTAGCTTAAGCCATTTAAATTAAACAATTCTCACATCAGTGTATTGCATTACTCAAGACCTCTTAAGAAATATACGCTTTACAGTATCGGATTCAATCCAAACACTCATAAACTATTTTTGTGAGCACGGTCCACCGGCACGCACTCGGAACGTGTGCGCGTAACGGTCCGTGTTTTTTTAGAAAAAAATGCGAAAATGGCTGGTGGTATGAGCGGATAACTACGGAAGTATTATCTACTGGACTTCCAACGATACAGGGCAAAGCAATGATAGTATCTATAAAAAATATAAAGTAAGATCTGTAATTCAATAAGTAAAACCTGTAAACTTAATTCTGTTTATTCAATCAATCAATCAATCAAATAATTTTTATTCAAAATAAGTATAAAAATACATTTTTTGAACGTCAACACCAGAAAATAAAATATCATTACAAAAGTAAGAGTAAGTAGGTACATAGTTAAATATAACATTGAAAAATTAAATCATTTTATAATAATGTCCAAAAAAAATTAATATATCGTACATGTCTCATGTCTTACACGTGTCAAAAAATTATAATAAAAGTCAAAAAATAAAAAATAGTACATACGTTAAAAAAAGTCAAATGATAATATAAGTAAAATAATCAAAAAATGTATGGAAAATATATAAAAATGATCAATAAGGGATTAAATTAAAATGTCCTAATGGTAATTGATATTAATATTTACAAAACCCAAGCATTACTGTCATTAAAATAATCATCTACTTTATAATAAGCTTTTTGACAAAGAGCTCTTTATGAAAATTTTAAATTTCTTTTCAGAAAAATTTACAATTTCTTCAGAAATCATATTGTAAATCCGGACACTGACTCCTATAAAACATTTTGAAGTTTTGCTTAATCTGTATTTCTGTATATTCAATTTATTTTTATTTCTAGTATTGAAATCATGTCTAACTTTATTTTTGGTGAATAAATGAATATTCTTTCTAACGTACATGATACAATCAAAAATGTACTGACTAGGCACGGTCAAGATATTTATCTGTTTAAACAAAGCTCTTAAGGATTCTCTGCTATTCATATTATAGATTCCTCTAATAGCTCTTTTCTGTAGAATAAATACTGCATCGATGTCAGCTGCTCATCCACATAGTAAAATACCGTAAGATATGATACAGTGGAAATTACTAAAATAAACAAGTCTTGCAATCTGTACGTCAGTTAATGTCTAATTTTTCTGATTGCATAAACTGCTGTATTAAATCTTTTTGTCATATTTACAATATGAGGACTCCACTGCAGTTTTGCGTCAATCGTTAGACCGAGGAATACTGTTTCATTCACGAGCTCCAGTTTTTCATTATTTAAACTGACAACATCATAACGTAAATGTCTCATATTTGATAAAGAAAATTTTATACATTTAGCTTTTTTGCGTTAAGTACTAAATTATTAGCGTTAAACCACTAAAGAACTTTCGAAAGAGCTTTATTTAATTTAGAAATATCTGGATTTTTCCTGTTTACATTAAAAAGTAAAGATGTATCATCGGCGAACATGATTATAACACACAATCCCTGAACGACAAACGGCAAATCATTAATGTAGACGAGGAACAGAAGAGGACCTAAGATTGATCCCTGACGGACTCCCATTTTTACCTGTGCCCCTTTTGAAGGCATTCTATTTATTTGCACCTTTTGAACTCTAGAATTTAAATATGAGCTTACTAGTTGTAAGGCTCTATCATTGAGTCCATAGTATTGCAGCTTAATTAGCAAAGTTTGATGATCAACACAATTAAATGCTTTCGATAAGTCGCAAAAGACACCTATCACATCATTATATTTTTTCCACGCACCTATTATACGAGTTATAAGAGTTATATAGTTATTATTGCTGCGTCTGTAGTCGCTCGTCCTTTTGTAAAGCCATATTGATGATCATGTAGTAACTAATTTAAGTTAAATTAGGCCAATATCTGATTATACATTTTTTTTTTCAAATATCTTGCTTAAACCGGTAATACTGATATAGGTCTATAATTTGATAGATTATTTTTATCACCAGATTTAAAAAGGGGTATAACTTTACTGATTTTCATAATATCTGGGAATATCCCTTCGTCAACGCATTTATTAAATATAAAAGTGAGATAGGGTGCTATGATATCAATAATGGAACTAACGAATTTTACTGACATACCTCAAATTCTGGAGGCTATCGAACAACTCAGTCTTGATCACCTCCCTCAATAATAATTTAGTTGTCCCTTTCAAGTAGTTAGTCAGTTTTTCTTCTTCTTTCAGATATTATGTTTCACGCATTTCTTTAGATAAGATTTTAGCGACATTTCTACAAAAACGGTTCAATTGTTTCTTCATGTCTTTCATTCCATCATTCGTTTGCATATAAATATAAATTGCATATACATTGTCTAAAAATTCTTTGTTTTTTCTCGCAATCGCAGCTCACTTTATCCCACCATGTATTTTTCTTCCATTTTCTCGCCGTGTTGGTCCCGGCTTCCTTTGAAGAATAGGTCAACTGCCGTTCTGACAGACAGGTCGTAAAAGGCGATCGATTGGCTATCGAGTCACTACCATCGTGGCTACTAGCTGGTAGAGTTCTGCATTGTCTCGCCCGGGTAAGGTACCACTGCCTTACCTATTCCTGCCGCAATAGCGTCAGTACTTGTAGCTGTCGTGTTCCGGTTTGGAGGGTAAGGTAGCCGGTAAACTTATGCAAGTGGCATTAGACCTCGCCACAAGATAGCAACGCACCATTAACATCTTTGGTGTCTATAGGCGATGGTTGACTCTTTCCATCAGGAGACCCATCTGCTCGTTTGCTATCTTATGATATTAAAAAAAAAATATAGATGAACCGATGTGGAGAAAAAATATATTTGGTTCATACGTGAGGTATGATTTTTAGAAATCATTTCCAATTATCGGGTGCATGCACGCAAACCCATGAGCAACTACTAACAATATAAAATATTACATATTTTTAATATGTGCTAATTAAAAAAAAAAGCACTAATTAAGCACTTTCATTTAATACTCAACACGATATCTTACGCCAGTTCTTATTATTTCTGTGTCTTTCAGCCATTTTTTTAATGACTTGAAGAGTAAAGACACATGGAAATTTTAAGTTACCACAAAGCGGAAATTCTAACGCATTAACATAACATTTATTATTATTGCAAACTCATGAATGATGTTAGAGAAGAAAATTATCATAATATACATATATTCGTATTCATATTAGCAGTAAAGTAAAATATTATTATAGCAGCATTTTATGATAGATCTTATATAAGATGACTTTTGTTAAACATAATAGCTGTAGGTGAAAATAGGACATCATTAATGCCTATATCATTAAAGCGATTCATTTTAGTTAGTAGTAACTTTTCTTTCTACGTGGCGTAAACTATGACTATTTCTAAAAATGTCCAACTACCAAATGTTCAAACAACTTGTGAAACGGTTGCTAATGATTAATGCTACAGATGACAGATCGTTGATTTTAGGAACCGAGGTTCCATAGGAAACCCGAATTAGTAACACTGCTATTTTTAACTGACTTCAAAATAAGATAGTTATCAGTTTTACCTGTATGTATATAATATTAATATTGGAAAATATTTGAGTATGATGATCAATTAAGGCTTCTAAGTATAAGTGCTTATTTTCCAACGTGTAAGGGCGACTAAAAAACCTTACCTATACGGACGTAACACTTAAAAATCAACAACTAAATGTTTTTTCGGATAAATATTTTTGACTGAATCAAGAATATTTAAAACCTATACTAATATTCCACACTAATATTATAAATGCGAAAGTCTGTCTGTCTGTCTGTCTGTTACGCTTTTACGGCTAAACCGCTGGACCGATTTTCATGAAATTTGGCATGGTTGAAGTTGAAGGTTGAATAGTTGAAGATCCGGGGTCAAACATAGGCTAATTTTTTTTCCAAAAATCAGTCCCTGGAGGGCTGAAATAGGGGATGAAATTTTTATTAAAAGCTATCTGGATGACTTATTAATGTACTCGCGGGCGAAGCTGCGCGGGTCAGCTAGTTTGAGAATATTTCTAAAACTAATTTCTTTAACGATCGATCACCAAAACTGGAACCAAAATTTGACTATTGCGAGGTTTAATATTCGATTTTATACACACAGAAAATTCACTTAATTGATTTTAAATTACGTGATTGATATTTGGAATTAATTACGTAAGCACATATTTTGGATTTAAAAATTTGAAACGACTGGTTCGTATTCAATCTTTAAATTTTTTTAATGCTAATGATAAACTACACGCGTATGCGGTGTATGACTAGTAATTATCAATCTAGTATTGATACATTATGTCAAAGTACACATAATTTCAAAGAGGATAACCCCGTTATATATTTAGGACATACCGATATTTATTATTTGTTTGAAATTTGACCAGGTCCTATCGTTACTAGACAGTTCAAACTAGTGTCGCCGTTGATGCAACGAGCTACACGAACTAAATACTCGATGTCGTCGCACATAATACATACGCGTGACCTATCTACTTCCATACTACACAAGTCTAGACGTAATGATGGTTTACATTTATCACATTTATGGAACCGATTGCCTCGAATAACTTTCTGACAACACCCGTACGCCACCGCCGCCGTTGAGGATAGATTCCAGCAATGGAATGGAGAGTGTACCACACTAAAACGGCTAGCTGTGGCAGCTGTTCTAGTTGCACTTGAAGAATTCAGAACACAGAATTCAAATTCCCTTTGTGAGATGACGTACCATGCCATTGAAACGATTTATACAGCCAGTGTTGATTGCTGCTGTGTTGAATAGTCAACAAGAAGGTTAAATTGATTTAAAAGTTAGTGAGACCTATCTGCTTGTTTGCTATCTTATGATATAAAAAAATATCATTACCTTTTTTTATCAACCGGATTTATTTAATGAGGTCAAATATTAATCAGGGCGTATGATAGGTACGCATCGCACTTCTGATGTAAGTAGCTGCCATTCTTTTTAGCGGAAAATATAACCTAAAAAGTAAATAAACAAAATAGAAATATGAATCAATTAGATACTTTGCAAGTAAACTAAATATGCGAGAGTGCGTCACGTGTGTACGCCTCGAGCACTAGTGTCAAAATGAGCGCGTCCTAAACAGGTGCAACGCCTTTTATAGATGCAATGACGTTTATTTCTTTGTCTAGCGGAAAGGATTACCAACAATAATCTTAATATCTAATATACCTCATTTGCTTAGAATTTTAAAATTAAATTAATTATTTTTATCTAAATTACTAACATAATATATTTTATATAAATATTATAAAAAATCAATAAGAAAATTCAAGCACTCACATTACAGTACTTTAAACTTCACTTATCTTTAACAACGGTTAAAGATAAGTAACGGTTAACATTAGCATATATCAACAAACTCGATTTCATTTAAAAATAGAAACTAAACTAAAATTGGGGATCCTTTTGTTGTCTTATACTTCCTTAACATTTGAATACGATATTGCTCGCCACGTCAGACCCAACCGAACCATCTGAATCGGGACGTGAAATTGTTGAAGTTGGTTATGAATAATTCAGAAATGAAATTACAATTTCCATTATTGTTCAAACCTTTCGATCAATGGTTGTACTAGAATCGACTTGCAAATCATAGCTTTGTCAGATATTTTTTGTTTGAAGGAAAAATTAATTCAATTGAGAAATCATTTTTTCTGTTCCAGAAAGAATTTCTAATCAGTTTCAACAAGGCTGATGAAGATTTCTCAAAAACAAAATATTTATCTTGTTACACTAAATTTTTAACTTCCCACTACGTATGTAGATAAGGAAGTTACTGACTTTACCCCGATTTTCGAAAATCGAGTTTTCACCAGATGTCCACGTTTTGAGGTCCTAGGAACCTTTTCCAACTATTTTCACGATGACCTCAGTATGTCTGTATGTATGTATGTATGTATGTATGTATGTATGTATGTATGTATGTATGTATGTATGTGTGTGTGTGTATGTGTGTGTGTGTGTAAACATTTCATAACTTTTAAACGGCTAGACCGATCGAAACTCGTTTGATGGCAAAAATTTGAATCGATTCGGTCGCAGAGATTTTGAGAAATGTTGAAAAAACACAAAAAAAATTTTTATGAAACAGTGTTTTTTTAAGTACAATCTCTAGATTTATGTACCGATTGAATACAAAAACTAATCAGCTATATTTCTGAAAAAACTACGTCTAATAATCAATTGCATCAAAATCGGTTCATCCGTTTGGGAGTAATTGTTGACGAAAAAGTTTGAAAAAAGTGTTTTTTCGACATAGCTACGAAATTTTTCAACCAACCATTTTCTGGTATTCTACGATATTTAGTACTAAAAAACTACGTCAAATCCGTTTCAAAAATCAAAATCGAATATAATTCTCAAAACGTATCGCTTTTCAAATATTAAAATTATGTTGTTGTTAGTAAACTTACTTAATTTTTTTAAATAACTTTCAAGTTAATTCACCGATTGACTTAAAAATCTTATCAACTTTTCTTTAAAAACTGCGTCAAATACCGTTAATTTAATCAAAATCGGTCAATTTGTTTATCAATGAAGAAAATTAAAAATAAAATGTTTTTTGACATCGCATCGAAATTTTTCAACCTATCGATTATTTAGCTAAAGCAATATTTTAGATCTCAAAAATTGAGTTGAATGCCATCATGGTTTTCAAAATATACGGTTTTCCAAAAAAAATATACTGGCATTTTTAAAAAATTCATGTTTGAACTGAAAAATCTTTATCTTTGAATTAAACAACAAATATACCTAATTCAAAAAAGAAACCACGCTGTACAAAACTCATAAGATATTAGTAGATTAATCCAAAAAAAACGTAACATCATTATAATATGTTAATTAATCTGAATAGTCAATAAGTTTTTTTGAAACACTTATAAAACACTACGTATCGTTCGTATCTACATTCCTAAGGATATTAAATTGAACGAAGCCGGCATCTTACATTTCTTATAGAGCAAGATCCCAGGGCCACCAGACGTCACGTATTTTCTGATGGATGAAATGTGGACGATAGAGTAGTGTTAGTATGTACTATGATCGTATGCCTACCTGCTAGCTTGGTCAAACGGCCAATTTCCAGGTATCAGGTAATCAAGGTACATAAAAACATTACTTACTTCACATAAATTCTCATGGCTGATTTTCATATATGTTTTCGAGTGTATAGTTAAAAATAAATTGTCAATACTCCCAGACACTTTCCGTCGGCCATATTGCTTGGCAGACGCTTTAAGGGTCTCAAAATAATTAGTTAACTTCACGTAAATTCTGACGCTCCATTTTTATATATGTTCATCCGATAACAATTTTAAAACCTTTGACAAGAAGACAGACCAATCCAAGGGGCCAATCATCCCCTAAACTAAATTTTAATATCTCTGTGAGTGGGAGCGCGAGAGCATTATCTACGCGCATGAGACTGAGTGAGACCGACTGCGCTGTTAAGTAGAGATGAGACGTATTTACGGGAACAGGTTTCTATACTAGGTTTCAACTAAGAAGTCTCCAAACTAAGTATTCAGTCGTAGAATATACGAGTATCGAGTATTTAGAAGTACTGTAAGCGTACGCGTCCCCGGTTACACATACAACTTAGTAATGTCAAAGAGGCAAAAGCGTATCGAGTATTTACGAGTATCGAGTATTTAAAAGTATCACGCGTACGCGTCCGTGAATACGTATACAATGTACTAATCCTTTGAGATTTGGGACAAGTACACTGTAAAGGGCGACTGCTAAATATGCCACTATTAAAGTCATATTATAATACATACATTAAAAATTCCAAAAAGCTGTCAGTCTTAAGCCTGTTAACGTATTAAGGGAATATTTCAATTTTTTTTACATTTTCTTACACTAAGCTAGGTAGGTATTCAATATTCAATCAATTCTCCTAAGTCGTATATTTGACCGTCTTGTTGGTCGGGTGGTTAGCGAACCTGACTACGCAATCAACGAGGCCCGGGTTCGAATCCCGTTGGTATTTTTGATTTGGTTGTTCATTAAATAAATTATTGTATTACCTCTGTAGTCTATTGTATATCAGTCTATCTGTAGGCCCGGTGTTGCCATTGACTATATAAAGTCCTCAGGCCGGATCAGGCAATCCAAAAATATTTTTTATCAATTTTCTGATAAAAACGAATTGACTGGGATTGGATTAGTGCTCGGTTGGCAACAGGATTGCCACATATCACATTGTGTGGGATTAACTATCTTCAGCTAAACATGAGTGCACTGGTCTACCTAGCACGGCAGAACACTGAATACTTATTTGGGAGTGACTTTAGCTGTTGGCCTCAAGAGGGCCTTTAAATTACAATAAAGTTAGCTGTCACCTGACCAATTTTTTATTTTATTTAATAATTATATTAGTTAAAAATAATAAGGAAAAAAAAATGAAAGTAAATTAGCCGACATTTAAAAATTTTTAGAATTTTTTTTAATTGAAAAAAATATTAAAAAAATTTTTTTCATTTGTAAAAAATTTGAAAAACTATAAGTGTTATTTTAAAAAAATATATTTTTTAGTTCTAATTAATAAATTGAAAAAAAATTAAAAATGTCGGCTAACTTTAGTATTATTTATTATAGGTCAATTTTTTTTCTTATTTTTGTTGCCATAATTTACTTGTCAACAAAAGTTCTAAAAATTATAAAATGTCTGTTCAAGTAATTTTCATGGCCTTAACAGCGCAGTCGGTCTAACTCAGTCTCATGCGCGTAGATAATGCTCTCGCGCTCCCACTCACAGAGATATTAAAATTTAGTTTAGGGGATGATTGGCCCCTTGAATCGGTCTGTCTTCTTGTCAAAGGTTTTAAAATTGTTGTCGGATGAACATATATAAAAATGGAGCGTCGAATTTACGTGAAGTTAACTAATTATTTTGAGACCCTTAAAGCGTCTGCCAAGCAATATGGCCGGCGGAAAGTGTCTGGGAGAATTGACAATTTATTTTTAACTATACACTCGAAAACATATATGAAAATCAGCCATGAGAATTTACGTGAAGTAAGTAATGTTTTTATGTACCTTGATTACCTGATACCTGGAAATTGGCCATTTGACCAAGCTAGCAGGTAGGCATACGATCATAGTACATACTAACACTACTCAATCGTCCACATTTCATCCGTCAGAAAATACGTGACGTCTGGCAGCTCTGGGATCTTGGACCATTACTAATACAGTCAGATCTCCGATTCGATTTGCTTCAACCAAAGTTTATGTAATAATTTGCATTGTTCAACTTTAGAGAAATTATCATTGCTTAAATTTCAGCCACTATGTTTTTAATAAATTAATTTCCATTGATTACATTTACAATAGCAAAGCATTATTTTTAAATAATTATTTTATAACATAATATTATACGTAACGCTCTCGGATGATATAAGTGTTTAAATTAATAAGCGCAGACCTGTAATAGTAAATTTGGAAGCGAAATTTCATATAAAAGAATTAGAAATAAATAAATAATGCTAACACGCCCCTATCCTTGAAATGTAGGATAAGGTGCAACTAATGCATCCACAATTAGTCAACGATATATTCTTGTAATGGGGCCAACATAATGCGAGGTTAATTTAAAGTTCCATCCTCACCACCTCGGTGTCTGGAAATCCACAACCGTGCACTTTTGTCGACACTTTTTGCCTCGCACTACTCCTTTGTGGAATCAATTACCCTCGGGGGTGTTTCCGAATGGATACGACTTAGGGACCTTCAAGAAACGAGCTTATTCATTCTTAAAAGGCCGGCAACGCAGCTGCAATGCCCTTGCTGCAGCCTTTGGTATTACGGATGTCCATGGGCGACGGTGATCACTTACCATCAGGTGCACCATCTGCTCGTTTGCCCCCTCTACTATAAAAAAAAAGTTGGGAACATATGATAATACGTACTACTAAACTAGATATAGTTTCAGGAAAGTTAAGTTTTCCTAAAATCCTCAAAACTTATTTAGAACAAATTATCTGTTCTAGGATCTATGCCCTTATGTACGAAATCACCATTACATCATTCATGCGATACAAAATAAATTTAAAACAAAACTATTTATTTGTATCCTTGATTTTTTTAACAGTTTTTAAATTCAAGAGACTCAAGTTTCTTTATTTAGTCTTAGATTTTTGACACTTTAGCAATTTTATTTTTATTCATTATATTATATTACATGTACTTTTTTAAATCTTAATTTTTCTATCTTAGATTTCCAAGTTACTGCGCATAAAACGGAAAGATCATGTACTAACGTTAAAGTCCTTACGACATAGAAGCAATTCTGCTGAAAGCACAGCTGAAATAACGTGGACACCTGTTTCACATGCCAGATTGTAGACTATAAAAACCTGTCTTTTGTTCCGATTTATCAAGTAGTAAATGGAAAATAGAACACAATATGTCTAATGTAAAGATTTTCTTAAACGACATATTAGTGCATTCGATATACTCGTAACTTTGGAAGGACTTTATGGCTTGAAGAACAAAACATGTCCGGGGTAAACTTAAAAAGTACTACATGGATTTACTTCAAATTTTGCACGAATGTTACTAATAGATCAGATCAACATATAGGCTACATATTATCACACTATCACTTACGGGAGAGGAGCTGTGCGGAGTAAACGAAGTCCGCGCGGACGAAGTCGTGGGCAACAGCTAGTTAAAAGTATTTTAAAACTTCAAAAAGTAGGTATGTACTTGTTCGCATGGCGATAATTCGTCAAGGAAAAGGGAGAGGCATTGGCAGTTAGTTTGGACATAGCAAAGGCCTTTGATCGGGTGTGGCACAAGGCACTTCTTTCCAAGCTTCCATCCTATGGGCTTCCTGAGAAATTGTGAAAATGGATCACAGTTTTCTGACGGATCGGAGTATCAAGTTCGTTGCTGATGGCGCATGCTCTGACCTTAAACACTGGTGTTCCTCAAGGTTGTGTACTATCACCTACGCTGTTTCTTCTGCACATTAATGACATGTTGCGATCGAGCTGCATTCATTGTTATGCGGATCACGGTACAGGCGATGCTTTATACTCTGGCTGCAGCGGAATTTCTCGAGAACACGTCAACGAGTGCCGGAACAAACTAGTGTCAGAAATTGAAGCACAACTTTCCGTAGCTTCGGAGTGGGGTCGATTAAATTTGGTCCAATTCAACCCCATTAAGACACAAGTTTACGCGTTTACAGCTAAAAAATCACCCTTTGTCGTATCACCTCGTTTTGAAAATACTTCAACACTATCGTCGGCACTTGGTGAAACACCACTTTCATACAATATTTTATATCGATAACACTTGTACTGTTTCACAATAAACTATTATACATATTATCCAACCGGTTTCGCTTCTATAAGCATCATCAGGGCAATTACCAATTAAAACTAAAAACAAAACAACATCTAACCGTCCTGATATAACATTTTATAGTATGACAGCATAATATATACTATGTTATTGAAGGTAGTATGTATTATGCTGTCTTATTATAAAATGTTAAATCAGGACGGTTAGATGTTGTTTTGTTGGAGTCGACATATCGAGCGACGTTCAGTTCCGCGGTCACTTGGAAGACAAGGCTAAATTAGCCTCTAAAAAGCTGAAAGTTCTCAGCAGGGCCAGGCAGTACTTCACACCGGCCCATTGCTTATTACTTTATAAGGCGCGAATCCGACCTCATATGGGGTACTGCTCTCATATGCCCACCGGGCATATGAGAGCAGTACCCCATATGAGGCAGTACACCGGGGTACTGCCCGCCCGTAAGGGGGGCTCTACAGTACCAGCTCCTTCCTTTTGACCGCATTCAACGTAGAGCGTTTCGAATCGCCGATGACGGGACTATTTCAAATCGGCTTGATTCTTTGGCGTTACGTAGAGATGTGGCATCACTCTGCATCTTTTATCGGCTCTATCATGGGGAATGTTCCGAGAAATTGTTTGGATTAATTGCTGCCGCCGAATTTCACCATGGGACATCGCGACAAAATTCGAAGTTCCATCCTTACCATCTCGATGTCTGGAAATCTACAACCGTGCGATTCTCGAGACTTTTTTACCCTGTACCACTTCTACGTGGAACCAGCTATCGGCAGAAAATTTTCCAAATGGATACGACTTAGAGCCCTTCAAGAAAAGAGCTTACTCATTCTTAAAAGACCGGCAACGCAATTACAAGACCTCTGGTAGTGTAGTTGTCTATGGACGGCGGTAATCACTTACCATCAAGTGAGCCTCCTGCCTGTTTTCTCCCTGTTCTATATATAAAAAAAAACTTCATTCATCATTTTTTATGGCTTTCGATGTAATTTAAATGACATGAAAATTTTCTCGCGTTAAATTTATGCTGACGTGATACAGACAATTTTTAATTTGCCGCCAAATCTTTAAACAAAATGAATGAAATGCAATATAAAACTACATAGTTACGTACACGAAGGTCTTCTTTGCTCTGCTGAAAACACTGAGCCTTTTTTTAATCTATGTTTAGCCATTCTAACGAATAATAAAAACATCCTCCATGTTTGCGTTCTAGACTTTCACTGGCAGTTTTTAAAAAAACGTCTAAAATATTATTATTATAAATCTGACGATTTGCTCAGTTTTTTAATTTTTTTGTGATCTTTCGTTTGACCCTTTTAATATATACGTATGTTAAAGCACCTTATTGTTTGTTTTTAACTCCTTGTGTTCCATCCTCGCACGCTTGGTATCTGGTGGTGGCATTCGTTACTAATTGACCCGTGTCAACGCTGATACCGCGTTGTATAAATAATATGATATCTCTATAATTAAACCATATTTTATTATTCTGTAAACGAATACGTATTGATATATATTTCCTGTCTACTAGGACTCAAAATAAAGTTATTCAGTAAAATATTTTATACATATAATAAAATTTAAATTAGGTGCGGTCATATTTTTCCCATTGAGCGCTGGTAGAAATTTAAATAATACGAAGCGGTCAAATATTACCGACTGGGATTCCACAGATTAACGAATTTTAGTGAGATGTACTTTATTCACTTTAAGATAGTATATAAAGAGAACTTAAGAACATAGATATATTAATAAAGAAGAAAATTAGTATAGGTTATCTTAACAAAATCATCACTAACTATTTACGAGGTCAACTATTCAAAAGCGCTAAAATATGCATTAACCTAAACAAACATCCACAAATCTTTAACGTTTGGGATGGAATTAATTACTGTTAACTTCTGTGGCAAGGGTGGCTTTCTTGAATCGACGTACCCTTATTTCCATTTATCGTGTTAAGACCTAGCGTCGTCGGTAAGGTTAAGATTTATGTGTGAGGTGAAGCAAATAATATGTCGTTCGACTCCCAGATTCAACGCTATGTAAATTATGATTAGGCTAAATATAATAAGGCGATAAAAATTAAATAAGTATATCAGAAATTCTTATTTGAATGAAATTAATGTATTTAATGTAAAAATGGTAAAATGCAACTTATACTATTTCCAATTCTTTATTTCCTCGAAGACAGTTCTAATTTGATAGTTGTAGTGTTGTGCCCAAATAAGTAATGATATCGATCGCATATATTTAATATATTTTGAACAAAGACAAATATAACAAAAACATTCACATATAATTTTTTCGTGGTAGGAACACTCAATGGCCCAACACCATTTTGTGTTTGTTTTAATCTGTCACTCGCAATAACACGGTCGTGCTAGTCATTACATTTCTGTTCGCTGAGTGTTTTTATATTATCCATACGTTATGTTATGTTTATGTTTCTCCATGTTGATTGCTGCCCAGCTGTCAAATATCAAAATGCCGAAAGGATTTGTTCTAAAAAGGCAGGCGAGAGAACTGGTGATCAAGGTTCGTAATTACTTTAAAGCAAAGTATCAAAATGGTGGTCCGCTTTTACCACTGTCGCAAGTTCGAGAGCGTGTTACGGCCGAATTAGGGATTAGTGGGCCTACTGTTTCAAAAATTACTACCGAAGCTTACGGTACAAGCGGCATGCAGGAAATTAAGTTTCGTACGCCGATGTAAAAACCACGTCGTGTGACATCGGTTGACAACTTCGACGCTGGTGCTATTCACCGAGTTTGCGCAAAGAAATTCCAACACAAAACTTGTTTCTTTACGTAAATGTGGTTTTTACTTTACGTAATTGAAAAAATTGAATTTTCTTATAACATTCGGACAAACGTAAAATATTGATGGAGATCAAGATCAAGATGTTGCTATGGCTCGCTGCGAATTTTTGAACGAAACCAAAAAATATCAGATTGGTCAAACGTTGTTTTTACTGACATGTATGTTTTCAATACAACGCTCCAGTAAAATACGTCAAACATACTTGCTCATAATTGATTTTGTAAACATGTTACACGTTAAAATTCTTTAGTCAATATATATTGTCTATACGCGGAGTATTCGGATCGATTTTCCAGAACATTGTGCACCCAAAGAAGTGTCAAATTTATCATATTAATGTAAAATGTATATATACCCTTAACCAGGCTATGGATTGAGCGTCTCCTACATCGATTTTACGATGTTATTACCAGGTTATGGTAAAATATCTACCGCAAACTGTAAAAACGACCAAAATATAAAAATATTTCCCAGGGCCACAGAAAAAAAAATTGTCACTGTCGTTGTGAAATGTCACTTTTACGGCCATTCTTTCAATGATCGTCCGTCGCGGTTGTTTCTGTGAAAAGAGCGGCGTATTTTATTGATTATGGCGAACCGAAGAAAGATAAGACGTACGTTTTTTATATCTTTCTATTCTATAAATAATAAGTGAATACTAAAAAAAAATCATGATATAACAAAATCAAGCATGTGGAAAACCATATCACCTTAACCTGTGAAACTTTTGGTACCAGCTTTTTGACGCGGATTATCTTTTTTGGTTTTCTTACTATTGTTTTACATTATGAAGATATTACTTACGTTTTGCTTTATGGAAAATTAAATACAAATTGTGGGTAGACTTTTGTCGTCATAGAATTGTTAGTCAGCACAATATTTACCTACTTTAGTGTTTTTTTGTTTTTTTTTTACAGGTATTACAAGGGCGGTATGGGATTATGCTTTCCCGCGTGTTTTTTTTTAGGTGTTTAGTTAATGTTCTACATATAATAGATTAAATTTTAAACCAAACGTTATTATTCATAGAAATCTATTAAAAAATCACTGTTACTATAGGATTTGTCCGAAGCCTGGTAAAGCGTTAATTATTTAGATGATTATCGCGGCTTTTCGGTTATGTGTACTTATAATAACTTATAATTATATAAGCACTAAAGTTTAATTTAAGAAAAACTGAAACCAAAACTTTCAGTTTGTGATGTTTATTTAAAAATATACGTCAGTTATCCTCTAAACTTGAACTTAACTCTCGATGTAATGTAAAAACCTTTAGACACGATGTTAATTCATTTTTCTTAGTAGCTTTTCACCTCCAGATTTATGAACTCGCATTTCGTTCCCAATATTTGGCTATACATTCCCCGGTGTTGGTCCAAACTTTGAAGAATATACCATGTGCCATTTTGCCAGGTAGTTTGTAAAGCGAACGATTGGCTATACGTGTCACTACCATTGTGACCACTACTACTTCCGCAACGTTTTGCCCGGGTATTTCGTACAACCGCCCAACCTTACCTATTCTTGTCGCAATAGTGTCAATGCTCTTCATTGTCATATAGTTGTAGAGAGTTTGTGTGGTAGCCGATAAACTTATACAAGTGGCATTACCGTACGGATAACAACGCAAAATTAACAAGTTTGGTGTTTATATGCGATGATTTGCTCTTTTTACGTTTATTAGCATTGATTCTTAAAAATAATTATAATCGGTTAAGAAAATTCACTATCATTGGAAAACTTTACTAATATTATAAAGAGAAAACATCTGTATTATTTTATGCATTGATATATTAAAAAAGGAAAGATACGTTATCTGAGCTAGGCAGACTACGTTCGTTGTGTCACTTTTGTATTATACTATCTCACTCTCATAAACATGGCGAAACAAATAATAACTTAATCTTATTTTCAAACAAATTGTTTTAACCGTACTTACGAATGAAAAATAATCCCGTATGACTTATTTTTTCTTTGAGTGATTATAACACTGGTTGAACACAAAATAAAGCATTTTGATGCGTGTTTAATGGAAAAACAATAGAAAAGTAGAAACGTACGATATGATGTCCCGCGCGTGATTGATTGTCACTGAGTCCACTAGGCCTAGTTTTGTCGGATCGAGCGCTGTGACTATCCTTCCTTTTTTATATATTAATGTATTTATGTATGTTTGTAACAAACAAACACAAAATCTACTAAACCGATCACTACGTTTTTCAACATTAGAAAGGTTAATTATTTAGGCTACATTTTCAACTGAACGAGCAAGCGGAAGCAATGACTGAGTCACATGTACAAAGTCGCGAGTAACTGCTAGTATAATATAAAATGTTGAACATATTCAATGAATAAATGGAGCCCTAACAATGTCGTTAGCGAGCCGGAAAATTTAAGCTCTTTACTAATTTAGTAGTAGCTTGAACTGAGAGAATTAGGTCGCACCTCTACTTAACCGCAATAGGTACAAAACCGTGTTCTGATGATAATAATAACATGTGTTCTTTTATTTATGTTGAAAGGGTTATTTATTTTATTTATTGTTTGTCTTATTAGATGTTTGTGTGTCTGATAGTTTTCGAACAACTACCAAATTTCCGTAGATGCTCCGCTAGGTTCTTCAGACCACTGCCTCATACGGAGTGAAATGCCAGTAAAGCGATTATCGCGGCCTCGTTTTTCAGACTGTCGCCGCGTTTGGTACTACAGGTCAGCAGATTTGGACGGTTTGCTATCCTTCTTTGCATCCTGCCCAAGGAGACAAATATGCATCTCACTGGATGATCCAGATGTCGTTCGTTTGTGCTCCCGAGTTGACACCGGTTGTAACGCATCTTTTTCATCTCTCATACCCATCTGGCGTTGTCCAAAAATTTTGGAAGGCAGCTTTAGTGCACCCAATCCCTAAGAAGGAGATCGCTCAGATCCGTCCAATTATTGACCTATAGCGATAACCACTTTGTTGTTCAAAATAATGGAATCAATTATTAACAGCTAGCTTTTGAAATATCTACAAGAGCATCAGATGATTAGTGATTGTCAGTATGGTTTCCGTCGCGATCACTCAGCTAGTGATCTTTTAGTTTACCTAACACACCGATGGGCGGTGATTGTGGAGAACAAGGGGGAGGCTTTGGCAGTTGGTTTAGACGTAGCGAAGGTCTTTGATGTTACGGCACAAAGCACTTTTTTCAAGCTCCCTTTTTATTTTTTTATGGGCATCCCGTGAAACTCTGCAATTGGATCACCAGTTTTTTAGCAGATCGGAGCATCCAGGTCGTTGTTGATGGCGCATGCTCTGAACTTAAACCCGTCAATGCTGAAATTCCTCAGGGCTGTGTGCTATCATATACACTATTCCTTCTGCATATTCATGACATGTCGCAATCAATCAGCATACATTGCTATGCGGGTGACAGTACGGGTAATGCTTTGTACTCCGGCCGCAGCAGGGTTTCTAAACAACACGTCAACGAGTGCCGGAACAAACTTATGTCAGAAATCGAAGAACAACTTCCGTAGCTTCGGAGTAGGGTCGATTAAATTTGGAACCAATTACCGGCGGGGGTTTTCCCAAACGGATGCGATCTAGGGAAAAGAGCCTACTCTTTCTTAAAAGGCCGGCAACGCAACTGCAAGTCTTCTGATAGTGTAGTTGTCCATGGGCGACGGTGATCACTTACCATCAGGTGAGCCTCCTGTCTATTTGCCCTCCTTTTCTATATATTATAAAAAAAGTTTAATTATTATAGTTTAAGGTGTAATAAAATAGTATAAAAAATAGAAATTATTTAAAGTGCCTGCGTGGATTTTGTGTGCAACTTTGTCCACTATAGACATATGTGTTTAGGACACGGTAATTAGAACTTGTTTAAGTGTGTATGCTTGTATGAAATTTGCATGTGCGTTTCCTTATTTTCATTACTTTCACGCACTTCCCAGAAATCCCAAAGACAATTTTCATGAAAATCGTTATAATCATTTCTTTGCCTATTTCGCAAAATAATTGCATAATATACTGTATTAGGCTACTAAACAGTATCTTTGACAATCGGACAATAATTTTTACACACTGTATAAATTAAAACGAGATTAAAGATCATCTTCATACGTGTAAGTTTTTATGCATATATAGACATCGTTTGAACAATAAATTCTATAAAATTATTGTTTATCACCAAACACAATGTTCGGTTACAAGTGATAGACAATATTTTTTCATTTTCTGTTTGCACTGCACCGAACTTTACATCGTACATTAACATCGTGCAAATTACTTTAATAGTAAGTTTTCAAAACTTAGTGAAGGAAAATTTCAACTACCATGTTGAAATTTTCCTCTTCGGATTTGACTTGCGACCTTACCTCTGGCCGGCACAGTCTCATTGATTAACTTATAGTCGAATGGTCCAACGTGGTGAAATTTTTTTTTGAAAAAAATTTAATAACTTCATTGGTTAGATACTTTCAAAAAGCAACTTTTATTTTTTCTGTAGCGTCTATTAATTATTTCCACGTGATGTAGCGTCTTGACATATTATTTATATCCACGGGATGTATATGAAATGATATGTGATGCACACTTCACCGCCTATAAAAACTTCTCCATAAAGATGGGTGATTTTGAATAACGTAATTGGAATAATTTGATTATAGAAGTCATTCAAGTTATTCGAATTCATTCGAATTTCATTACTACTATATATATTCAAATATCCGTAAGCTCATCTAAAAGTAAGCTCTATTTACTAAGAAAAAAATACTAGTTTCGTGTGGCAAATTGAATCATCATCGTTTCGTCGGTTCATCGAAAATTAAATTTTTACAGGTTGAAAGAGCACATCTTGCTCAAACAACCCAGAAATACAAACATCTAAGCTCAATGCTTATAACACAAATATTAATCCCTGTCTGGATTCGGAAGTCGAACCCGACCCGAGGCCCTCGGTTGGTAATTAGTTTCGCTCACCACTCGAACATATGGCGGCCGAACCTCGTAGTGATCGCGCAAGAAGACAGGAAAAAGATGCCGGGGCAAAAGCCCCCTAATCTTGGTATCTATCGCTGGCCGTTAAGACGGCCAGGTCATTGGATTTGATGAATTTAAACATCATTTGATCTGAATTGGGTATAGGTTATAATTAAGGAATTGGTGATATCCGGTGAAGTTGCGCGCCCCCTCTCTTCACGCCACCACAGGTGATCAGCTCTTACCGGGGGCGACCCCGTTCGGGGAGACCTAGCAGGGAGCGATCAGCAACCGCGACGGCGACTTAAGGGGGCGCCGCAACACTGTTGTCATCGATGATCAGGTTGGCGACCAGGTCCCGCGGGAACGGCCTTGCATCAGGAGGTCGCGCGTACCACGGGGCGATGTTCCTTACGTGCGAAATGTTCGAGGAGTCTGCACGTCTGTACATATGAAGAGAAATACGTTGTATGAAAGATTGTATTGGCTCCATCTTGAGGTCCCATCTTAGGACGTCGTTACGGACGAAGCGTGGGACATTGGTTATCTCTCTAAGCGCGATGGTCTGCTGGCTCTCAAGCTTCCTTTTAAGATCTTGGGCAATATAACTATAACAAGCGGATGCTGCGTATGTTAGTCTTGGTCTGAAATATTTTTGCACACCCTAAGCTTCGTCCGCAACGGGAGCCTGAAGGAGAACATCGGACGGAGAAAATACGCCGCAACTCGCGCGCTCTTGATCACGCTGTTGACATCTTCGTTCGACGGCGGTCGAAGAAATATACAGAACATTATCAAATGAAATAGCCATTATCATACTGGTGTGATCTAATTATGTGCAGCGCCATCTAGAGCAGCAAAGCGAACTATTGTGCATAAAATTTAAAATAATTTATAAAACAACATTTTATAAGTTGGTCGACTATTACTCAAAAACTTGTAAAGATTTCAAATATATAGATAGTTTTCCTTTTAACTTCATTATATTTACTAATACCATGATTTTTTTTTCCCACCCCAAAAACCAACCATTTAGCCTGCAGAAGGGGGGGGGGGAGCACTTGACTCAAACAAATATTAGCACTTAAAAGCTTAATAATGTCGGAGCAAAAGTATTTTGATATTTTGAATGTATTATTAGTAATCAAATCTCTTTGGCTGTACTGAAAGTAACAAGCTGGTTTTAATACCATTAAATGTGTCATTCTGAAGAAGCAATAAATAAAAATAAAAAAAACTAGTTCCCGCCAATTTTTCAATAGTTTTTCAAGCAAGATAATGAACGTATGTGACGAAGAAATTCGGTACGTTTTACGGTAGTTTTATTACAAAAAAGATAAAAATGCGACAAACGCCGTGAATAAAATTTGTGCGATTTACAGACCTAATGCGGTATCAATAAGAGTAGCACAAATGTGGTTCAAGCGTTTCGAGTCTGGAAATTATAGTGCGAAACATGAGGTTTGCTCGGCCGGCCTGACTCGGAACAAAACGATGCTATGTATATGGTGGGATTGGAAAGGAATAGTCCACTATGAACTTTTGCAATCGGGTAAATTATCGATTCTGACCTCTACTGTCAGCACTAATGAGGTTAAAAAAAATATACAGTAAAACCGGCCGGAGCTGGTAAATAGGAAGGGCGTGGTGTTCCACCGCAAGAATGCCAGACCGCACTCATCTATAGTCACGCAGCAAAAATTGAGAGCTTGGCTGGGTTGCGTTGATGTATCCTCCGTATAACCCTGACCTTGTTTGATCAGATTTCCACCTGTTTCGGCCATTGCAGAACTCTTTAGGAAACATAAAGCTATCCTCAAAAGAACACTGTGAACACTACCTGTCAGATTTTTTAATCAAAAAATTTCTAAATTTCTACAGGAATGGAATCATGGCACCACATACAAGGTGGCAACAAGCATCGATCAAAACGGTCCATATATATTATATATAAATAAAAAATTATACCTAAAAATATTTTCCTTTATATGAACAATACGAAAATACTTTTCGGGCCCTTATATTTTACAAAGAAGTTCCTTAATCAGAAGCTTGTTTTCACAAACCCACAACATTTTTTAAAAACCTATGTAACGTTACCTTGCACGGTGGGGTACGCGAGAAAAAAAATTAACATCCCCACTTTACATATTGTAGGGAGCTACCATGAAAAAAAAAATTTTTAAGATTTTATGTTACCAATTTGTTGTCGTGACTAATATGTATTTTGCCAAGTTACAATTTTCTAGTAATAAGGATCTCCGAGCAATCGTGCTGTTACACTGGGCCCCGAGATTTATGTTTCAAAAAAGAGTTTTTAATTATTTAATCGTTTATTCACTTTCACTCAAAATAATATAGTTTATTAATTAACACAAATTATAATAGATCTAGTAAAGAAATAGTAGGGGATGAATTGGAAAGACAAGTGATCTGGTAGGAATCTGGACGGAGACTGACTGATGCGGACTAGGGAATGGAACAAGGGTCAAAAGTGCTGATGAAGCACTTTTGAGGCTTTTGTTGACGGGGGTCTGATGTAAGCCCTTTGGCCTACAGTCAGGGGATATAACAGTGCGGATGGACGGACGGATATAGCGAAACTATAAGGGTTCTTAGTTTACTTCGAAACCCTAAAAAGGGGTTATGATCAACACTGTGAAAACCTAAAAAATGTTCAGTTTTACAACTGAAGAAAGATATATTTTCATATAGAATAATAAAAAAGAAAATAAACAAAAGAAAAGTTAAGTAATTCAGCAATGTAAATAATATAATAAGACACTGAAAAGAATTTTAATAACCATTTCTTTTCATTATTTTGTCAAAAAATATTGTTATAATCGTGAACAATCGCGAAGCGCTGCGAGGCATTTGAATAATATTTTATATCGGTTTCTGCCTTTGTAAAATATGTTCTCGACGATTTCATTAACAGTAAGGATTCTCTAAGATAACCTACAGTTTCAAATATCTCGTCTGTTTCTTTTACGTGGTAAATATCATTTTTTGGCTGGCTGGGTAGGTGATAAACCATATTTGAATATTTGCTAGTCTTAACGGCGGTATATCATACGATATCCGTTAAGGCTAGCCATACATACTTGACTAGTAATTACCAATCCAATTCATTATTGTATAAACTTCTATCAAGTTATTCTATCGTCAACCTCTTCTTAATCTCTTTATACTCTCACCCGGGTCTGGTACATAATTATTTCTGCCGCAATAGCATCAGTGCTTAACACTGTTGTGTTCCGGTTTGTAAGGTAAGTAGCTGGTTAAGCTATGCATGTGGAATTAGGACCAAGACCAAGGATAAAAAGCAAATTTTGCATTTTCTGCAAAAAAGAAACTGCAGTAATAAATAAAAATAAATGTAATAATAATAAATATCCACGGGACAAATTACACTTACTGATCTAACCCTAAGGTAAGCAAATTATTTGCTTGTATTTTGGGTGTTAGTCAATGATACTTAATACATAGAAATACGTATATAAATACTAGAATATATTTAATAAACACCCAAACACAGAAATACAAACATTTATGCTCATCGCACAAATGCTTTCCCCCGTTGGGAATCGAACCCGAGCCCCGTCGATTGCGTAGTCAGGGTCGCTAACCACTCGACCAATGGGGCGGTCAAACGGGGGTGCAATCATTAATAGAACGTAAATATGTTTTGTTAATTTTTCGCTACACCGTCATTTGCACGCCGAACAATTTGTTTGCTTTTAAAAATCCATCCATCATTAGTTGTACTCCAGACAAAGATCGCTGGTTCAAATCCAGTCCCTGTAAAAATATTTTGCTAAATGTGTTTGGATTCTATTACATACTAATATATATTTTATGAAAATACGTTTTTTTTTTTATTATCGACTAGCTGACCCGGCAAACGTGGTTCTGCCTTTTTATATATTCTTACTTTTTTTTCTACATTTTCTTACCTTTACACCGTCCCTGGACTTCAACAATTAATTAAACAATCAAAAACCAAAATTAGCCAAATCTGTTCAGGCGTTCTTGAGTTTTAGCGAGACTAACGGACAGCAGTTGATATATATATATATATATATATATATATATATATATATATATATATATATATATATATATATATATATATATATATATATATATATATATATATATATATATATATATATATATATATATATATATATATATATATAGGGTGGTGCAGATATAAGCGTTGTAAAGTGTTATAATACAATCAGGATCAGTGAAGGGCTTACTTATGCGCATAACAAAACCGAGATTCCTACAGATATCATCAACGTGGTTCATAAATGTAAGTTAATCATCAAGTATGACGCCAAAATCCCCGACAGAGTGCACTCTCTTAATTTGAGCATCTTTAAGTTAATAGTTGAATATGATAGGAGAAGTACATCTAGTAAAAGAAATAGCAACACACTTTGAAATATTGATGTCAATCCTATTCATTGTGTAGTATTCCGATAGCTTATTCAACTCTTCCTGCAGGATTATACAATTTAGAACTGAAGTAACTTTGGCATATACCTTTTTATCATCAGCGTAAAGCAAGAACCGTGCGTTTCTAAATATTATTTAAATATTATTTTATTAATAGTGCGTCATATAGATAGGCAGAGTACAGTAATGGACCCAGCAGTGATCCTTGGGTAACACTCGAAGGTATACTGACGAAGTCGGAGCGATGTCCCCCCAAGACAACAGCCTGTTTCCTATTCCTGATGTATGACTCCACCCATCGCAAAAAATCGCCCTGAACACCTCATAGAGCTTCCTTAGCAGAATAGCATGGTCTATACGGTCGACAGCCTTTTGGAAATCTGTGTAAATTACATCCACTTGGGAATTGTGGCCCATATCTTCTGTGACGTTCGTCAAGAAAACAGCTAGGTTAGACCTAGTAGATCGACATTTGATGAAGCCATGCTGTTCCTGAGGTATACCCTGCCGTACGATCTTGTAAATAGAGGAGTAAATAGTTCTCTCAAATCATTTGCTCAGTACGTTCAAGATTGAAATAGGCCTATAATGTTCTATTTCGCGTTTAGAGCTTTTCTTGTGTATCGGCACAATATGAGCCATATTTCCATGCTGTTGGAAATATTCCATCATGGAGAGAACGATTAAATATATCTGTAATAACGATTAAATATGCTTAATGGGTTTGCGCAGTTGATAATAAATATAAGTGGAAGACCATCTGGGCCAGGCCCTGCGTGTCTTTTAACACTTTTAAGTAGTTTTAAAACTTCAATTTTAGATACTACAACTGTTGTTGATATACGCGAATACTGAGTAGGGACCGATGTACTGTCATAATTACTTGCTGGCTCAGTAAACATAGAACGAAAGAACTCACTGAAGCCATTACATATTTCTTCGCTACTGTTTAAGCTTTTGCCTTGAGCATACATAACACTAGGATAACATAACAGGTAGTAGTGCATCTGTTGCTGTTAGCAAACGACCAGGTAAATTTAGGGTTGTGCTTAATTTGATCCTGTATATTCGTAATATAATTTTGATAACATTCTCTATAGATACGTTTTTGTCTGGCTCTAAGTACGGAGAACGCGTCATAATCAACCGGGTTTTTGCATTTTTTCCATATAGCATGTACCCTTATTTTTTCTCTAGTGACATTGATCAGCGCACGATTATACCACACAGGGTATTTATTAGTTTGTGCGTTTGCGGATATGTGTATCTAAAACATTTTCGATTTTCTTGTAAAATAAAGTTCGGCCTCATCAACAGTAGGACAATCATTAATCTTTGACCAGTTAATACTGGTCAAATCACTATTGATGTTTTCGTAATTGGCTTTCCAAAAAAGTCTTTCTTAATGCGTATAGGTGATGTAATAATGTCGGTAGTATGATGTTGATCTTATTTTACCAAAGGTGAATTAAATTTAGAGATGTTGGCGCTAAAGTTACAAAACAAAGGTCAAGGATGTTACCACTTAAATTTTTGAACATATTATATTGATTCAAATTAGCGAAATTACAAAAGTTTAAAAATTCACAAGCCGCATTTTGTTAATTAATGTTGCCCTTTTTAATCAATGTGGGTTGACCATCAGACCAATGCAAACAAGGAATGTTAAAATCCCCAACTATAATATAGTTGTCTAAAGGCGCGAGTTCCATTACCCATTTAATGCATGAAATTAATCTAGTGATACGCAGGTGCAAATCCTTATCCGGTGGCATGTAAACCAACGCGATATTGAGATTTTTAGGAATTGCGTTAAAAGAACGCCCATCAATTTTGATCCAAAAATATTCAATGTCTGTGTCACGTTGCCACTTGGGACGGGAGCGTGCACTGTTCTGTGCACACAATGTCATAATACCGCCTCCATGAGAACCACGGTCTCGCCTCAAAACAAAAATACGAAGTATATATCTACTATCAAAGGTCTATGCCAAAGTTACTTCAATTCTAATACCTATTATCTGAAATTTCGGAGTTCAGGATACTGTTCTTAAGCCATGTCTCTGTGATGAGCACAATGTCGTGACTCAATGTTAAAAGGTTGTTAGAAAACGTCAGGGTCTTAGATCTTAAACCACGGACATTCTGATAGTAAATACTTAAGGTACTTGAAGCCATTTAAAATCAGTATATGAGTAAAAGTAACTTGTATACAGTGAATGTACAGGTAAAAGGACGTAAGTAATTGTTTTTGAAATAATATCTTTGATAAGTAAGTACAACGTCGAGGTTAAGACTTGGTTTGGACCCTGAGTTATAAATACTAAAATATAACTTATTCGTTGTTATTGTCGCGTAATACAAGATGTAAAAACAATAATTATTACTGAGCGTGTGGTCAAGTGTAATTATATGGATTTGAAAAGTGAGAGACATAGTCTAGTAGTGCAATAGTGCAATTATGTAAACATGTGCATGTAATAATATTTAGGTAAGTTACTATGATCCTCTGAGTATACAATTTTTTAACGTTGTAAGTTCCTAACAAGAATGTGCATGTGAGAATGATCGTGCGCAAGTAATGACGAGCATTATTAAAAATACAGATAACAAAATTAGTTTTTCCTTAATTAAATAAAAACAAGTTAAAGATACTAAGTCATTTTTCATAGATCTAATTCGGAGGCTACCAGCTTGCTTTTTCTTGTATAATATATGCGAAAGTTTTTTGTCCAGACATATTTATAACCTACTTCTTTAGCCTTGTTCTTGTATTAACATAAATAATAGCTCATTAACATAAATAGGCGTCTTTCCCACACGAATGCCTACATCTTCCGCGGACAGATTGCGTAACTTTCTTACTGCGGAGATAAACATATATTTTTTTTGTTTTGTTGGTAAAACGAACGATTACAGGCCGTGGCTTTCCTAGCACAGGACGTTTGGCCTGAACGCGATGTACAAAATCGATGTCCTTAGGTTTAATAGATAATTTAGCGTAGCTAGCTAGTTTTTGTATAGTGTGTGTAAGTGTCTCACCTGCCTGCTACGATAAACCAACCAATTCTAACTTTTGCAACATGCACCATTGTTCTTGAGAGGCAATAGTGTTGTCATGGTCAGATAATTTACTCTCTAAGTGTATTTTTCAATGCGTTATTTTCAGATGTTACCCTTTTTAATATTTTTGATTGATTGCTCATTTCATTCTTACAATTATCGTACTTGTTGCTAAACATTTGAATAGACTGTTCAAATGACAACAGTTTGCTAGTAAAATTGTTGATTACCGAGTCCACTACTTCTCGAATTAGTTTCAGAAGTTCGTAACGAATAGCTGTAAGGATTTCTTCACGCAAAATGCTAGTTTTGTAATGCAGTGATAGTACCATCGGGGTCTTTTGGGATCGGTGTGTTAGTTGAGGTCTTTTTTCTAGTGGTAACAGAACTGCACTCACTTAGATTTTTTTAGATGTCATTAAAGATCTAACGGGGTATTGCTATTATCACCCTTTCTTTTATCCTTTACGGAACATAGTGGACATATCCAGAAATAGTGATAACCACGAGCACACGAACTTTTAGTACAAGTTATAGCTTCGTTGTCCGTTAGCACTTCCCGACAACCGTTACACTGAGCAATAATGATAAAAAGTTACTTTTTAGCAACACTTCTCACAATTCTTGCTCCACTAATTTAATTTGATTTGCGCTAAATTTAATGACTTTTTTAATGTTTTATTGTGGTTTTACTATTAAATTTAAATATTATTTATCAAATTTTAAGTAGTAAACTTGTAGAGCGACTTTTTCGGGCAACTACCCTCAACATTTTTGATTTTTTTTTATTCAATATGTTCGATTAAGGTTATAAAAAAAGTAATTTAAGAAATTCCAGATTTTATATTTGTCCGACACAAGTAACAAAATGCATGGATATAATTTCAATTACTTACGCAAAATTCGAACTAAAATAATTCAGTCCCTTCAACCAACTTAAAAGTAATTGGGAAAAATGTACTTAGAGTGACAGATTACATAATAGTTACTACCGTAATTATAGGTAAATGTAAAATGGCACACTGCCAGTTCCAAAGTAAACTAGGATTATAGTTTCGTTACGTTTGTTTGTCGTCCGTCCGTCCGTCCGCACGATAGCTCAGAGATCCTTATTACTAAGAAGCTGTAGTTTAGCACGAAATACGAATATACATATTAGTCACGTCAACAAAGCGTTAACATAAAATCTTGAAAAGTTATTTTTCAGAGTAGCTCCCCTACATATAAAATGGGGATGTTAATTTTGTTTCCACGTACCCCAATAGCCTTGGCGAGAGACCAGAACGCACGGATCCCTAAAGAAAGGCGAACTAATTTCTCATCAATTCTGCTATGTGTTCAAATTTTGCCTTGGCGATAGCTCTTTTGAAGTACCTCGAGGCGGAATTGTACTCCTTACGTAATGCACAGGTTTTTTCATCATGAAATGCGGACGCTGCAGCCCAAGTAACCGGTAACACTCCTATTTTCGGCGTGAAGTTTTACAGGAGCGATCAAACCAAGGCAAGGCTACTTTACCTTTCAAACCGGAACACATCAATGACAAGCATTGACGCTATTGCGACAAGAACGAGTAAAGCGGTGGAAAGGGATACCTGGAAGAGACGTTGCAGATCTCTACCACCTAGTAGTAATTATGGTCACACAAATCAGTTGCCTTTTCCGAACTGCCTGGCAGAACGGCAGTTGTCTATTCTTCAAAAAAGCCCAGACCACTACGGGAGATTGTGTAATAACAGATAGACGCATTTATTCGCCAAAATTAGCAAATAATAAATAATAAATAAATATTCACGGGACAAATTACACTTACTGATCTAACCCCAAAATACGCAAATTATTTGCTTGTGTAATGGGTGTTAGTTAACGATACTAATATATAGAAATACATATATAAATACCAGAATATATTTAATAAACACCCAAACCCGGAAATACAAACATTTATGCTCATCACACGAATGATTGTCCCCGTCGGGGATTTTCTAAAATTTAGTTTTCTTTAGTAAACGACACTACGATATTGAAATGCAATTTGTACATTTATTATATGAACGTTGCTATCTGTGGTAAGCTGTCCGTCCTCCCAAGTATAGACAGTAAGTAGCGGTAAGGGTTTTTTTATAGTAGACCCCCTTGACTACAAACGAGCAGAAGGTGCACCTGATAGTAAGTGATCACCGCCGACCATGGACATCCGCAATACCAGAGGGCTTACAGTTGCGTTGCCGGCATTTTAAAAAATGAGTACGCTATTTTCTTGAAATTTTCCATATCGTATTCGTTCAAATAAACCCCATCCGGTAGTTGATTCCACAAAGAAGTAGTGCGAGGCAGAAAGTGCCAAGAAAAGCACATGGTTGTAGATGTCCAGACATCGTGGTGGTGAGGATGGAACTTTGAATTTTCACGCGATGTCTAATGATAGAATTCAGTGGCAGGAATTAATCTTAACAACTCGTCGGAACACTCCCCATGATATATGCGATAAAAGATGCAGAGCGAACCTACATCTCTGCGTAACGCCAAAGAGTTACGCTGATTAGAAATAGCTTGGTCATCAACGATTCAAACCGCTCTACGTTGAATGCGATCAAGAGGAAGAAGCTGATACTAAGAAGCTCCGGCCCAGAGATAAGAACAGTACTCAATGTGAGGCTGAATTTGAGTTTTGTGAAGTTGCATGCGGTGGGCTGGCATGAAGTACTGCTTTGCTCTGCTGAGCACACCAAAATTTTTAACCCCCGACGCAAAAACGAGGGGTGTTATAAGTTTCGATGTCCATTTGCATTAAAACTTGGCAAACTTAGGTAAGTTAGCGGCAATGGAATCTTACGGTACTGTAACACCTTTATGGTGTTACGTACTGGCAGCTTTGTCTGTTTTCGAATGTAGAATAGAATTGTTTAGAAAAAGTTAGACAATAGAATTGTAAGTCTAGTTTGTAAAGTGACAAGGGACAGACGTCCCACGAAAATAAAAGAAGATACATTAAGAAAGTCTATTTATTAGAGAATCCTGGAAAATCCTGCTTCTCATTAGTACCTCTAGCTGCCAAGCGAGTGTAAAGAAAGATTCCCTGAATAAAAAAGGGATATCGTCCCCAAAGTAACACGTCCGGCTGAATAGTCGTCGGGCGCCGTTACAAGTTGGCGGAGGCGCCGTGCAGTCGCGGTGTGCAGTTGCTGTGTGCAGTTGCTGTGTGAAGTCGCTGCGGGAAGTCGCTGCGGGAAGTCGCTGTGTGAAGTGGCTACGGAAGTCACCACGTTCAGGCGCTACGCGCAATCACCACGCTAGAAAAACCAGGAGGGCTAAGTATTGGTGTCAGAGGGTAAGAGGTGTGATGGAGGCCATCAAGCGCTTCAACGGAACGCAAAACTTGGCGTTCGCTGAGTTTATTAAAGATTTCAGAACGGTCGCGGCGATAAACAAATGGGATATGGAGAGCCTACCGTTACTGCTGGGACTATATCTCGACGGTCCGGCATTAGCATTTTATAAAATGATATATACCGACACGGCCAATTTCGATGAATTATGTAGAAAAATTGAAAACGAATTCCCCGTTTCAATAAATTATGTGGAACGATTTTATGTATCTAAGCAAGGCCGTGATGAGGAACTATTAACCTATTTTTACAGGCTCAGCGACACCGCAACCAAAGCTGAAATTTCAGACGTAATTTTTGTAAAACAATTCCTTAAAACGATATTACCCTCGTTGAAGGAAAAATTGGGATTGCAATTATATAAGTCACGAGAGGAGCTACGTGACACGATAAGGCAGTATAACGAGTTATTTGGAGGAAAACCGCATTCCACGGTTGACCTTCCATTGCAGCCACCAGTTGGGTTGCCACAGAAATATTTGTATGGGAAGGAAACAAACGTCCTCCCTGGTGCGCCGGTGTGTTCACAACAAGAACATCAAAAACCGACGGAAGTTTTTCGTACGCCTCAATATAAAAAGACAGCCTTATGTACACAAAGTTCTTTCAGAAGCGGTCCGAAGTCACGACAACACACGGATGGCGTGGGCCATCGCGTCAATATGTGCGAAGCAGTTACGCCCGCACCACTTCAAGCCAAACAAGAGGATAAAATATCAGGTGTAAAAAATCCATGTATTCGTTTATGTGTTAGGGGACAGGAATGTCTCGCTTTAATAGACACGGGGGCAAGTGTCTCATGTATATCCGCGAGTTTAGCGAAAAAATTAAATCTGCCGTATGGAGCCAGTGTTCCATATAGCAGAGATAAAATTCAATCTGTTACAGGGTCTACACTAAAAGTCGTTGGTGAGGCGAGAGTAAATCTCCTCATTAATGCAAGGGTCTTCCCCAACGACATGGTGATTGTAAATAATATTGGGTACGAAATGATCCTGGGGCAGGATTTCCTTAATAGATATGATGTAGTTATTTACTGTAAAAAGGGTTATTTGTGTATAGATAAAAGGTTTTTTGTAAATTTTAATTTAAATAGCTTTAGACAGTTTGCAAATAATAGAGATAGTTGCCATAACGACATGCGTAATATATGTAATATTATAAAACGAGCTGACATAAAGTCTTCGTATTCATTGACAGCGATGTCAAAAATGAATACGAAGAAAAATATAGAAACTAATATGTTTAATTTCAGAGAAAATAAGAGTGATCGCAATAATTCATACGAATTGTATAGAGGTAAAAATGATATGAAAAAGGGGTGCGCGGACACGCGAAAGAGTGAAAATGTTGTTGTAAAATGTGATGAAGGGTGTAGATTTGTGCCATTAGTTTGTCATTCATATAACACTAGCAGACAATCAACCACTAAAGTTTCACCATATATGATGATGTACGCTAGGGAACCGATATTCCAAAGCGACATGGGGGTAAATAGGGATAGGCAAAACCGAGAAGTAAATTTTGCCGAGAGACATAATTTACAAGGTACGTTAGTCCGGAAGGCAATACAAAATATTAGAAGGGCACAAGTTAGGCAAAAGAGATATTTTGACAAAAGGGCTAAAGTAAAGGACTTTTCACCGGGACAATTAGTATTGGTTTATACACCAAGACGGGTGGACAATAGGAGTCTAAAATTATGTAGGTTATATAAAGGGCCGTTCAGAATAGTGGAAAGAATATCTAATGTAAATTATGTAATTACGAAGTTAAGCAATAGGAGATATAGAGATATTGTACATATAAATAGGTTGAAGGCATTTCATGTACGTATGTAAGGAAAATATATAGTGTACTTATAGTCATTCATTGTAATAAATAATTGTTACATGTTAGACCATTACTTTTGTTTGGGCTTATATATGAGAATACTAATACTTGTATTTGTTTCATGTAATATGATGGGGCTCAACCAATGCTGTGATGATGGACCGAAGCCAAAAAGAAAAAAGATGACCAAAAGAATATTAAATGAAGAAATGTCCTATTTCCAATAGCAATGTATTCCTCTCAAGTTCTTCCGTTCAATAATAAAGTCTTATGGGGTATAATGTATATTAGGGACTGAGCCGCCTTAGTATGAGGTCGAAAGAGTCAGTATAGGTTAAGGGTTGAAAGTCTTTTGAAGGAGAGTTCAACTTTGTAGTACGACATAGTCGACACAAAGGATATCTGTATAGGATATACATGAACTCAGATAGTCATGGGAGACAATATAATGATGGTATTAATATGGTTCAGAGTAAGGAATATTTATGATCGTGGTCTATATATTGGGGCGAGCTCGATGTTGAGAGGAAGTAATACTTCAATCTTTTTTCTTTTGGTCCACCAAAGAAAAGAAGTTTGAATTGTTATGCCTTTCCATCTCTTATTATCTCTTATACAGCTAGAGCCCTTCAGGCTAAAATGTAATAAAATAAAAAATGTTTGCGGTAGGATAGGTTAGGTGAGGGGACTGTGGTCTGTCTTTTACAGGGGTTTTGGGAGACCAAAGTTTGTGCCATGGTGTGGTGATGATGAACAGAACCACACATGGGGCAAACTATCTTTTAGGAAAAGACAGTCCCACCAAAATGTACCTTCCCCTCGTAGGTAGGGCAATCAGGTTAGGGATAGGTAGGCCATATGAAGAGAGACAAATGCCCCACCAGTTTCAGCTGCTCCCACCTTGGGGGGTAGCTGATGTAACACCTTTATGGTGTTACGTACTGGCAGCTTTGTCTGTTTTCGAATGTAGAATAGAATTGTTTAGAAAAAGTTAGACAATAGAATTGTAAGTCTAGTTTGTAAAGTGACAAGGGACAGACGTCCCACGAAAATAAAAGAAGATACATTAAGAAAGTCTATTTATTAGAGAATCCTGGAAAATCCTGCTTCTCATTAGTACCTCTAGCTGCCAAGCGAGTGTAAAGAAAGATTCCCTGAATAAAAAAGGGATATCGTCCCCAAAGTAACACGTCCGGCTGAATAGTCGTCGGGCGCCGTTACAGTACCATCCAGCTGATCTCACGATGTAGCCTGGATGCAGAGACTGGAATTCTCAGATGCTAAGTTTTGGTCCATCATTTGGAGAAATAACCGAGTTTTGGCTCAGCGGTTTGGATGCTATAAGTACATACTAAGTTTAATTACTACTCATGGTGACGAGGATCTGAAGATGGAGTTGAAAGAGTTCTAGTGAAACTCACAGATAGAAAGTGCTAAGATGGTGGAGCTTATAAGAGTTTATTTCGTTGGAATAATTTCTTTCTCATGATGTCGCAGTTTTGAAGACAGAAATTTCCGAATCCAGATGTAAATTGCAATAACATTAGCTGAACTGCTAAACTCAACAAGGTAAATTTATTGAGTTAGCAATCAATTGTCTTGTATTGGCTAATATTTGGGTTTGGAATCTAGGCTGCTAGGATCTGACGATTGAACTAAAAGGTCACCATAGGAACTCCTTAACTAAGTAAGATAAAATCATCTTGTTTGGACTCATTCTGTCTGTTTTTACAAACACTTTAGTGCTAGACAATATTCAGGGTCTCGTGATGGAGCTGGAATGAGATCATGGGAACTTAAGAATAAAATAGAGCAATACCATCGACTTTTGGATCGTTTAATCCGGTCTTTTAAGAATTTTTCAGCAGGATGGCTTCCAGCGTCTGATGTTAGAGCTGGAAGATGTCTATGAGAACTCCTAAGCTAATCTAGATAAACTCATCGTGTGTGGTCTAACTTGTTTGTTTTGACGTTCACTTTGGTGTTGAATGATTTTTGGGATCCAATGATGGAATTGAAATATGGCTATTGGAATTCCTAAACTAAACAAGATAAGCCTATCAAGTTTGGCCTTACTTGTTCTGTTTTGACAAACACTCTCGTAGTAATTGACTTCCAGGGTCTTATGATGAGGTCATGAGAACTTAATACTATATATTTTGGGGTTATTTAATTCATAATTTTCAAGACTTTTGAGCCGGGTGGTTGCCAGTGATTGGTAATAGAGCTGAAAGAAGTCCTTGAGAACACCTAAGCTAAGCCGATTAAATCCATGGACTGTGAGCTAATTCGGTTTATTCTGATAAATTCTTAGAAGGTGACCATCCGAGCTTGGGCTGATAAAGCTGGCCTTTATACAGTTTTTTATATAAGATAGCAAACAAGCATATGAGTCCCCTGATGGAAATTGTCAACCATCGCCTGAAAACTCCAAAGATGTTAATGGTGCGTTACTATCGTATGGCAAGGTTTTATGTAGCATGCATAAGTTTACCGGTTAGCTTACCTTCTAAACTAGAACACGGCAGTCAAAAGCATTGACGCCATTGCGGCAGGAATATGTAAGACAGTAGTACCAGACCCGGGAAAGACAATGCAGAACTCTACCACCTAGCAGCCACGCTTAGCCAATCGGTCTCCTTTTACGGCCTACCTGGCAAAACGACAGTTGGCTTTTTCTTCAAATGAGCCCGGACCAACACAGGGGGAAACCTACAGCAGAAAATCAATTCCCCTAAATAAACCAATATTAGACGAGTAGATACTGCATATTGATACGCAAAAGTATTTTATGTAGTTGTAGTGAGTATTCATACAGCTTAAAAAATAAAATTTAGACCTTGTTTGCAAAATAATGATTTATAGACCATTCGCAGGAATTGCTAGTAGAACTAGAAGGTAGCCGTGGAACTCCTAAACTAAATAAAATAAACCGTGTGTGTACGTGTGTAAATCGAGTGTGATCTAATTTGTTATATTTTTGTAAATAGGTACTCTAAATCAGGATTATTTCCAGGGTTAAATGGTAGTGCTAAAAAGAGGCCATGGGAGCTTGCAATAAAACAACTCGAGTACGTTTATTAATGAACCATGGTAACCTTAACCTGATGCTGCAGGATTTCTTTGACATTTTGCTTTTAAAGTGATGTGTAAGCAGAATGGCAGTCTTAGCATAGCAGAATGTGTCGGGGGTTGTTGAAATATTTAATTTTATTTTGTAAGAAGCTAGTTTAGCCTTTCCTTCCAAATAACTGCTGAACTAACTGAACGTTGTTCGATATGTCGAGTCCCGGAATTCCAATACTAGCTGAGGCTGTTAGAAAAGTATTATCAAATCGAGGTGATACGTCAAAGAGTGTCTTTTTTGCGGTAAACGCGCGAGGCTGCGTCTTTTTGTAGAGCAAGAGCCCGTGAGTGCCAGACCTTCGGATTTTAATAAAAGCTGAACATTTTTCTACGTGTGTCCCTAGTACAGGTAAGAATGATCCTCACCTATGAAGCTGAGGCAGCGGTGGCTTTGGCAGGTAATAGGTAACAAAGGTGTATAAAATTCTACCTCAAATTTATCATAAAACAAAACTGAATTTTTTTTATATTTGATTCATCATAATATCAAAACTAGCATTGCTCATTGCCAGACAGTTAGTATGGTTGCAACCCTCTGCCGGACAACCTCAAACTATTATAATTTATAATTATACTTACGTTATATTATAAAACCTAAATTTTATATATAATTTTTTGGGGGCCTATTAATCTATGTTTACATAATAGCCGGACAGATTCGACGGTTCTATCATCTTGCCAGACGCATTAAAAGTGAGCAGTAGTTCGGAGAGCAAGGAGCGTATACAGCAATAATGTGTATAATATTACCACACAGTAACTAGTGCGAGTGAGACAGAGCGCTTGGTCTATTGCGGCCCTTCACTGCGCATCACTGTTGTTTATTGTAACTATCTGGTGAAAGGCTATGCTCATAATAAATGTATTATTTTTCTGAGCAGTTTATAAAATAAATGTGATCAGTTGTAATAAAGTGACATCATGAGTGACGAAAATATAGTTTGCTTATAGCAATAGTTTGCATTGTTTGTAAGAAAAGTGATGAACATATAATAATATTTTCTGAGGAAACTTTAAAAAAATGGCAGACTATTCTTAAATTACGAAAAATCCATAACCTAAAATACAGAGACTTTATTTTACCCAGTGAATACATCGAGAGTGGTTATCACAGAGTATGTTACAAGGTATTTACAGGTCTTATGAAAAAATATTTCACCTCTCAACCATTAAGTGCTGAAAAACGAAAAGGAAAAAAAACAAAGGAGTTGTGTAATTACAAGCAACTCATCTTCAACCATGTCGTCGATACGAGATTTGAGTTCCGAATTACCTGATCCACAGTCTACGTCAACAGAATCTTCATCTCAACTAATTTTACTATCCCAATCCACAGAAACACAACCTTTGACATCTGAAAATGAATCTCATTTACAGTCTGTACCCACAGAATCTCCCACGACATCTCAGCCAGCTCCAATTTGTGAATCAATAGGTCTACAATCTGAAACTCTTCAAGATATTTCTGACGTTTTTGAACCAGAAGTTAGTGATAATAATTTTGTTATTCAAGATGTTAATATTTCGACTGATAATATTGCTGGTAAAAATGATAACGAAGTTGTTTGTGTATTTTGTAATAAAAAGAAGAAAAAAGTGCGATCGAGAATGCTTCCGCTTTATGCAGCTGATGTTCAGCAATTTAAAGATAGTGTCAAACCTAATATTGAAAGTCATAAAGAGTTTACAGATTTTTCTAATAAATTGGATAATTTGCCTGGCTCAAAAATCTATTATCTATTGAATGCCGAGTTGATTTTAATAATAATTTATCTTCATTAAAAGCAACGCCTAGCAAAACGGAGTGGCATTATCACCGGGAGTATCATCAAATAGTTTTTAATGAAATTAGTACAATCATTAAAGATGACGTGATTAAAAAAGGGCAGTGTTTTTTATAAGTGTATTGATTTATTAGAAAAAAATTTTCAAGAGAATTCTATTCAAATGACAGCTACTTTCAAAGCACACCACCTTGAAGAAAAAAATTTAAAAGTATTCTCTAAGGATATAAAATTCTTTTCTGTTCGTATAAAAAAATACTAGCTCCAAATTATTAAGAAGCCATCGATGATTCAGTACTGGATAATTTACAACAAGAAAACATTTTACAAAAATCTGCATTGATTCTGAGAAAAATAATACTCCAAATAGAAAAAAAATATATAATAAATAATAGCATTTAATATCCGAAGAAGTTTCAATACCAGAAGAATTGTCAGACTTTTATTCCATTCTTCTTGGTGGATGTAACCAAAAACGAAAGACTGGCCCAAAAAGTTCTCGTCTAGTTCGTTCTTTTGTCAAGATATTATTTTCGGAGTTCATGATGGTCGAGTTAAAACGTCGAAGCATATCATGTTAGGTATGACTCTAAAAAACTTAACAAGCAGCAGAAAAATAATTGACATTATAAATAGATATGGACACTGCATTAGTTATCAAGGCGTTGAAGAATTAGAAACTGAAACTACATTTACATCAATGAAAAAATCTAGCTTATGTCCAGAAAAAATAAAAAAACCAGAGATTTTTACTGGTGTGGCATACGATGATTGTGATCGTTTTGTTGAAACTTCTAGTGGTAAGGATACTTTACACGACACAGTCGGAATAATATACCAAAATATCGATTCAGATACAACTGACGAGCCTGATATGTCCAAAGATTCAAGTGAAAATACTTCGCCGAATAAAAAAAAAGGAGAAGAACATTTGATGAAGTAAATATAAATGAAATGCCATACCACAAGAAACCCAAAATGACGAATGAGTTACAATTATCAGTCGATGATATAGAATGTATAGACTCTCAAATAAACACGGAAATTGACAACATGTGTATGAATAGTCACGCTTTAGAATTACCTGACGTACCTATGTGGGTTGGTTTCAATAGTCGGATTGATGATCAGGATAGTCCAAAACAACATATATCTTACTTGACGCCGATAAATGCATCTCCAACCAGTACACCAATTGTATTAAAAACTATGAAACAAAGCCAAAAAATAGCTGAAGATTTACAGCAACCCTACATACAGGTAACCTACGATCTAGCTATAGCTAAAGTAGCGTTACAAATACAAGCTACAGAAAAACCAACATTTGATAATTTAATCATTCATTTAGGACCATTTCATATAATGATGGCTTACTTCAAAGCTATCGGTAAAGTAATTAGTGATTGTGGGTTGACTACTGTAATGGTTTGAAGGAGATCAATTACCGAATTATGTCAGCGAATCTCTAAAAACAGTTCCAGGTATTTGATAATTATATTAATTGTAATTAAATAATATTGCAGAAAACAATGAAAAAGGCGATATTGAAGACGATCAATCCACAGAATGGAATAATAGTGACGAGGGATATGGATGTATTTGACGACGACGATGAAAATAATGAAAATGTTTCAAGATTTAATTGAAATAAATGTATTTCTCTGTAACTTTTTTATTTAAAAAAAATTTGCCCTTTGATTAATAAACAATTAAATTTGATTTACTTTAATTCATTGGCTTTTCAATTTTGATAGAATTGAAAATAATAAACTTCGTAAAAATTAAAAATAATATAAATTAAATTATTAGTTTCGATATGATTAAAGTTGTATTAGAACAATTTTACTGAATATTGTTTTAAATATTTGTTATTCAAACTAAAAATTTATTTAGTGAAATTTCTTGATTAAGAAAAAAATAAACTGCAGAATTTGAACTTAACTGTTCACTGTTGGATGCGCAGTGAAGGGCCGCAATAGACCAAGCGCTCTTTCTCACTCGCACTAGTTACTATATGGGTGATTCCGTTCTAACTGTGATATAATGTCAGTACCGTGTCATGTCTATTTTTAGAATTTATTTATAAATTGTTAGTTTTTTTTTGTCGTAAACATTAGAATTTATGAGGTAATTAGTTTAAATCATTTATTACGACAAAAAAACTAACAATTTATAAATAAATTCTAGAAATGGACATGACACGGTACTGACATTTAAGTGATATATTGTAAGTTTTCTGTAAGTGGCAAGTTATATTATATGAAAATAATGTTGAAATATGTTTATTATTTTTCAATAAGTACAAAAATTTCATAAATTAATTATTAATTAACGACCTGTGAGAACAAACAATACAGGACATTGAATATCACAGTTAGAACGGAATCACCCATATACGCTCCTTGCTCTCCGAACTACTGCTCACTTTGAATGCGGCTGGCAAGATGATAGAACCGTCGAATCTGTCCGGCTATTATGTAAACATAGATTAATAGGCCCCCAAAAAATATATATATATAAAATTTAGGTTTTATAATATAACGTAAGTATAATTATAAATTATGATAGTTTAAGTGTGTCCGGCAAAGGGTTGCAACCATACTAACTGTCTGGCAATGAGCAACGCGAGTTTTGGTATTATTATGAATCAAATATTAAAAAAATCAGTTTTATTTTATGATAAATTTGAGATGGAATTTTCTACACCTTTGTTACCTGTTACCTGCCAAAGCCACCGCTGCCTCAGCTTCATGGGTGGGGATCATTCTTACCTGTACTAGGGACACACATAGAAAAAATTCAGCTTTTATTAAAATCCGAAGGTCTGGCACTCCCCGTGAGTGTAACAAGGTTAACAAGGTTTCATTTCATATCTTAAGTAGGTTTTAGAAATAAAAAAATTTGAGAGGTGTCAAGGGACACCCGGATGGAACGAAGTTCCTTTTATTATTATTTACAAAAAACCTGTATACACTCAACAAAAATAATCGTCGCGACACCACACTGTTCAATGCGAAATGGAAATGAAAATATCTGGCTTGCTTTCTATAAGAGAGAGAGAGACAGACAGAGAAACATCTGCACGCCGCACAGCTTAAATCCTAATACTTAATACCTTTAAACAAGCAATTCTTGCACATATATATATGTATATATATATATATATATATATATATATATATATATATATATATATATATATATATATATATATATATATATATATATATATATATATATATATATATATATATATATATATATATATATATATATATATATATATATATATATATATACATATATACATATATATATATATATATATATATATACATATATATATATATATATATATATATACATATATATATATATATATATATATATATATATATATATATATACATATATATATATATATATATATATATATATATATATATATATATATATATATATGGGTATGTGAAAAACCGAGCAAAGCTCAGTCAACCAGGTACAGGAAAAAAATTTATTTATTTTATAGGTATCGATTTATCAAGGTTCCAGGTCCAAGAAAAGGAAAAGGTCAGTCAACCAGGTACAGGAAAAAAATTTATTTATTTTATAGGTATCGATTTATCAAGGTTCCAGGTCCAAGAAAAGCTCGGTTCCCAAGTATGGGTATGTGAAAAACCGAGCAAAGTTCGGTCAATCAGATATTACCTTGTAGCAAAAAGTGTCGTGACAACTTTTCGTAAGAATTTTTTCCGTCTAGCCCCCTTTCACAACGCGCGATAAGGAACTTCTTAGAATTTCGACCCGCGGTTGAATTTCGGCACCCGGTTGAATTTTGACCCACGGTCGAATTTCGGCACCCGGTCGAATTTCGGAACCCGGTCGAATTTCGGCACGATGACGAATTTCGTCCTGCGGTCTAATTTCGGCACCCGTCGAAATTCGACCGGCAGTCGAAACTCGGCAACCGGCCGAAATTCTACACTCGGTCGAAATTCGACACTCGGCCGAATTTCGAATCTCGTTCGAAATTCGGCTGTCCGTCTAAATTCAACTTTTAGTCGAAATTCGACATTCGGCCGAAATTCTGTATAAATGTCGAACATTTGGCACTATAAAAAAAGTAAACTCAATCAAATAGTAGATAGACTCTTTCACTTTCAATGCACGAGCTAAAGGGAAGTGGCTGGATATTTCTGTGCTTACAATACCTTACTATAGCAAAAAGTGTCGTGACAACTTTTCTTAAGAATTTTTTCCGTCTAGCCCCCTTTCACAACACGCGATAAGGAACTTCGTTCCAAAACGAAAAAGAGCTACATCGATAGATTATTGTATCTGCAATATGTGTAACTAAGGATAATTGAAAATATCCGTTACTCGTCATTAAAATACTATTGACACTACCAGACGGTGAAAGAAATTTGACAAAACAAGTTTGTGTAGTCGGAAAATTTCCGTGCTTGTTATCGTCTCAAAATCGAATCAATTCTTGTGCAATATTTCAAGATATTGGAAATAAATAGGAGAAACAATAAATGCAAATGCTTTAAAACATGCTCTCTCATTACATCATTACCAATAGTATCTCTCTAATTTAAAGCTATCAAGTTAAAAAATACTAAGCAAATAGAAATGCAATAAAAACGCAAACTTTATTATACTTGATAACAGGGAATTACTTTGTTTGTGCTCGATATCATATAATATGCAGAGAGCCGAAGACGGTATTTTAGCGTCATGGACATATTTCTTAGACCGCACACACAAGCAAATTAATAAACCGCGATCTCAGGAACATTTTTTAACAACAAGCAGAATTTTTGAGAATAGCTTTAAACGCTCTCTTTTCTCTTCGAAAAATCTCAATATCAAGTAGTATTTATAATATTTGATAAGTGAAGGTTTGTATTTTTTTATATCATAAGATAGCAAACAAGCAGATGGGTCTCCTGATGGAGTAAACCATCGCCTATAGACACCAAAGATGTTAATAGTGCGTTGCTATCTTACGGCGAGGTCTAATGGCACATGCATAAGTTTACCGGCTACCTTACCCTCCAAACTAGAACACGACAGAGACAATCACTGACGCTATTGCAGCAGGAATAGGTGAGGCGGTGGTACCAGACCCGGGCGAGAAAATGCATAAACAATATTTTTCAATCTTTTATGATACTGCTTTGTTGCCGTAACTAATATATTCATGCCAAAAACAGCTTTCTAGTATTAAGGTAGAGATCCTATCACAACGAACATAGCGAAACTATAAGGGTTCCTAGTTCACTTCAGAACCCTAACCGCCCGGTCACAGCTCGCGCGGCGCGTCCGGCGGCGCGAATTGCGGCGCGGCGAGCGGCAACAAATGTAGGAAACTGTATGAAGTATGCCACAGCTACCGGCGACGCGAATTGCGGCGCGGAAAAACGCGCGACCGTGACGAGCGGTGTAATGAGCGAATAAAACAAAAGAGTACTTTTGTTTTATCCAATAGTAAGCCAGGGTTGGAATCAGAATAACACAAAATTATTACCAATGGAAATTATATAGATACTATATTTTATTAAAATTTTTACTAGTTGTTTTTAGCCTCCGACGCAAAAACGAGGATTGTTATAAGTTTCAAAGATGTGTCTGTGTATCTGTCCGTGCATCTTAGCGCCCTAGCAGATGGTCCGATTTAGTTGCGATTTTTTTTTCTTGAAAGCCTTATTTTGCGAGATTGTTCTTAGCTCAAGATGATTCAATAGAAACTGTGTGGCCGTTGAAAGCTCACCAGCTCTTTTCAACTTGATGAACGGAGTTTAGCAACTTGTAAAGGCTTTATCGATGCTAAATTTTGTATTTTATTACTTCAATTATATTGCATTGACATGGTAACCTAAACCTGATGCTACAATATCTTCATTCGAAGATATCAGCTTTATTTAACTAGCAATATTTGTATGTAAATAAAAGATTTTCTAAATATTGCAAACCATATTAATCGACTTCCTGATATTTTTTTGTATTGAAATTTGGCATACTTTTGTAAGTTCAATGACAATGCAATATTATGGTACTATCCAGCTAATATTATGATGTATCCTGGATATAGGGACTAGAACTCTCAGATGTAGAGTTTTGACCAGGCAACCAAGTTTTGGGTCATCAGTTTTGTTGCTACAAGTACTAAGTTTAATTAGTACTCATAATGATAAGAAATGGAACATGGAGCCGCTAGAGTGTCATTGTAACTCACAGACAGAAAGTGTTAAGATAGTAGAGTTTGGAGTCGTTCGTTTCGTTTCAATAAGATATTTTTCATTATTAAGAGACTCTAAAGATGGAACCGAATATAGTAATATCGAAACTTCTCGCATCCAGATAAAAAATGCTTATATAATAAACGTCTAAACTCAACAAGGTAAGTTTATTGAGTTAGCCCTCAATTGTCTTGTACTAACAAACATTTTGATGCTGGATGATTTCTAGGAGCTGATGCTCATCATGACTTAGGATTTATTGATCAAACTCGAAGGTGGCCATGGTAAACTACAAACTAAGCAAGAAAAATCCCTTTAGATTGGACTCAGTTGTTCTATTTTGACAAATACTCTGATTCTAAATGATTTAGAGGGTTTTATGATGAAGCAGGAAGAAGGATATCAAAACTTTTAAGTAAAATTAAGCAACATCATCAATTTTGGACTTGTTTGATTTTTTATTTTAAGGAATGTGAAATAAGATAGCTTCCAGTATTTAATGATAGAGTGATCTTATAAGCTTGACCAGTTAAAATCCACCGAGTTTAGGCTACTTCGATTTGTTTTGGTAAATATTTAGATGCTGGATGTTTTTTTAAAATAAAGTAACGTGCTTCGGGTTCGTCATTGTAAGAAAACGCCACTTATATTAAAACAGTGTATTTACAACACAAGTACACAAACAACAAAATGTAATACGTAAATACACTATACACACTGGTCACCTCGCTGCACTAGCACTAAACTTAACCGACTACGTTTAAAGAAAACAATTTTCGTATTTACTTAAACTGGTCACTTCGCTTTACACTGGTCGCTTGTACTATCACTTTCGATCACTGTATAAAAACTGCTCTCTATTTGTCAACACTTCCCTATTTATACTGGAGGTAAATTTCGACAACAATCGCGAATGTTTGGCAATAATCTCGTAAACAATACCAGTTATTGTAAACAACTTATGATAAATAAACAAGTCCTAGTGCAAGTTATTTTCAACCTTATGCCCTGTACCATAAAGTCCATTATGACATAGCTATGCGGTTAATGGTCAACTATTTGTTTATCAATAGGAGTAGCTATCTGTTTCTTTTATTTCTTGATCTCTCCAGCATTCCAACTCTTTACGTTTCTAGATTATTCGTAACAATATAACGATTCAACTAGAATGTGGACACTTGAAATTGGGCTGATATAGCCTTTATTGCTAGAAAATTCACATGGTTTAATAGAGAGGACTCGGGAGCTTTGCAATAAAACAGTTCAAGCTCATTGAGTAAGGAACCACAGGTTAAAGTTACCTTTAATTTTATACCGCAGGATCCCCTTTGAAAGATCATCAGCTCCTTTTACGTTTTGCGCTTAAAATTATGGAACTGAATTAAAATGGTTGGTATGGGTGGGTGGTTTTAATTTAGAGTTAGTATGATGATTTATTGATTAAATAAATAATTGGTTATTGACTCATTATTTTAATATTATACTTAAAATAATATTAAACTTAATTTAGTTTATACACCGCAACTTAAACTTAATCTAAAAACTTCACAGCATTTTCTCAATTTGATGTCAGCTTGCGTTAAACAAAATTTGTCCTATACATTTATCTCACTCATATTAATAAAAAATACATACTTTCTACAGCCCACTCCATCAAAAACGACCATAGTTACGAATTGCACGGAAAATATCTACGTTGCCATACAAAAAAAAAGGTGCGTGTACTTATGTACGCGCGTGAGAAGTTATACTTCTTTGGCGTCATTAAAAAATAGTGGTAGTTTCCGATCCGGTAGTAGTTTTTAAAAAATATGTTGACGTGGCAAAATAACTTGTAAAAAGTTTTATTGAATAAAGTACTTCTGTTTTCTGATAGATTTTAATTACATTTAAATACTTAATTACATTAAAATAATAAAAGGACTGGAAAAGGATAGTCAAGGATTTCGGGACTTAATGAGCAATTTAGCGGACAATTTCAACCTGTAACTTTTGCGTTATGGTGATGCGTGTGCATCTTAAAATTTCACTCGTTGTCTAAAGAAATATTACGCGCCTAAAATAATATAACTTCAGAAATCTCGAATGGAGGGATCAATAATAAGGTAATATATGTAAGTATCAACAGTAATGGTATTTTTGCGTACAATCCTAACGTTACGATAATATGTATATACTACACATTAAAAGAATATAGTAAAAATAGTATTATAAAATCCGACCCTAGTACTGGTATGACAGCTCAGAGCGGCACGCCGCCGCGGTCGCAACAAGTCGAGCTGTGGCATACCCAGATGGTCGCGCGTTTCACCGCGCCGCATTTCGCGTCGCAGGTCGCGCCGCGGGTAGCTGTGGCCGGGTCGTAAAAGGGAAAGAATTGGTGAAGAAATATTAGTTTAGTAAATGTAATCTGGGAGTTATTTTAAGCATACTAGCGCGATCAAGGGCAGAGTTAGGAAACCACTAATTGTCATATTTCTGCACCAATAAAACTTGTGTAAATAAATTTAATGTTGTGTTGTGTAGTGTTAAGACTAGTATGTTAGTAAAGAGTAACAGTTACTTAAAAAATTCGATCGAAAAAAAATCTTAATTCAAACTGCGCAAAATTGTTGTCGTCGTACTACGCCAAATAAGCCTTCAAAAATCGATTTTTCTTTTTGTTGAAATGGTTATCCCATTACGACAGAAATTTAATATTTAATTGTTTCTAGTTATTTCTGTGGCTTCTGATAAATCTATAATTATTGAGTTAAAAAGTAGTTAAACTTTCCCAGGGGGCTCCCACGTTGTATAGTCTAAGGTTGCCTCGGCTTCTAACCTGCGGATCTTTCACTGCAGAGCATGACGTACATTTTCGGCACCAATTCTCGACATCTTCTCGGCAATTCAACCAGTAAAAACGCTCTCGTACCTTTACCAATGTTCTTCGTACTCCAAGATGTCCCCCAGAAACCCCATCATGCAACTCACGTAGTACGTCCTTGATAAGTTTCCTTGGCACGACCAACTGTAGATGATGTTCTCTTCCTGAAGGTTTTTCCCATTTGCGGTACAGTAAGCCGTTTTGCAACACAAGGCTTTCCCACTGCGCCCAATAACTTTTCGTAATGGCGCTGAAGGGAGCCAGCTCTTGCCATTCCGGTTTTCCCGTGTCTTGTTTCATCCAATCTATTAGAGGCCGCAAATCTGTATCTTCATACTGGGCCTTACGCATCTCATCAGTTTCCCACCTGTCATCCGTAGGCTTAAAAATTAAATACGTAAAAAAGCATATTTTGTTAATTTTTATTTCGTAATTTAAAACTACGAATGAATATAATTATTTAAGCTAGAAAAAAATACTTGAAATATTCTGCAAAAATATTCACAGAATTCTGCTACATTATGGACAGCCCAATTTTAAAAGAAATAAAATACGTATAATTCTTTGATGTGGATGCGAGCATGACTAATCACGATGTCCAAACATCTTCATCCATCAAATGAACTTGGTGTGTCATACTTGAACAGCCATTCTGAAGTTATGATTGAGAGGCTACGACTCTATGATTAATTGCGCTTTGAGTTAAAATGTGTATAAATTAGAATGTAACATGAATAGTTGAATAAAATAATTTAGAAGACATCGTGTGGAACTGCTAATTCCATTCAATTTTCTTAAAAGTATGTGTGTACGACAAATACGTAGGTCACACTATAAGTTTTGCGTAACTTAAAAAAAACAACATTTTATAACCAAAATATTATGTTTATTGCTTTTCAAAATAATCTCCTTTACATTTTAAGCATTTTTTCATGCGATCGAACCATTTTTTAAAACAGGAGGACCACAGATCTGAAGGCATGTTTTCTACATGCTGATTGACCGCTATCACTGCCTCTTCAGAGTTGGTAAAAGTAAAACCTCTCATCAAATCTTTGATTTTGGGGGAAATACAGAAATCATAGAGAGTGCTAGGTCGGGGCTATGCGCAGGATGAGTGACGAGATGTACTTTTTCAGAAGCTAAAAATGACTTTGTTTTGTTGGCCGTGTGTGAAGAAGCGTTATCATGGTGTAGGAGAATGCGGCTTTTGGGTCGTCTTTCGCGAACTTTTTCTAACACCCTGGGTAAACAAATGGTAGAATACCACCCGGCATTAACACTCTTTTGATCTTCAAGTGGAATTGTACAGATGGCACCTACGGGAGCTGAGAAAAAAACGCGATCATTTTTTTATCAACGTTTCTCGCCTGTCTCACTTTTGTTGGCCTGTTCTCATTTTCAAATACCCATTCACAAGATTGTTGTTTTTTTTCGGGTTAAAACAATAAATCTACGTTTCATCTCCTGTGACAATGTCATAAACAGCATTAGAATATCCGTGGTCGTACTTCAGTAGCAACTGTGAGCACCATTCCACGCGAGCCCACTTCTGCTCCACTGCCAGTTCATGAGGGGTCCAACGACAACAAAGTTTCCGAACTATCAATTATTCGTGTAAAATTTTATGAATTTAGCTCATACCAATCCTCAATAGTCCTCGAATTGTCTATAGATAATTTGGGGGTTTTCTTCAATTAACCGCTTAACAGTAGCCACATTATTTTCGTTGATGGCAGTTGAAGGCCGCCCTTCACGAAGTTCGTCATGTAAAGAAACTCGACCTCTCTCAAATTCAGCAAACGATCGCCTCATGGTGCTCAAACAAGGTGCTTCTCTCCCAAGTGCTCTCCAAAGCATGTGTGCAGGTGGACGGCATCATATCGCCCTGGTTCGATATCAATATCGGCGTCAAGCAGGGTTGTCTTTTGTCAGCTCGTCTGTTTATTCTATATTTGGATAAGTGTCTCCAAAGATTGAGGTCATTGATTGAGGAATGTGGGAATGCGCATTAGTGATCTAGTGGTGAACTGCCTGCTTTATGCAGATGACGCTGTACTTCTAGGCTCAACTCCATCTGAGCTGCAAACACTGGTCACAGTTATGAATGAGTATTGTAAGAGTATGGGCTTACATTTGAATGCGAAGAAAACTAAAGTTTTAGTATTTGAAAGAGAAGCAACCAGAACGGACGTAAGAGTTGTGGTAGATGATGTAGTGCTGGAACAAGTGGATGAGTTTGTATATCTTGCATGTGTTTTGCAGGGATAGAAGGTACATCGCTGATGTTGAAAGAAGAGTATGTGCAGGGAACAAAGTAAATGGAGCGTTAGGGAGATTACTTAATAGCACAATTTTAAGTCAGGGTGCCCGTCTAGCCCTGCATAATCATGTGCTTACCCCAACGCTATTGTATGGAAGTGAGAGTTGGGTATGTCATAAAGGACATGAAAGTAGAATCAACGCGGTTGAGATGAGGTCGCTAAGAAAAATATGTGGTGTGACACTCGCGGACCGGGTTCGTAATGTCGAAGTGAGAGAGAGGTCAGGTTCGAAAGAAAGTGTCGGTGTAAAGATGAGAAAGGGCATGCTCCGTTGGTTCGGACATCTAGAAAGAATGGTAGATGAAAGGTTAACAAAACAGATATACAATGCGAATGTGGAAGGATGTAGGTACCGGGGAAGACCAAGACTGACATACCACGATCAGATTGATCGAGTACTGTCCGAAGGTGGTGTCAAGAGTCTTCGCAACCGGCGTGTGTGTATGAAGAGAGTGATGAATGTGGAGGAGGCGAGACAAGCCTGCAAGGATCGTGATGTATGGCACTCGGTTCTCTCTGCCTACCCCGTAAGGGATCTGGCGTGAAGATATGTATGTATGTGAAATCTTTATTTCACATATTTTTTCAATTCAAATATTTGTTATATTAATTAAAATTACAGTTTAATGAAAACTGTAATTTTTCAAAAAAACAATGTTATTTTGCTGCAGTGATAATAACGCGATGCTAATCGTGTGGCAGGATGGTAATATCATATTTTTTTATGTATTATCAGATAGAGAGCTAATGGAAAGAGAAACCATCGCCTATAGACATAAAAAATGTGAATGATGCGTTGCTATTCATGTGACGATATGACAATGCCACATGCATAATATGGCATTGCCAAATGCATGTCTACTGGTTACCTCACCCTCGTCTCTATAATTAATTGCTGTTTGAGTTAAAATGTGTCTAAATTAGAATATCACATGAACGGTGGAATAAAATAATATATATCATTAAACTGAGATTTTTACAATATTATTTAGCTGCAGTGATTATTATGCGATGCTAATCTTGTGGCGGGATGGTAATGTCCTATTTTTTTATTTGTCATTAGACAGGAAACTGACAAAAAGAGAAACGATCGCCTGTAGAGATCAAATATGTGAATGTCGCGTTGCTATTAGTGTGGCGATATGGCAAAGCCATATGCATAATATGACATTGCCAAATGCACGTCTACCGGCTACCTTACCCTCCAAACGGGAATAGGTCAATGAAAAGCATTGACACTATTGCGGCAAAAATGGATAAGGCGGTGATACCTAGGTGGGACGTTGTGGAACTTTACCATCCAGCAGTTACTATGGTAGTGACAAATATAGATTTTGTACGTATAGACAAATAACTATTGGTCAATTGTCCTACGTACCATGTTATGTACATGCGTGTTGCCTCTCTTAACGCCTTCCGCGAAAGTATATTTATAAGGACTTGCGGTAAGCCCGCATTCTTTCTTACCTTTCAACCAGGTGATGAACGTACGCGCGTTGGTACAATCCGTACGCGGGCCATTCGCATTTTATTCATATGGCAGTGGAAGTATGGATGGGAGCCGGATGTTCCAGAGTATATTGCAACGGGACTAACTAATACCAATGGGCCGTCACTATCCTATTACTGAGCCACCCAACGTCAGAGCAAGGATCTCCCGAGATAAGTCCTACCCTAGCTTGTGCCTTCACCGGTTAAAATGTATTTTTTCCTCTCCTTTTAAAATTTCTCATTTACTTTTGCTAGAAATACACACACATTATGTATGTATGTGTACACTACACACTTACATTTATATATATATATATATATATATATATATATATATATATATATATATATATATATATATATATATATATATATATATATATATATATATATATATATATATATATATATATATATATATATATATATATATATATATATATATATATATATATATATATATATATTATCGATAGGGAAGCGTTTGACTACGATCTCGCCTAATCGTAAGCTAAGATGCGGCCTAAGATGTAACGCGCTTCCGTAGAAGGTACCTGTGCACTCTTGTCTTGAAGATCCCTAAATTGCACTCGTCGGGAAACACAGTCTCCGGAAGTATGTTCCAATCCCTTGTAGTTCGAATGAAAAATGTGAAATCGAACCTCTTTGTCCGGGTACGTGAAACGTCCACCGTATGGCGATGCACCTTGACGATCGATAGAAAAACGAGGATGACGGAATCAAATCGTGCAATTTCGCAGCGCACTGTCCAAAGTGTTTCCGATAAAAAACAGATAAACTAGCCACTCTGCGGCGATGAGCGAGGCTCTGGAGTTTTTTGCCTACCAGATCATCGTCGTATATGAGCCTCTTGGCACGCCTCTCTATCGCCTCAAGCGTCTCCAGCTGGTATTTGGCGGATCCATCCCAGAGTTGAGAGCAGTATTCCATGCTCGAACGGACTTGTGCTTGATAAAAGTTGAGCAACTGTCCCAGGCGGAAATACTATTTCACCTTTGCCAGAATACCAAGCTTTTTCGAGGGATCTTGGGCTTTAGATTCGATGTACGAACCAAAGATAAGAGAAGGCGTTAAGGTAATACCAAGGATATTGAGGTGATCAGTTATCGGCACGGACACACCCTGGAAAGACGGAGATAGATGAAATGGATTCCATTTAGCGAAGAATAGACACGCCTGGGTCTTAGTCGCATTAACTTGACCAGATTGGTTTCGCCCCAATCGGAAACTGCCTGTAAGGACAGGTTCATACGATCGACCATATCCTCCCTGAGAGACCGGATCTGTGCCGTACTGGTTCGCGCGCTGAATGCGTAACTCTCAATAACAGTGCTATCATCTGCGTACCCATAGATACCGAGCTTCAGCAGGTTGTTAATGTGTAGCCGGAATAGAGTTGCTGAGAGAACTGATCCCTGAGGGACTCCGGCATTTATTGTAATTTAGTCTGACGAACATCCATCGACCACTACTCTAATCGACCGACCACTCACAAAATCTGCGATTCAGGCGCAGAGACCAGTATGCAGACCATACGATGGAAGCTTGCCAATAACACTATCGTGCCAGACCCTGTCAAAGGCCTTCGAGATATCAAGGGAGACAACTAGTGCTTCACCATGATTCTCGACGGCTGCGCTCAAGATGTAGGTGGCATACGCTAGAAGATCCCCAATGGAACGATTTCGGCGAAACCCGTATTGGCGGTCACTAAGTAGATCGTTCGCTTCTAGGTGTGCCATGAGCCTGCTGTTTAGTACACGCTCCATAGTCTTGCAGAGTCGACAAGACTGCTTTTTTGGATACAGGCTGCACATTGGCAAGCTTCCATAATTTCGGTACTTTTCCAGTCATCATCGAAAGGCGAAAGAGGCGTGTCAATACAGGAACTAGTTCAGGTGCACAGGTTTTTTTGAGTACTATGGCTGGAATCCCATCAGGGCCACTGACTTTGTTCACGTCCAGATTCCGCAGCGTTTTAAGAACCTCAGTCTGACGGATGCGAATTTCCGGCATATTCACCTCGCATCCAGTTAGACTGGAAGGTTTCGCGTTGGTGGGATCTAGACGCGAATTTTCCGCAAATAGAGTAGCGAATAAGTTTGCTTTCTCTACGGCAGTGTGAGCCAGCGTGCTGTCCGGTTTCAGCAGTGTAGAAAGTGAGGAGCGGCAGAAATTCGATTCAACCGACTTTTCCAGGAACCAAAACACTTTACTACCTAAGGAGTATAAAGCCAGATTGTTCCCAATACGGCTGTAGAGCGCGCTTTCAGTAGAGCCTTTTTGCAGAACTTAGCGGCCCGGTTGAAGGCTTTCTTCTTTTCGATACGTCCTTAGCTTTGCGGTTTATATATATAGGCAGGCCAGATATGCCTCATGCTTTAGCGCATCAGCGAGTCTACAATCAGCTCTGAACCAGGGTTGAGCTTTACTGGACATGGTTACGTCGGAAAAAGGAATACAATACTCCATTCCTTGCCGCAGCACCTCTGTCACAGCATCCGCGCAGGCCGAGGAGTCTTCAGAAGAAAAGCAAACAGGACGCCAGGGACAAGACGCAATAAAGGAACGCATCTCGTCCCAATCTGCTGACTTGTGTTGCCACACGCGCCGAGAGTCCATGGGACTGGGATTGGGCGGCGAGTAGACAGATACAGATTTCACTAGACAGTGATCGGAACTGCCAAGGGGCGAGGAAATTGCCACCGAGTAGCGGTCTGGATCCGTAGTCAGCAGATGATCCAAGCAATTGGCTGTATGGCTCTCAACGTCAGGAACCCGCGTCGCTCCCTGAACCAACTGGGTGAGATTTGATGCTATAGCAAGTTTACGCATCGCTCTCCCAGCGAGGTCAGTACACTGGTTTGGGTATAGCCACTCCTGGTAGTGGACATTGAAATCCCCCAGAATCACTAGATGAGCGGAAGCGTGTTTGTGTTTACTTAGGCACTATGTAAGTCCGATCGTCTCCTGGTCTCCGCTTTGCACTCGGTAGACACAGGCACAAAGAAGCTACTCTAGATCTGTGTCGGAGTACGTGTGTACGGAGTATGTACGGAGAAGCGGAGGTCTTCTAGATACTGGAGACGCTGAAAGAAGATGCCGCAATGGACGTACGCGCACACACCTGACCAAGCTTTAAAATTATGCTTCAGGGTGTAGCCGGGATAGGTTCAGTGATACGCCAAATCAGACTGGCAACTTATTTGTGTCTCCGTGAGGAAAAAAATACATGGTTTATGAGTCTCCAGGTGGAAATGGACTGCAGCGAGATTAGAATGTAAACCTCTGATGTTAGGAGGCCTACTTTCATCGAGAGGGGGTGCTGCCACTGTACAACGTTATTCCTTTACCTTGTCCTTTTCATTTAATAGAATGTGCGAAGTAAGTGTGAAGACGGCAGTGAATCAAGGCGCTATACTTCCACACCTGAGACACACACCTCGAAGTTACACTGTTGGTGACTAGTCTGAAGAATGCAGGGACGCCCGAGCCCCCCCCCCCCCAAATGTCCATAGGGCCCTCTCATCCGGTCACCAACCGGCACCATGGCGCATCTTGGGATTTTTCGCTAGTTGACGAGGCAGCCTTTCACGTGTGGCTAGCACTCTACTTGGGCCCCCTTCTGACTAGCGGTCGGCCAGCGGTGCACCGTGCCTCGGATCTCGCTACCCTCCACGACTAGTCTCCAGATGCATCAACGTCAGTGTGTATCAGATCGTCCAGATTGTATAGGCGCAACTGATTCGACCCATCTTCACTGAAGCTACACCAGCGTTAACGTGACAGAAAACGGACGCTTGGCGCCACGACTTCGGCTGACGGGAGGTCCTTATAGCCGCGACATATGTCTTCTACCATATAACCTGATTAGCACCACCAAGGGGCCATGTGTAGGGATACAGAATTCCGGGTGTTCTCCTACGGACGAAGGTGATTTAGCCCCCAAAATACACAAACGTACATACATTTATACAAGGATGTGTCGTTTTCTTTATCTGAACTCACTGCATGTACGCTTTCATCTAGTAGTTATGATGATAGTGACTCATTGTCAATTTTATTCAGCTTTTTCGAAATCTTTGGTAGAATGGTAAATGTGTACGGACATAAAACAACCAACATTACAAAAATATTAGTTTTGTCTGTAAGCGTAAACGTATATACAAATAGTAATAGGTACAAACTTCATAAAACATCGCCTCTGTTTGTCTAGTGGTCTGGTGTCTGTGTTGACTACACGAGATTCCAGGTTCGATTCCCAGATTATTCTTATAAGGACATTTTTTGAATATATTATTTTAATTATGTTCAAAAAATGTCCTTTTTTAGTTTTCTGATAAAAACAACGATATCCATGAATATATAAGTGCCAACATTGCAAAAATTTTATTTTCTTTATATACGGAGAGTAACAATAACCTTGTCTGCAGTATGCAGGTGGGACAATGAAATTAAAAAATTATGACATGATTCTATTTATGAAAATAAATATATTATCATAACATAAAATATTTGTATTTATTTTTCAAATCCCCCAAAACATTGCAAATATTTTAAATTGGACAAAACTACCATTTCCAAGTATTTAATTTTGGATAACGTTGATTTTGTATTTATTTTTCACACTTTAAAATATATCTTGGCTAAAGTCAAAGTTGGTTGTTTCAAGCTTATGGCATTTTGTTCTAATTTTCTTGGACAGCTCAAAATTCATCATTGGCCATAATATGTGCTCTTGTTATATCTTGTTATATCCTTCACTATTACTCTGGATTTAATCTATTTATCAATTTTCTTTCATCTGCGACTAATTGTTACAAATTAAATATAGTATATGTAACTTTGGGTGACAAAACAGATATTTATGCAATACAGTTTACATTTCATTACTATCATTGTGGAGTAGATACATAATTACGACCAAGATTTTGCAAACAAAGACAAAATATGTCGATATTACTCAGCATTTGTCTGTGACATAATTTGCTTAAACTTGTTGCTTTTGTGCATGTTAAATATAAAGTACATACAGAATAACAAAATATTTGGTATATACTTAACGTTATATGAACCAAATAATTATGTAAATAATCTATTTTTTCATCGTCGACTTAAGCATAACGTAATATGAAAATGTTGATTTTATAATCTGAAAAAATTAAATATTTTATGAAAAATCATATCCATCGCATTATTTTCGTAATCGAAATGCCTATTTATTATATTTAAACATCTTACAATGTCCCTTAAATGAATTTTAACATGGAAAATTATAATTAAATCATCTATTCCCATGAATTTAAGTTTAACTTTAGTATAACTATCCAATAGTATATCTATTGCCTTAAGATTTACAGTTTTAAGCTTTAAAAATGCTGATCCTATATACACGACATAACACGACTGGGACAATCATTGATGATATTGTTGTATGAATTGGAGGAGTGGTGGTATCAGCCCTGAGTGAGACGTTGAAATAGGTACTCTATTTAGTAGTGTAACGATGATAGTGACTCTTATAGTCAATCGCTCGCCTTTTGATAACTGCTTAGAACCGTAGATGGTTTATTATTCAAAAGGGCCCAAAACAATATGGGGAATTTATGTTATTTACTTATTTATTTGGCTTGATTTAACTTTATTACAAATTATCTTAAAATATGATTATATATTTTAAGATAATTTGTAATAAAATATTATTGTCGCCTTTGTGGTCTAGTGGTCCAGCGTTGGCGTTGACCACATGAGGTCCCGGGTTCGATTCCCGGGTCGGGCACTTTAAAAAAAGTGTTTTTTTCAGTTTTCTGAGAAACAAAAAGTTGCCCGGGATTGGAAATGTCCGGTTGGCGATGGGCTTGCCACCTATCACATTGTGGGACCAAGTATCTTCGGCTAATCGTGGGTGCACTTGTTGTACCTCTGCCTACCTCTTCGGGGATATGGGCGTAAAGATACTTTTTTAATGATTATATGGAAGGCGAATATAATGGCTGTAGGCATCCTCCATCAGTTAATATTCTGGTTCACAAAAATTTCATATGCAGGTGCCTAGGAAATGTATTTCATGTAAGGAGATAACTCTTTATAACGATAAAAATGTACAAAGAATACAAGACAAACTATAAATTAATTAATAAATAGTATGATAAACTTTAAAATATTATTTGGTAATTCCTTATCTAGTATTATAAAAACAAAAACTCGACTACGACTTGATCTAATCCAAGAACATAACCCTCTTTCCGGCGTAGCAAAATCATAAATAACTTTTTAAAATTTCTGTTTAATCTCGGATTTTGAGTTCAAAATTTTAGGGTCTTTATTCACTATTCTACCACAAATATTGTGACAAAATAAAATATAATTTGGATATATACATACCGCAACCATTGGGTTAATCCCAGCCCGGAGATTTCCAGCTCCAGTAATCTCAAGAGGTACTTGGACTCGAGCCAGAAAAATTTGAAACATTTTTCGATCTTTTAAACTCATATCTTCCCATGGAGTACTGTAGGCTATGTCACCGAGATCATCACTCTGTGTGATTAACTTCTTAATTTAAAAAAAAAGCAATACTAAAACTTTCAATTTCTCGAATAAAGTATAGCTATCCGCACTTAAATTTAGGAATATGTATTTGTCCTACTCATAAATACAACTCTAGTTTGAATAATCAATTACATTTTCATTTTTAAATAACCCATAATGTCCTATCACATTTGTGGGACTAAGTATCTTCGGCTAATCGTGGGTGCACTTGTTGTACCTCTGCCTACCCCTTCGGGGATATGGGCGTGAAGATACCATAATGTCCTTACCACTTATACAATTGTATAATTGTGCTATGTAACTACGAGTAATAAATCTTTAAGTAGTAGTATGAGAATAAAAAGAAGAATTTTTGGAGGGTAAGCTAGCCGGTAAACTTATGCATGTGGTATTAGACCTCGCCACAAGATAGCAACGCACCATTAACATCTTTGGTGTCTATAGGCGATGGCTGACTCCTTCCTTCAGGAGACCCATCTGCTTGTTTCCTATCTTATAAAAAAACAGATTTTATCAATGTAAATACTATAATGTTTGGATGTCTCTAGCTTTTATCAAAATAAAAAATAATCTACTTGGCTTACTTGTGTTTTAATTTCCTCGAGTGCAAATGATAGTATTATGAGCCCGCCCATATGCATAACAAACATCAGGCCATGTGTTAATAAATTTCCTTCTTCCTGCAAGACAATTTTTAATGTAAATTTATAGGTTTTGTACGGAGTTAGCACTAAAGAAAAAAGTTTAACGTAAAATAACTTAAAAACCAAAACACAAATGCAAATGCTATTCAAATTAGTTTTGCAAAAAGTTGCTTTTTAACCCCCGACACAAAATGAGGGGTGTTTCAGGTGTTTATCTGTGCATCTGTGTATGTGTGTATCTGTGTGTCTGTCCGTGGCATCGTGGAGCCCTGGCGGATGGTCCGATTCGATTGCAGTTTTTTTTAATTGAAAGCCCTGTTTTGCGAGATAGTTCTTAGCTAAGATTCAATAGAATCTGTTCAGCCGTTTCAAGATAACCAGCTCTTTTCAAATTGATGAAAGGAATTAAATAACTTGTAAATGCTTTATCAATACTAAATGTTGTGTTCTGTTACTTTATTGATATTGCAATTACATAGTAACGTCGAGCTAATATTTTGAGATTCTCATTCGAAGATCATCAGCGTCCATTTGACTGGCAATTTTCGTATTTATATAACAGATTTTCTAAATATTGCAAGCCACTTTTTAACGACTTTCTGATATCCGTTATGACAGACTTTTGAAGGAAATGCAAATACTATGGTACCATTCAATTGAGCTCATGATGTAGCCTGGATGTAGGGACTGGAACTGTCTGATGCAGAGTTTTAACAAGACAATCCTGTTTAGACTAAGTCTGGTTGCTATAAATACTAAGTTTGATTAGTGCTTATGATGACGAGGACTAGACGATGGAGCTGATAAAGTGATACTGAAATTCACGCGTAAAATGTAGAAAGAGATAAGATAGTCAAGTTCGGACTCGATGGATTTTTGACGATATTTACTTTCCACTACATGTAATGTCGAAGAACTGAACATGGAGCCGTAAGAGTGTAATTGTAACTCACAGATAGGAATTGCTAATATAGTGGAGTTTGGAGTCATTTCATTTGTCACAGTAAGATGTTTCTCATGATGATATGGCTCTGAAGATTGAGCCGAAAAAGTGACTGGAACTTCAAGAATCCAGATTCAAAGTGCAACTACAATGAACTCCTAAACTAAACGAGGTAAATTTTTTGAATTAGCACTTAATTGTCTTTTATTGGCAAATACCTTAGTGCTGGATGATTTTTAGGATCTGATAATGGAACTGAATGGTAACCATGAGAATTCCTAAAATAAATAAGATAAACTAAATGAAATTGGACTTATTTGTTCTATTTGGACAAATACTCTAGTGCTAGACGATTTCCAGAGTCTCATGATAGAGCTGGAATTACTTTATCCGCTCACATCACTTTGGTAACTAATGAGACCTGTGAGCAAATGCCGTTAATACACTATGGTCTCTATATGGACCAACGCTAACTTCATACAAAAAACAACATTTTCACTATTGTTCGGGCATTATATCACGGCAGATGTAAGGGTAGGTCGCGAAACCCTTGACGGTTGACGTCTGTCGCGATGACAGCGTCACTGCCGCGGACAGAAGTCCCCTCGCAATCCTCCACGGCGGCGGTACTGTACGCGGATCGGTCGGCGGCGGCTACTTTACCCAACCAACGAATAAAAAGACATCGTAGCAAGCACCAGCGCAGCGCAACCAAAAGGTGAGTGACCTTTTCCTTGCATTTTGTCGTGATAAATTGTGATAAAATATATATAATACAGCCCGAAAACCAGGACCAGCCATCCCAGCCTAGGTTTAGGCCACAACACAAAGTTTTGGTTCTTCAAAGCCGGATCGGTTTTGGGGCTTAAAATATATATATTTTGGAAAATAACGGTTTCATTTCGGTTTTAATAAGTTATAGCTTCTTTTCGGTTTAAAAAATAAGTGTTTTACAGGCTTCCTTTCGGGGTTTTAATAAAATTTAGTTGGTGGGTAAATTTTCGGTTTTCAAAAAAATATATATTAACGGTTTTCAAGTTCTTAACAGTTTTTAAGTTCTTAACTATTTTTTTTTTCGAACATTTCTTTAAATCTTATTTCGGAGGCTCTGTGTTGCGAATACAATGGCTTTAAAGGGAGTTTTAAATAAATTTAAAATCCAATATAATTGGTTTAAAGCTACTATAGACATGGTAGCCCATAAACAATATTCTTCTACCGTTATTTCTTCTCGGTTACGAAAAACGGAGGAGAAATATAAATTATTGTGTGATGCTTACGAAAATATTTTAGATTTAGCTACGGAACCAGAAATGATTTCACTGTATGATAAGCAGTTCGGTGAAGCGGAAGTACTGTATAATCAGATAGATGCTATGTCTAGGTCGTATTTGAAACCAGAGGATACTGATTTACCTACGGAAAATTCACAAAATATGTCACGGTTGCCTCAAATAAATTTATCGTTTTTTGACGGAGAGATATTTTCTTGGACTAGTTTTATAAGTCTTTATACATCTTTGGTTTTGTCCCGGAAGGATATATCTAAAACTGAAAAGTTTCATTATTTAATTTCTCACGTTAAAAATGAGCCTCATTCCCTTATAAAACACCTGCCTATGGTAGATGATTCGCTAGAAACGGCCCTAAAGATATTAAAGGGTAGATTTGAAAATAGGCGTCTGATGGCCGACTCGCATATTTCTAGAATTCTAAATTTACCGGTAATATGTAAGGAAGTTGATTTACGCATAAAATTATTAAATCTCTTGTTAGAATCTACTCGTGCATTGCAACATTATGATTTTCCTGTAAACCATTGGAGTTATATTTTATTACACATTAGTTTCACAAAATTGTCTACGGAAATTAAAACTCGGTTTGAACATAAATACGGCGGTAATTTGGCGAGTTTACCAACTCTCGAACAGTTGTTAGAATTTTTACAAGCTGAATGCAGGTTTTTTGACTTAGCCATCAGTGAGAAAATTATTAACATTTATTCAAAGGGCGTTAAGTCTCCGGAGTCACGAGACTGTCAACCTTATTTAAATAAACGCAAGGCGTATTATTCTAACGTATCAAACTTGCATTGCGCCTATTGTAAAGCAAGTCATAACATTGAAAGTTGTTTTAAATTTTCAAGGTTGGATACATCGCAGCGTAAATGGTTTATTATTTCTCAAAATCTGTGTTTTAAATGTTTTAAGGATCACGTTTCGTCCTGTTGTAATAAAACGGTGCCTTGTGGTACTTGCGGAAATAGCGGTCATCATCATTTAATTTGTACTACGGCTTTTAAACGGCGACGATCACCATCACCTAAGAAAAACGATGATTACCAGGCAGAACTGGGAAATAAAGGGCTGATGGCGCAAAACTCGAACTATCGCCCTAGGGACCTGCTGTCGCGAGACTCGGGCGCGCCTAACCCGACAAATCGTTGTACACACAGTCGAGATTCGCGTAACTCGCGAGAAACTGAGGCGTGCGCGGTTTACGATGAATGCCGCGGAAGTGTTAGGCAAATTTACTCAAGCGATAATACTCAACATCAATAGCAATTACAGAATTTACAGCCGTTTAATGCATCAATACCTAAATTAGCGGACAATGTTATTTTACCTACGGTTATTATTTATGCAAAATCTTTACGAAATGAATTTATTAAGGCTAGAGCACTGTTAGATCTGGGTTCACAAATCACAATAATAAAGAGTGATTTTATCTCGCGTTTGGGTTTGAAGCGACATTTCACGGTTACGAATATAAGAGGGGTAGGCGGAGGATATTACGATGATTCACAATATGTAGTCGCTTTATATTTTAAATCGGAAAAGTCGGATAGTTTATTGTCGGTCACGGCGGCGGTTTTAAAAAATCCCACGTCTTATTTATGTCGCAAATTGGCATACAGACATTGTAATAATTTAAAATTTTCGGATGATGGTTCCTTGCGTACGTCGGAAATTGAGGTAATATTCGGGTGTGATATTTTAGGGAAAATTTTAAGCGATAAGGTCAAACTAGGTTCCGGTGGACCTTATGCGTTGGGAACAATTTTCGACTTTGCGGTTTTCGGTCCGGCTAGTACCGGTGGCAATAATTATGCGGATAATTATGTAGGCGGAAGAACCGCCTTGTGCCAACATAAAGGACCCGAAGGATATTGAATGTGAACATTTATTCTTAACAACTACAACGCGACATACAGACGGAAGATACATTGTTCGTTTACCTTTAATTCCCGGTCACGTGAGCTTAGGTGATTCACGAGATGCAGCCTTAAATCGGTTTTTGGCTATTGAACGGCGTATGAAGCGACAGCCGGAGTTTAGGGTTAAATATGTGGAATTCATGTCAGAATATTTAAACCTCGGTCACATGCGGTTATTTGATACTCGAGACATAACGAATAAGGAGCACTATTTTTTGGCACATCACTGAGTGTTCGGGTGATGTTCAAAAAATTCGGGTTGTGTTTGACGGGAGTCTGGTAACTACTTCGGGAGTGTCATTAAGCGATTGCCTTTATTCTGGCGAAAGGTTACAAAACGATAATCGAGATATTATTCTGAATTTTCGGTGGCATAGGTACGTCTTTACAACCGAAGTAAAAATGATGTTTCGGCAAACTTGGATACACGAAGATGATCAAAGATATCAATTAATATTTTGGCGATCAGCGCCTACGGAACCCTTACTTGTCTATGCCTTGACTACCAATACATACGGCTTAAAATCTAGTCCCTTTGTTGCCATACGGTGTTTACATGAGTTGGCTAAGGACTCCAAGGAGAGCCATCCTAGAGCAGCCAAACTCTTAATTAAAAATAGCTACTCTCTCTTAATTACTTAACTCTTAATTAAAAAATAGCTTGACGACTTAAATGGTGGCGCGGATACCATAGAACAAGCCGTAGCGTTGCGTAACGAATTAGTGGATTTAATGAACTCGTCAGGCTACGAATTGCGGAAATGGTCATCTAACGCGGCAGATCTACTACATGGTTTGCTTTTAGACTATTTAGAGACTCCTAGGAACTTTGATGAATCGGATAGTCAAGGTTTATTCAAGATCTTAGGCATACAGTGGGAACCGGTTTCAGATAGCTTTACTTACCGATTAAATATACCTTTGTCTATTGCGACGGTTACGCGTAGGAGCATCCTTTCCTTAGCCGCACGGTTATACGATCCATTGGGATGGATATGTCCAGTAGTGTTCCGGATTAAGTTGCTGTTGCAACGCGTTTTTAGTGCACACGGTCAGAAAGGGGTCGACTGGGACGCCCCGGTTTCTAAGGAAGTAGTAAGTGAATGGCATAACATTATCTCAGATTTAAATCATTTGGAGCAGATATCTATTCCTCGTTGCATAAAAATTGACGGAGAAGCAAGGTTTTCTTTGCATGGGTTTTCAGACGGGTCATCTTTAGGACACGCTGCTACTGTTTATCTTAGATCAGAAATGGCAAACGGCACGGTTCTCTTGCGGCTACTCATTGCCAAATCTAGAGTAGCTCCATTGAAGACAAAGCTGACCATTCCCAAAATGGAAATGAACGGAGCAGCTTTGCTTACGGTATTGTTAAATTATATTCCGCTTCGGTTCTGGCTAATAATACCACATTCGATGAGATAATCGGTTGGTGTGATAGCACAATTGTATTAGCATGGCTACGGACACCTCCTCATAAATTGCAAGTTTTTGAAGGGAATCGGGTTTCGCAAATAAACTCGTCGCGGGTTACTATCGACTGGAGACATATTCCTGGTGACATAAACTGTGCTGACATAGCATCACGTGGTTCATCGGCGGCGGATTTACCGAATCATAAATTGTGGTGGGGACCTGATTGGCTATGTTTACCGCGGGAAAGATGGCCAAACAAGTGTCCTGAATTTCCGGTGGACCTTTTGCCAGGATTAAGGTCAAACCAGACGATAAATATGGGGATAATTAATACGGAATTTGATTTAATACAAAAATATAGTTGTTTTGATAAATTAATTAATGTTACGGCTTATTTATTGCGATTTTGTAACAATGCTAAAATTAAGGATAGGACACTGCGAGCTATAGGAATATTATCGGTTTTAGAGAGGAGATACGCGTTATCACGCTTGATTAAAATGGTTCAAGCTCGTTCTTTTGGGCAAGAACTGATAGCCTTGAAGCAAAATAAATTCATTAAATCAGGATTACGGCGGTTAAATCTATTTTTTGATAACAACGGTATAATTCGCGTTGGTGGTCGAATATCGGCGTCGAATTTAAGTTATGATGCACGGCACCCAATTTTAATACCGGGTAAGGGTCTATTTACGGAACTTTTAGTTAAACATCACCATAAAATTGTCATGTGGGAGCGCACACGTTAGCGTCTATATTATCAAGGTCATACTGGATAGTCTCGGCAAGGCAAATCACTCGAAAGATAACCTTTAATTGCGTTCAGTGTTACCGGTCTAAGGCGCGGCCTACGCAACCCCTAATGGCTGATCTCCCATCTGACAGAATTCGCGATGGGGTCCGCGCATTTGAAGGAACCTCCACTGACTTTGCGGGTCCATTTTATATTAAAACTAGTACTTTACGAAATGCCAGGATAGAAAAATGTTATTTATGCGTTTTTGTTTGCTTAGCGACGAAGGCTGTCCATCTCGAGGTCGTAACTAGTCTTTCAGTGGAAGCTTTTGTGGCATGTTTTACACGGTTTGTCTCTCAGAGGGGCTTACCTTCTCTAGTTAGGTCGGATTCAGGTACTAATTTTACGGGTACGGATAAATACCTTAAGGATCTTTACTTATTCTTACGGGACAACCATAATGTTATTGAAGACAAGCTGGCGCGCGAGAAAATACGGTGGCTTTTTAATGCACCTGCCAGCCCTAATCACGGTGGTCTATTTGAGGCTGCAGTTAAATCGGCAAAGACACATGCAAAACGCGTCCTTGGAAAATCTAAACTCACCTTCGAGGAGCTTACTACCTTTTTTACCAAGGTCGAAGCAGTCATGAACTCGCGACCGCCCTGTCCTCTGAGTTCGGATCCGACGGGTATGGAGGTCTTAACTCCTGGCCATTTTCTTATCGGACAACCATTGGTTGCTTTGCCCGAGTATTCGTACGAAGAAGCTAAAATACATTGCTTATCACGATATCAGCAAATTCAAAAATTGACACATTTCTGGCAGAGATGGAGAAACGAGTATCTCGATACCTTGCAACAAAGAGCTAAATGGACGACACCAACGGAACCTCCTAAATTAGATGATTTGGTTTTAATAAAGGAAGATAATCTTCCTCCGTTAAAATGGAAACGCGGTCGGTTAGTCAAATTATTGCCGGGTAAAGATGGAATAGTTAGAGTGGCTGAAGTAAAAACTCAGCATGGGGTCTTAATGAGACCCATTTCCAAATTATGTCGGTTACCAGTTCAATCTATGTAACCAAGGTACCCTTGGTTAGGCGGCGGGATGTTCGGGCATTATATCACGGCAGATGTAAGGGTAGGTCGCGAAACCCTTGACGGTTGACGTCTGTCGCGGTGACAGCGTCACTGCCGCGGACAGAAGTCCCCTCGCAATCCTCCACGGCGGTGGTACTGTACGCGGATCGGTCGGCGGCGGCTACTTTACCCAACCAACGAACAAAGACATCGTGGCAACCACCAGCGCAGCGCAACCAAAAGGTGAGTGACCTTTTCCTTGCATTTTGCCGTGATATAATTGTGATAAAATATATAACCCGAAAACCAGGACCAGCCATCCCAGCCTAGGTTTAGGCCACAACAACTATTTACCAGTTTTAATACAGTACTCTATGGTATTTTATCGTTTTCGAACGAAACATTGTATAGAATGACATCCAATTGGCATTCTTTTTTCAAATACGCTCTTGGGGAAAAATAAAAGAACTTAGTTCGCCATTTTGATTCGTGCTGTGTGTTATGTGTTGATTGCACTTTATGATACAGGTTAATTTAAAAGTGTTTTGGCGTATTAATCAACAAGTAAACTTTATTTATAATCAAGATTAGTTCAAGATCTAACAGTTTAGATAATAATTTTGTCAAAAAACCGTAAATATCAATTAATAAAACATATATTTCGTAAATGACCAACTTAATGGTATCAGCGCTTTGGGTATGACGGTACCTTTTTTTATTTATTTTCGTAAATTTTAGTGTTGATATCTATGATCTCAAAAAATCATATGATGTGAATGTGAAATATCCTAAACAATATTTAAAAAAAAATTAACATAGCTGTAAAATTGAAAAAGAAATAAATTATTTAAAAATTACGAAAAAAATTACGTATTATTTATGAAAAAAAAAAAGATATTAATATTTATGTAAATAAATATTTTTGTACTATAATATATGTTGTTTATTTTTTTCCGTATGTATATGTTTACCAATTATATAAAAAAAATATAAAAAGCATAGGTCATCGATTTACTTTTTGAATTAAAAATCCTCGACTAACAAGTAGTCATATTTTTCTCAAAGTGTCGTGTTACACCTGAATTATTTTGTAGCTTAAGCCATTTAAATTACACAAATCTAACACCAGTGTATTGCAGTGCTCAAGACTTCTTAAAAAATATACGCTTTACAGTATCGGATTCAATCCAAACAACTCATAAACCATTTTTGTGACCACGGCCCATCGGAACGGACTCGAAATGCGTACGCGTAACGGTCCGTGTGTTTTTAGAAAAAAATACGAAAATGGCTGGTGGTGTGAGCATTTATGGGAACCTTTGAATAAAATTAGCAACACCATTGAATTTGAGGTCGTTTGTATCGTTATTTCAAGGATTTTGGAGCGGAATGGCTTCCAGTGCCGGATGATAGAGTTGAAGGATGTAACCAAGAACTCCTACCTAAACCAGGTTAAGTCATCAAGTGAGGAAAAAATTCAGTTTGTTTTTGCAAATGCAAACAATTTGGTGCTAGACAATTTTTAGTATCTGATGATGGAATTGGAACGTAGTCGTGGGAACTTCTGAACCAAACAAGATAAATCAACCGAATTTCGGATCTTTTGTTGTGTTTTAATAAACATACTGGTACTAGACTAGATTTCTGGGGTCTAATAATAGAGCCGATAATGGAGGTCATGGGAACTTTGAAATAAAATGGAGTAAATTTTTACAAGGATTTTGAAGCACGTTGTTTATCAGTGCCTGATAATAGAAGTGGAAAAAGTCTATAAGGACGTCTTATAAGTCTTATAAGCAAATCCAAATAAACTCATTGAGTGTGGGCTGCTTGGGTTTGTTTTGACATATACTTTGGTGCTGGATAATTTTTAGGTTTTGATGGTGAAACTAGAAGGTGACCATGATAATTTTTGAACTAAACAAGATAAAACCATTGAGCCCCGTGTTGCTTCGAGCTCCGTTGGACAATAGGCCAACTGTCATTCTGCCATGTAGGTCTTAAAAGGCGACTGATTAGTTATGCGAGTGACTACCATCCTGGCTACTACGTGGTAGAGTTCTGCATTGTCTCGCCCGGGTCTGGTACCACCACCTTATCTCTTTCTGCCGCGATAGCGTCAGTGCTTGTCACTGTCGTGTTCCGGTCTGGAGGGTAAGGTAGCCGGTAAACTTATGCATGTGGCATTATACCTCGCCACAAGATAGCAAAGCACCATTTACATCTTTGATGTCTACAGGCGATGGTTGACTCTTTCCATGAGGAGACTTACAGATTGTTTGCTATCTTACGATATAAAAAACAAGAGCTTAGATTCATTTGTTGTGTTTTGACAAATACTCTAATGCTAGATGCTTTCCAGGGTCTTATAATGAAGCAGGAAGGAGAAAGTCCATGAGGAATCCTAAGCTAACCCAGAAAAACCCATCGAGTGTGGGTTGTTTCAGTTTGTTTTGGCATATTTTTTGGTGCTAGACGATTTTTGAATTTAATAATGGAAATTGAAAGTGGCTATGGGAACCTTTGAAATAAACAAGTTAAACCTATCTAGTTTGGACTCATTTCTTCTATTTTGAGAGTTACCCTGGTGTTAGATAATTTCTGTGGTCCTATGATAAAACAGGCGATTTGAGGTTCGTTTGGTTCGTTCTAATAAGGAATTTTGAACAGAATGACTTCCAGTTTCTCAAGATAAAACTGAAAGAAGTCCATGAAATCTCGCTTAACCAGACAGACCCATCGAGTATGGGTTAATTGGGTTTGTTTTGGTATACTGTTTGGTGCTGATTTTAAGAATCTATTCATGTAACTTAAAGGTGGCTATAGGATATTTTAACTAAACAAGACAAACTCAACGCGTTTAAAATTATTTGTTCTGTTTTGACAAATAATCTGGTGATAGATGATTTCCAAGCTCTTGCGATAAAGTGAGATAAGGTCATGGAAACGAAACGAACGAACAAATGTAAATTGAGAAGCGCCATTGATTTTGATCACGTTTGAATCGTTATTTTTTCTGTTTTCTAGTGTTTAATAATAAAGCTGGAAGAGGTCCATTATAACTTTTAAGCTAATCTAGGTAAACCCATCGAATGTTGGCTAATTCGGTTTATTTTGGCAAATATTTAAGTGCCGGATGTTTTCTGAAATAAAATAATGATGGAACTGAAAGGTGGCCATCAGAGATTGGGCTGATATCATTGGCTTTTATTACTAGGAGATTCGCAGGGTTTGATAATAAGAACAGAAAGTGGCCGTGGAACTCCTGATATAAAAAAATAAGTCCTTCGAATTTGGTCTTATTTGTTATATTTTACATATACTCTGGATCATAATGATTTTCAGGACTACATAGTGGAGCTAGAGACCATGGGAGCTTTGCAATAAAATAAATCAAACTCATTGAGTAAGAAACCATGCTAATCTTAACCTGATGCTACAAGATCCCCTTTCGTAGATCATCAGGTCTTTTCACGTTTTACTCTTAAAATAACGCGTATGTAGCGGAATGGCGTTCTGAGGATGTGTCGGGGGTTTTTGAAATTTTTAATTTTATCTTGTTATTAATTAATTAGGTAGTCCAAATATAAAAAAAATATTGTTCTAGATTTTTTCGAAATAACATCAAAACTACGAAAACTTTCAGTTCGATTTGACTGATTATTTTACTTAAGTTAAAAGTAATAGATGAATGGATAAATAAATTTACTGGGCGTTTTCAACAGGGCCAGGCAGTATAACTTCACACCGGCCCTTCGCTTACAATTTATAAGACGCAAATCCGTTCTCATTTGGAGTACTGCTCCCACTGAGCAGGGGCTCCTTAGTACTAGCTACTTCCTTTTGACCACATTTATCGTAGAGTGGCTTAAATCGTCGACGACAGGACTATTTCTGATCGCCTTGATTCTTTGGCATTACGTAGAGATGTGGCTTCGCTCAGCATCTGCCATCGGATCTGCCATGGGGAGTATTCCGAGGAACTATTTAATTCCGGACGCAGAATTTCATCATCGGACATCGCGACATAATTCAAAATTTCATCCTCTCCATCTCAATGTCTGGAAATCCTCAACTGTACGATTCTCGAGGCACTCTTCCCAGCACTACTCCTGCGTGGAACCAATTACCGGCAGGGAAATTCCTAATGGATATGCTTTAGGGACCTTCAAGAAAAGAGCCAGAGCTCTTTTTTAAAAGATCGGCAACGCAACTGTAATTTAAAATTGTGTAAGAAAACTTACGAATGGAAAAAAATTACCGAAATAATATTTGAGGCACACAAAAACTATTCTTCAAGTTTACGATTTTGCCTAAACTTGAAGAATAGTATTCTTGAAGAAGAGACATAATATTTTATTAGCAAAAAGCAGAGCTTTGTAAGGGTTCGCAAAGTTATACTAGTGAGTAATATTGTTAGGAAAGTATTTTTATGAGAATTATATCTTTTAATGTATGGACTTTATTTATAATTATCCAACCTAAAAAAAATCATTATTCGCATCAAATATTCGCATCAAAGGTGTTGACGACACCTTTGATGCGAATATTTGATGCGAATAATAAGTCTTTGGTCTAGGAGAGCGCAGGAAAATAAAATCAAAATAAAAAAACATGTTTCTAAGACTACATTTTTAGTAGGTTTTTACTAGAAAAATTCTTTAAAATTTTCTTGATTTATTAAAAACACGATTTTTATTACTATCAATGTTATCTACAAAGAACAAATGTAAGGTTTATCTATTAAAATTTTACACAATGTTTTTCTGGTCTACCTATAATATAGTACAGTCTACCTATAATATGTAGCAACTCAAGATCCATCTCGCGCCACCACTTCGCTCTTAAAGTCTAACATTGGTAGAAATCGATTTTTATTTATGGTAGCTTTCTTATAAAACAGTGTTTAAGAAAAACGAGTATTGAAAATGAAAGTTGATCTAATAAAGAAAAAATCATTTTTAACTTTTCGCAAAGATAAATATTTTTTTTATAAAATCGGGAAGTTCCTGATTTCACATCGATTTTCGAAATCAAAAAATGTTTTATTTATATATAAGGAAAATTAAAGGCATATAGGTTTAAAGAAAAAAGTTAATAAGATTTTGAATTCAATAGGTATTTAATTAATAATTCAATAATTCAATTAGCCTGAAAGTTATTTCAAAAATATTAAGTAAGTTTGCTAAAAAGTAAAAACAACGTAATTTTAATATTTAAAAAGCTGTAACTTTTGAAAATAAGATTCGATTTTGGTTTTTAAAACGGCATTCGACGTAAACGACGAGGAATAGAGCTGATAAGTTTTTGTACTCAATCGGTATATTAATCTGGAAGTTATATTAAAATAATCTGTTTCGTCAATTTTTCTTTGGGTTTTTTCTAAATTTCTCAAAATCCCTTTGGCCCACTTGGTTCAAATTTTCAGGAAGTCTGAGTTGAGTGGAATCCAATCAAATGCTATCAGTGTTTCGATTGGTCCAGTCGTTCAAAAGTTATGAAATGTTTACATACACACATACACACACACCTATACATACAGAGTACAGACACACTGACGTCATCGCGAAAATAGTCGAAAAAGGTTCCTAGGACCTCAAAATGTGGACATCTGGTGAAAACTCGATTTCTGAAAATCGGAGCAATATCAATAACTTCCTTATCTACATACGTAACGGGAGGTTAAAATACAGAATACAATAGAGGGTAAAAAATAAAGTGAATGAAATGAATTAAATCTACCGCGCCAAAGCTCAAACCTAGAAGTGCGATATTTTTTCAGTAAAATATACCACAAAAGGGCATAGATCGTCGCCTAGTGTAGCTTTGCAGCATTTTAACCGTTAGTTTTATAATATATGGCGTTAGTAGTAATAAACTTCTAATACAATATGTATTTACTATTTTTTTAATGTTTATAAAATGGTATTTTAATGGTAGATCGTATAAAGACATGAATTTAAACTACCACGTCAAAGCTCAAACCTAAAAGTCCGACACTTTTTCAGTAAAAGGTACCACAAAAGTGCATAGAAAGTGGCCTAGCGTAGGGCGAGCGAAGCGAGTCCTAATTAAAACAAAAAAATATACTTTTGGCTATTCACGGGGGCTGTGATTTTATTTAAAAAAACTTACCCCAAACATAACTTCAAACAGTAAAATGCTATCTCCAACGAGATTTAATAAATAAGTTCCTGTGATGTTGAGCCCAAAAGCAGATTGAATATCCGTGAACAAACTAAAATGTAAAGGATATTATATAACTACATATAATTTGCAAAGGTAATAAATATTAGTGAGACTGTAACGGATCAATTTGTTATCTCTTAATTAAAAGTATCTTCACGCCAGAGGCACGTAGGCAGAGGTACAACAGGTGCACCCACAATTAGCCGAAGATACTTGATCTTAAATAACTGTTAAAATATAGTTCACTTCCTCCATCCATGAGTAAATTAACATATCATCAATATAATCTTAAGGATTGATTTTTGGAAAAAAAATTACTCATGTTTAATCCAGAGCTTTCTACTTTCTCCTTGCAAAATTCGTCAAAATTGGTTTAGCAGTTTAGCGATGAAAGTTTATCAGACGGACAGACTGACTTTCGCAATTATAATATTAGTGTTGCTTTAAAGTTATTCAATTACAAAAAGCCATCACTGGTAATTTAGCATTCAACCATGTCACAAAAAAACACCACAAGCAATTTTACATTTAACCCTCATGGTCATAGTAAATATTTTTGTGAATCCCAATATACTATATCAATATAATTTGTTTCATACAAAATGAATTTATTTATTAAGGTGCAGAGGCACCGACTACCCAAGTATAAAATTTCATCTGAATATTTGCTACTGTTTCAGTAAAAAATACAAGCTACCTGGCATACTTAAAATATTACTGGGTTTTTGATCCAGTAACGATATGTGTGATATACTATGTATCTTTGAAAGTACGACTATTCTAGAGCGAAACAGCACTCAAAACACTGATGCTATTGCATCAAGAAAATATTACGGTACTAAATCTGAGCTAGACGTTGCAGAACTTAGAAATTGCGATTGTAGTGACAACGACCGCCAATCTTTCGCCTTTACGAACTATCTCCTTTGTCAATAGATAATCGTTAATATTATTTAAAAAATTAATAGTATTAAAAACAACGAGATGTTTCGAGTCGTATGTTTTCAGTATATCATGAAGTCAAACAAATTTGTGGTTGATAATGAAAAATATTTACACAATATTGCGAACCTTTGATCACTCTGCAATGAAATAGTCTGACTTACCTTAGGGCTTACATAAAAAATCGTATATAAGAGTATCAATTTGGATATATTCCTACCAGAATCTATAATATTACGTTACAAAACATCAAATTCAATTTTTCGATGGAGTCAAGTTTATAAAACTAACAAATTTTGGGTTTGGAATTGTCGTCCATAAATCTGGTATAAGACATGTCCTAGTAATTTATGATATAAAATAAATCATAAAAATAATAAAAAACCTGACTTCTAAAATATTGTAAATCAGAAAACGCTTTCTGTATTTAGTTATGTAACTTTAAAAACACTATGTAAAGCAGGTTTTTATTTGATACATAAATTAATAATAGGAGCTAAAAACTTGTTGGTCCCGGGCTCCTTTGAAGAATAGACCAACTGTCGTTCTGCCAGACAGGTCGTAAAAGGCGACCGAGTGGCTATGCGCGTCACTACCATCGTGACTACTAGGTGGTAGAGTTCTGCATCGGCTCGACCGGGTCTAGTACCACCGCCTTACCGATTCCTGCCGCAATAGCGTCAGGGCTAGTCACTGTCGTATTCCGGTTTGGAGGGTAAGGTAGCCGGTAAACTTATGTATGTGGCATTAGACCTCGCCACAAGATAGCAACGCACCATTAACATCTTTGGTGTCTATAAGCGTTGGTTGACTCTTTCCATCAGGAGACCCATCTGCTTCTTTGCTATCTTATAATATAAAAAAAAAGCTAATGCAGAATACAAGAACCGCCAGTATAGACTTACCGGGTACTAACTGTTCAACGATAAAAAATAGACTGTCTAAATCCAGGTCTCCTAATAGATGTTGTCAGAATTGATACTTTTTATGCCCCAAGTCAAAAGATCTTAGGCAAAAGGCCCTCATTTAGGGCTTCACCACAGTCAAGTAATAAATAATATTTGGTATGTCTTATAGTGTAAGCCACGGAATTATGGATGTTTGCAGCTCGATATAATCATGACAATTTCAGGTATATATCGTCGTAATTTGTTATGTTTGTGTATTTATTACAAAAAAATATGTTAAAAAACTTACTTTATAATAAATGTGTGGTATTTCACAATTGCAGTTAAAGTCTCCGAAACGTCTTCGTTATTTGAGATATCATTAAGGCTGTACTTAATTTTGGCCTTTAAGATTCTGATATGTCCAATCAGTTGAAACACAAATATATACATTATACAGTTGAATATCGCAAGTAAGGTGCACCCAAAGATTCCAACAAAAATGTTGATTAAATGTACTATTAACCAATTATCCAAATCGTCCTCATATTTAATAGGCATGACAAAATATACATAACATTTTAGTGATTTCGTATTGTTTTGTATCAAATCTTTATAGTAAAAGTTATGTACGATTGGTATAAATGCCCAACTTAACACATCTGACGCGATTGAAGCTATTAAAAAACAAGAGACGATTTTACAGTAACGTTCAACTTTCAATTGATTCTGTAAAAAAAGTAGACATATTAATCTGCACAGGTATAAAATAAGGCAAGGAAAAATATAAAATATATTTTACTTCTATTAAATCTGTAAACGAAATAACATGAAAAATAATAAAATCCCTTCCGTTTAAAGTGTATCGCCTTTTTCTATTAGAAATACGTACGTATGTTTGTATAACTGTTTATGTAAAGATAACTCGAATATCATTGATGAGAACTTTGTGAAATATAGTAGGCGAATTAATTAGTCAATTACGATATTAGAAAAAGTAAAATATATACCTTATATATTAGACACAATTAACAATGCACTTGTACACTAATTTCACTTCATAACATATACATTTTTGGTATATTACTCAACCTGTTTCACTTTTCAAGCATCTTCAGTATGTAATATACTTAGTATATTTCCTACTTAATTACATCGACGGCACTTAGTGGAATTTCACCAAATGCCGATGATGGAAAGTATAGAATATACCTTATATATAGTAATACCTGAAACCGCCCCGTTGGTCAAGTCTTTAGTGACCCTGACTATGTAATCGAGCCCCTTCGATTGGTTAGCGACGCTGACTACGCAATCAACGGTACTCGGGTTCGATCCTCGAAGGGGACAAGCATTTGTGTGATGAGCATAAATGTTTGTATTTCCGAGTTTGGGTGCTTATTAAATACTAGCTGTGCCCGCGACTTCGTCTGCGTGGAGTGTGGACTAAGATTTAAGTTTTTTTACGAAAACCCAAACATATTTTTTTTAAACAATAGTAGCATAATTTACTCCTTATATGATCAGATATATCAGAGGTAGCTTAATTAAAATCGGTCAAGGTTAGGCAGACGAACATATATTATTTTTAATGTGTTTTTTGGTATCAGCAACGTGCAAAAATTCATATATGTACTTAGTAAAAAGCTGTTATCTTGACATTACAAACATACACTTCGATTTTATTTATAGGTAAGTATTGATGTTGCGCAGTTTTATCCGCGTTAGTTTGTGGAAAGACCTTAAAATCTAATTACTTCTATAGTAACATTTAATGCATTACTTTAAGAACTTATAAGTATATCACAATATGATCAATACGAGTTAAACTATAGTAAAAAATTGTAAATCAGTTGACTCTGCAGTTCATCCTAGAACCTTCCCGCTAAGTTGAGGTATTCAAACAATAAAGCATTAAACAATGAACTTAAGCTTGGAGTTTTGAACTTGACAGATCCATACACTTGACACTTGACAGATATCGACAGATCCAGATATAGTTTACAAGAGTTTCTTGTCAGTTTTATGACTGGTGAATATGCAATTGATCTAATATCGGAATCATACGTAGGTGCCGGCATTGAAATGCGATCAATTCCAGGAATCAATATATACCAATTTCCTAATGGCAACAGGGTTAAAGCTTGTATAATAACAAAAAAATTATGTGGAAGGGTCAAGACCCCTAAAGGCGACGAAAATTGTGACAATCCCAAGGGGTTGTCACAATTTTCGTCGCCGAACCTAAGTGTGATTCAAATGAAATACGGGAGCAAATACCTCTGTCTTGCTTCCGCCTATATAGAACCAGACAAGGACATAAATAACACTTTACCGACTCTATTGCCGATGTGGTGCTGCAGGGCATGGAACTTTTCATTCCATTTTCTGCGGTACCAATTGGTGGTAAGTCTCAGCCTTGGTTTGGTCGCTCCTGTAAAACGGCTTCGCGCCGCAAGCAGGAGTGCTACCGGGCTTGGGCTGCAGCGTCCGCATCTTGTGATGAAAAAACCAGCACATTACGTAAGGAGTACAATTTCGCCTCGAGGTACTTCAAAAGAGCTATCGCCAAGGCAAAATCGGAACACATTGGCAGAATTGGTGAGAAATTAGTTCGCCTTCCTTCGGGTACTCGTGCGTTCTGGTCTCTCGCCAAGGCTGTCTTAGGGAATTTCTCACAGCCCTCTCTTCCATCCTTGCACGGAGACGATGACTCTCTGGCCCATACCGCAAAGGAGAAGGCCGATCTCCTGGGCTCCTTCTTTGCGGCCAACTCGACTCTGGATGACCAAGGGAACGCACCGCCTACCATCCCGCAGTGTGATAGTTGTATGCCAGAACTACAATTTCGGCAATCATCTGTGCGTAAAGCACTACTTTCCTTGGACATCCATAAGTCGAGTGGGCCGGATGGCATCCCCCCGATTGTGCTAAAAATGTGTGCTCCAGAGTTGGCACCAGTATTAACACGTCTATTCCGGCTCTCCTATTCACTCGGCGTGGTACCGAATTCGTGGAAGACAGCTTTGGTGCATCCCATCCCTAAAAAAGGAGATCGCTCTAACCCGTCTAACTATCGGCCCATAGCCATAACCTCCTTGTTCTCCAAAATTATGGAGACAATCATCAACTCTCAGCTCCTCAAGTATTTAGAAGAGCACCAGCTGATTAGCGACCGTCAGTACGGTTTCCGTCGCGGCCGCTCAGCTGGTGACCTTCTAGTATACCTAACTCATCGATGGGCGGAAGCAGTTGAGTCCAAGGGGGAGGCATTGGCAGTTAGTTTGGACATAGCGAAGGCCTTTGATCGGGTATGGCACAAAGCGCTTCTCGCGAAGCTGCCTTCCTATGGACTTCCTGAGAAATTATGCGAGTGGATCACCAGTTTTTTGGCTGACCGGAGCATCAAGGTCGTTGTCGACGGTGCGTGCTCCGACCTTAAATCTGTCAATGCTGGTGTTCCCCAAGGCTGCGTGCTATCACCGACACTGTTCCTTCTGCATATCAATGATATGATGCGAATTAGCAACATACATTGCTATGCGGATGACAGTACTGGTGATGCTACATACTCCGGCCGTAGCAGTATTTCTCGGGAACACGTCGAAGAGTGCCGAAACAAGCTTGTGTCTGAAGTCGAGAATCGACTTACCGATGTCTCGGAATGGGGTCGCCAAAACCTGGTTACTTTTAACCCCAAGAAGACACAGCTTTGCGTGTTCACCGCAAAAAAGACACCCTTTATCGTATCACCTCGATTTGAGGATACTCTCCTGACAGCCTCAGCTAGTGTCGGAATCCTGGGAGTTGACATATCGAATTACGTTCAGTTTCGCGGTCATTTGGAAGGCAAGGCTAAACTAGCCTCCAAAAAGCTCGGTGTGCTCAGCAGAGCGAAACAGTACTTTTTGCCGGTCCATCGCCTTCAACTTTATAAGGCACAGGTTCGGCCTCACTTAGAGTACTGTTCGCATCTCTGGGCCGGAGCTCCTCAGTACCAGCTTCTTCCTCTTCATCGCATTCAGCGTAGAGCGGTTCGAATCGTTGACGACCAGGCCATTTCGAAACAGCTTGACTCTTTGGCATTGCGCAGAGATGTAGGTTCTCTCTGTGTCTTTTATCGTATATATCATGGAGAGTGTTCCGACGAGTTGTTTGGATTAATTCCTGCCGCCGAATTCCACCATCGGACATCGCGTCAAAACTTAAAGTTCCATCCTCACCATCTCGATGTCTGGAAATCCACAACTGTGCGTTTCTCCCGACACTTTTTACCTCGCACTACTCTGTTATGGAACCAATTACCGGCAGGGGTATTTCCGAACGGATACGACATAGGGACCTTCAAGAAAAGAGCTTACTCATTCTTAAAAGGCCGGCAACGCAACTGCAAGACCTCTGGTATTGCAGATGTCCATGGGCGGCGGTGATCACTTACCATCAGGTGCACCTCTTGCTCGTTTGCCCCCTCTTCTATAAAAAAAAAAAAAAAAAAAAAACTTTAGATCATTTGAGCAGATTTTTACAGAGTAATTGAAACTCTCATATCATAGTCGGCGGTGATCTCAATGGCTGGCATCCGATTTGGGGTAACAACACTGCTAATGCACGGGGCTACAATATCATGGACATTTTACATGGCAATGATATGTTCATTTGCAATACAAGGAATACCCCAACCTTTGAAACCATCACATACGGACAAATCCGTTCGTCTATAATAGACATCACTATGGCCGCCGACTCTATCTACAGCCAAGTGAGAGATTGGCAAGTTAACTTAAGTATTTGTTCTTCCAACATAATGCCATATAATTTACCTTACACATTAATAGCACCGAACGACAGACAAACAACACATCAACCTATTTATACAAAACTGGCAAAAGCCAATTGTTCGATTTTCAAAGAAACATTAAATACAATTATGACCAATTCTAACATATTAGATATGGATCCATCAACCATGCAGCCACATGAACTGGAATCATATATTGATGAAGTTCTTAATGCCATCTACTCTGCTTGCCGGGAATCCATGTACACAAGAGGCTCGGGGCGAAAATGTAAGCCTCCTTGGTGGACCGAAAATTTGGAAGCCCGTAAAAGGGAAGTCATTCAATTACATCACCGATTACATCAAGCATAACGACTAGGACTTCCTTTAGAAAACCTCATTGCTGAACAACAAAACCAAAAGATGAAATACGCCAAATGATGATGGTGATGAATCCACCAAACACTTCCGACAGTTTTGCGAGCTACAAACTAAGGAAAATATATGGTCACTTACAAATAGGCTACTCAAAGAAACTGCTTCTCGTCAACCTCCTGCTACTGTGAAAATCGGCAACAGGTATACAACTAACACGAGAGAGACTGGTCAAGCTCTCTGAGAGCATTTTTATCCTGATGACAATTCTGACACTGAATCCAGACATCATCTAGTCAGGTCAAAATTTTCGGAGCGCCCTAATACTGCAGATGACCCACTTTTCTCAGAAGAGGAAGTGCTAGAATACTTAAAAACCATGAACCCGAATAAGGCTCCTGGGATGGACCATTCAACTTCAGATATCTGCTTCCAATTTGCCATGTCATATCCCAAACTTCTCACAAACATATTGAACAGATGCCTTACTTTGCAGCACTTTCCTCGTCATTGGAAGATTGCTTATGTCAAGGTTATTCCTAAACCAGGTAAAAGTGACTACAGCGCTTTAGGCTCTTTCAGACCAATTGGACTAATTCCAGTTTTTGGCAAGCTACTAGAAAAATTATTTATTAAAAGAGTTACCTACTGTTCTGCTAAAAATAAAAGATGCAATATCAGACAATTTGCTTTTCGAGAGGAAACAAATACAAACGAAGCAATAAGTACAGCGCTACATTTCATTCGAAAAGTTAAACTTGATAAAAAATTAGTAGCAGCTACTTCACTTGACATCAAAGCAGCATTTGACAACGCTTGGTGGCCCGCTCTTTTCGAACGCCTACGATATATTGCATGCCCCAACAACATCTTTGGCTTAATCTCGAGCTACGTTCAAAATTGAACGGTAGTATTAGACCATGGAGGAGAGCAGATCACAAAGACGATGTCTAAAGGATGTATACAGGGATCCACTTGTGGGCCAGTTTTATGAAACATAATATTGGATGAGTTGCTGGATTTAAAATTTCCCAAGGGATGCCACATCCAGGCTTACGCGGATGACGTCTTACTGATTGTTTCTGCCAAAAGCATTGATGAACTGCAAAATATTGCTAACATCTCTCTTGCCAAAATAGTTGAATGGGGCAACAACGTGAAACTCAGTTTTGGACCTAACAAAACCCAAATGATCGCCTTCACTAAAAAAGCTAAAACAGCCAGAATAAAATGAGTGGGCAAGATCTTTCTTTCCAACAGAAAATCAAACTACTTGGTGTTATCCTAGACGAAAAACTTCTGTTTGGCCCACACTTGCGTTACATCCTCAATAAATCCTCACGCATCTTTAACAAACTATGCATATACACAAAACCCACATGGGGCGCCCACCCTGATAATATTCGCACTATATACTTACATGGCATTCAACCTATTATAACCTATGCGGCTGGTATTTGGGGACACATTGTGCACAAAGAATATGTTAAAAAGAGCCTTATGACGCATCAGCGCGGCTTTGCAATCAAAGCGATTAAAGGTTTCCGTACTATTTCTACAACGGCAGCTCTAGCACTCGCGCGACTGATGCCTCTTGATCTTAAAATCCGTGAAGTTCATGTCCTGGAGAACGTTCACTTTTCAGGTCACACAGAACTCCTACCACGTGACATCGCATACGAAAAACCAACCCTTTTTGATGAACTATTACACCCCGCAAAAAGAATAAATCTAGGAAACTTCAGCAAATCATACAGCCAATCAGATATAGACAAAATACGCAAAATCGACTCTATGTTAATCTTCACTGATGGTAGCAAACAAGAAGATGGATCGGTGGGAGCAGCTTTCGTAAGTTACGCCCCCAGTAATATTCTTCCCATAACCACTCGCAAACTCAAACTCCACAATAGCTGTTCAGTATTTCAAGCCGAACTTCTGGCTATACTGAAAGCTTCTGGCTATACTTGGATTGCCACTAACGAATTTCCACACACATTTATCTTTTGCGACTCGCTCTCTGCCATCAAAACACTTCAAAACAGAAGTAATACAAATCCCTTCGTGTCACGTATTCATAGAGTCATACATGATTTTAGTAAAAAGGGGCAAATTGAACTGGCATGGGTTAAAGCTCACGCTGGCATCACTGGTAACGAAGCAGCAGATGCCGCAGCAAACAATGCAGCCAGTCTTCAAAAACCTCCCGCCTACGTAACTTTCCCCCTATCGTTCATGAAAGAGAAAATTCGCAAAAATAATTTTATCAAGTGGCAAATCAGATATTTTAACGCGGAACAGGGGCAACACACGAAAAAACATTTCCCACGTCTCAAGTGTATTGATACATTTATGTGCACAATGAGTACCAACTTCCAGCTTATGCAAATACTTACAGGACACGGATATCATAAATCATATCTCCATCGTTTTCACATCACAAGTGATGATAAGTGCCCCTGCGATTCGACAAGTGTCCAACCTATAGATCATCTTTTAGAACATTGCCCCGCTTTCAGCCTCTCCAGACACTCTCATGAGACTATTTGCCGCCACTTTAGCGTATCAACATATCATATAATGGAAATAATTAAAAAGTAACAAACTGCTGAATCATTTCTTAAATTTATTGTGAATATTGTAAATAAATTAAAAAATGTCAACAACACTTGAAATACTTTTATATAATTGCACAAATTAAATATCAAGCTGTTGTATATTTGTTAAAATATAATATTTTATTATTGCCTAACTCAATAAAAATATACAAAATACGCGTATATAAATGTATGATAATTTTAAAAAAATAATATGATAATTTTAAGCATGCATTAGTCTAAGTTAATGCATGCTTAAAATTGTAATAGGAGGAATAATTACTTTTTAAACTAGATAGTTAACTTGCCTCTACCACCAATAATGAGTAGATACTGTATTTATTACAACTTAGCTTAATAGTTACTTAATTTATTTTAATATAGACTCTAAGACCTTTATATATAAAATATTACTATATTTTATATATAAAGGTCTAATATAACTATGTTTTAAATATATTACAATGATGTATTTTTTTTTGTGTGTTGTCAGCTCGTCTGTTTATTCTATATCTGGATAAATTTCTCCAAAGATTGAGGACATTGAATGTGTGAATGCGCATGAGTGATCTAGTGGTAAACTGCCTGCTTTATGCAGATGACGCTGTACTTCTAGGCTCAACTCCATCTGAGCTGCAAACACTGGTCACAGTTATGAATGAGGATTGTAAGAGTATGGGCTTACATCTGAATGCGAAGAAAACTAAAGTTTTAGTATTTGAAAGAGAAGCAACCTGAACGGACGGAAGAGTTGTGGTAGATGATGTAGTGCTGGAACAAGTGGATGAGTTTGTATATCTTGGATGTGCTTTTAGCAGGGATGGAAGGTACACCGCTGATGTTGAAAGAAGAGTGTGTGCAGGGAACAGAGTGAATGGAGCGTTAGGGAAATTACTTAATAGCACAATTTTAAGTCAGGGTGCCCGTCTAGCCCTGCATAATCATGTGCTTATCCCAACGCTATTGTATGAAAGTGAGAGTTGGGTATGTCAGAAAGGGCATGAAAGTAGAATCAACGCGGTTGAGATGAGGTCGCTAAGAAAAATATGTGGTGTGACACTCGCGGACCGGGTTCGTAATGTCGAAGTGAGAGAGAGGTTAGGTTTGAAAGAAAGTGTCGGTGTAAAGATGAGAAAGGGCATGCTCCGTTGGTTCGGACATGTAGAAAGAATGGCAGATGAAAGGTTAACAAAACAGATATACAATGCGAATGTGGAAGGATGTAGGTACCGGGGAAGACCAAGACTGATAAACCACGATCAGATTGATCGAGTACTGTCCGAAGGTGGTGTCAAGAGTCTTTGCAACCGGCGTGTATGTATATATATATATATATATATATATATATATATATATATATATATATATATATATATAGATATATATATATATATATATATATATATATATATATATATATATATATATATATATATATATATATATATATATATATATATATATATATATATATATATATATATATATATATATATATACATGTATCGGCTCAAACAATCATAAACGCTACAAGAAAAAATAATAAAAAATGGACAAAAATCAATAACAAATGGAAAAAATGAAATTCAAAAATAAAATCCTGAATCGCGATATCACAATTATTTATCTTGTAACACTATATACAAGTCTCAACGCTTCTCAAATGGACTTCGGTCCCCAGGCACTACACCTTGCCTGGCTGGGAAGATCTTCCTTTTCCCCTTACTTGTCCTTGTGTGACGTCATCGACCTCCACAATAATGACGTCACCTGACAAGCAGCTGGCCCGCTGGTTCCATCACTTCGACCCTTACGCGGTACGGACCAGCGGCGCCACATATATATATATATATATATATATATATATATATATATATATATATATATATATATATATATATATATATATATATATATACATAAAATTAATTACCATGTAAATAAGTAAATTTACTACCTATTTTATTAAGTTATTGTACCACCAACTTTTCTGCTCAAACGCTCCACCAGTGACACACGCGTAAGGAGTAGTTAAACCTACAGCGGAATTACATTTCTAACTGGCACTGACGGCTGCTGCAATTGATTCTTTGTCTACTGAACAGATAAGTCGACGGCACTTTTTTTTTAATTATTATTATTATTATTATTTTATTACATAAGATTACCTTACGCATATGAGGTAAGCTTGAGTTAACGAATACCTGTAACTTACAGACGAGGAACATTTTTACCGTAGGATTTTGGACTCTTCTAAGTATCAATTCGCTAAGAAGTAATCCACATTTAGTTATATACTACACAAACAGCGAAATTGTTACACCAGCGAAGCAAAAAAAAATAGATATTAGATGCAGCTCGTCTCGTTCGACGTTCACTGATATAATATACGACCCAAAACCTAAATTTACGACATATTTCTAATCAAATTGACCATAATAATATAGGACCAATTTAGGATCGATATAGAACCACAACCTAATACCAATTCTCATGGATACGATTTCCTCTAAACATAATATCTATACATATAATAAATTCGTAGGAAAATCAAAACTGTACATTGAATATTTTTTAAAAGAATACTTTTAAAAAATATTCAATTAGTTTTTAGAATTTTTGTCTGTTTATGTATGTCCGGAATAAACTAAAAAGTAAAGCATGGATTTACTTCAAATTTTGCATAAATAATATTAAAAGGTCGGGTCAACAAGTAGATTATAGACTTAGGCTACATATTATCACGCTATCACCTCCGGGGATGGAGCTGCGCGGAGTAAACGAAGTCCGCGCGGACGAAATCGGAGGCAACAGCTAGTTATACAATATATTGTGTTCCAAATTACCTATCACGTCATAGCGCGATTCAACTTTGAACAACGACATGTTTCTTCACTGTATCGAACAAAAATCTATCAAACATTCATTTCAAACTTATGCAAAAATTAAAAACATAAAATAAAAAAATATTACAATATTCGCGCTTTATCACACCGACGCATGTCCAGCTTAAGCTGAACACTATGTATACGTTATTACATAATAATTAATTACATTAATTACATAAGATCTAAACTAAATTTATACTGGTGGGTCGATTTGCGATGATAACTTTTTTATTTATGAACCGATTTGAATAAAATAAACACTAAATATTAAGTAAAGCCTACAGCCACATTATACTGAAAACTGCATCGAAATCGGTTCAGTCGTTTTTGAGATTAGCATGCACAAACATACAGACAAACAGATAAACAGACAAACAGACAAAAAATTTAAAAATCATTATTTTAGATTTTATTGTGTTTATAAAGGGGGGCCTTTACAAAAATTTTAAAAATCATTATTTTAGATTCTATTGTGTTTATAAAGGCCCCCATAATAGTTTTTTTCATTAATCTTTCATGTACAGACACCGATCAGTTATGTTTTTATTATATGTATAGATATTCCAGTATTTATATATGTATTTTTATGTAATAGTATCGTTGAATAACACCCATAATACAAGCAAATAATTTTCTTACTTTGGGGTTATATCAGTAAATGTAATTTATCCCGTAATTATTTATTAAATTATATTTATTTAAACCAAAAAGAATTATCACGATATGGCTTTTAGTTTCCAAGTAATTCGTAGATAGACATACAACCATACATCTATACACACATAAAATTTGGTACATGCACTTGGATGCCTAAATAGATCGTCATGATACTCAAATATTATCTTATTCCAACATTATTAAATACGTACGTGTCAAACTGATAACCCCCGTATTTTCGTCGGTTGATAGGTGTCAAACCATGGAACATAGAACAACGGAATTGGCAAGTACAAACATTTGTATCAGGACCGCGATCGCCACACTCACACATAAAATAGGCATTACTGCATATAAACTACTAATGCAAACATTGTTTCATTGATCGTTTTCATTTTAAACAACAATAATCCGAAACACACAAACAGATCATTTAAAAATATACCAAACTGCGTTACAATAAATTTTATTTTGCTACAAAAAAAAAAAGAGTATTTACGTCCTTTTGTAGTCCATTCAAAATAGACTCATCTATGTATGTGTACAATACTGAAACTTAAGATCTTAATAGTTTCGCTAATCTACAATAGATGGCAGTATTGATTTTTCCGTAGTTTTCAGTTGATCATATTTGAGTAGAGAACTTTCTAGAACGACCTAATTTTTCTAGAAAAATATACGTAATGACAGTCATTACGTATATTTTTCTAGAAAAATTAGGTCAACCTAAAATGAAATTTATATGTAAGGTGTACGGCTGATTTTAGCTTGACTTTCTATTATATCATTAGAGATTATATTAAATCTGGAATTTAATTAACATAAAATGAAAATTGTACTTTCGAATGATATGAAATATCTCCATTTATAATCATCTGTATTCTACTATCATTTCTGCATTCAAGGATGGCACAATACGGCATAATTCAGTGTATAATAGATTTTCGTACGACGACTATCTCCTAATGATATGGTAAGTATCACTAAGGCAATTTAGAGTAAAAGCGCATAATAGTGACGCACGCGGCACGCCCACTCTTCACTTCCCTTGTTCTATGTTCCATGTGTCAAACTGATAACCTCCGTTTTTTCTCGTAGTCTAAAAATGACCTTCACTGAGCTGGTTAATGGATTAGAAATATTTTATAACCAATTAAATATGTCAATAAATATTTTGCGAATTCTTGACTAAAAATTTCAGTCCTGTTTAAGCATTTCAATTGTTACCAAATTGTTTTATCAAAATCGTTTCAGTGTTTTTTTTTTGATATAGTTGGTATTTAAGTCGGTTTAAATTTTTAATTCCTATTATTTTCTTTTTTTGTTTAATTTTTTTTATACCAAATATAATTCAATCTAATTAGCTGTTTAATAAGAAAACATGATTTTAACTTTCGATGAAAACGAACCGTACGAGTACATAAATTACCTCTCGCATGTAACTAGCATCTCCTTTCATGTTAATTATATGATTTTTTTCCATTAAATCTTTCATGATCTTCTTATAGACTTGAGATTTTGCACTCACAGTATTCATCTGTAATAACGAATCAGTTTTGTATCGTTTTAAATACGTAATAAGTTATTTGTGATGTGCAGGACTACTGTGACGACATGGCAAGTGTGAAAAAACTGTTTTGTAATCATTATAAGATTCGGTAATCGTCCAATGCTACGGTAGATAGCATACCCTACTATGTGAGCATTGCGATAGTTAAGACGGTAGAATAAGGGAAGTAAAGGAAGGGTAGGAATTTTAATTCAAAAAAGAAGGCAGTACATAATTCCTAGGTTTTAAGTTTTCACTTTTGTCGCTAATTCTTAACTGCCTTTTGTACATACAATGGCATTTACATAAATGAACAAAAATGTTTCTATGTTGCTATTAATTATATCTGACCTTGTGATTTCTACAGTGCCTTTGGAACTAACATTTGATTAAAAAATTACAATAGAAAATGCACTTTGTAAAGTTAGCCAATAGACTTAGACGACTCACTGATGTTGAGACTGTGTAAATTGTGTACTTTAAAAGCTTTTAACTCTACAAACTCTAACTTCACAAACACTACGCTTTACTCAAAATATTATGTGGCTTGGCCGTTTCGCCACCGTCATATGGGCGTAAGGTGTAAAATTTATTTACGGTTCATAAATTTGCTGTTACAATTAGTTCTTGTTGTAACAAAATGAATTGACGTGGGTGAAGAGTTTGTAAATTTTGTGCTTGTAGATTGAAGCCGTGTTGAGATTATTCTGCAAAATACTCACCCATATCTCAACAGTAGTCGGAAGTACAGCAAATATGACCCCAAGTATGTTTAATGTCAGACGATCCTTGTGGACCACCATATATAATATTTGAGAGAATAAAACCACAGTAGATATTGGGAACACAGCCTTAGACCAGTACCTTATGATTGTATTTGATGGTCTATATCCCCACCAGTTTGGGCTTCCTAGACCTAATATAGGCATCAATATCCCAAAGATTCGATATAGTCGTTGATATTTAGGGTGCTTTCTGAAAATTTTAATAAACTTTAAACTAGTGGTTCCGACGTCAACCGTGATCTTGCGATGACATAGTTTCAACATTAGAATTTTGGACACCGTATTATAGTATTATAAGACGTACAGTATAGTAGGATTCCCAAGGAAATAATTGTCCTCCCTGGTGAGAAATTCAACAAACTAGTAAAACCAAATTACCATATACCCTACCAAATAGTCTTTGTAAGGTAGTAATGTTTGGTGATGACACCTCAATAATTTTTAAAGTACGAAGATATGAAAAAATCATGATTATGTAAATTCATCTCTTTCGAATATTATTGTCTGGTTTGAGGCTAATAATCTTGCACTAAACGTAAAAAAAACAAAATGTATAAAATTTTCATTACCAAACGTAAGATCTGTAGACAGTAATGTAATTTTAAATAATATAAAGCAAAATTTTGTTGATAATACTGTGTTTCTAGGTCTGACAATAGATTCTAAGCTGCAATGGGGTCCGCATATAATTAACCTAAGTAAAAAACTAGGCTCAGCTGTCTACGCAATAAAAAAATAAGACAATTGACAAATGTACAAACGGCACGTCTAGTATATTTTAGTAATATTCATAGTATTATGACATACGGAATTTTATTGTGGGGTCGAGCTGCTGATATAGAAACAATATTTATATTACAAAAAAGAGCCATTAGGTCTATATATAATATGAGTTCAAGAGAGTCACTAAAAGAAAAATTTAAAGAAATCAAGATTTTGACATTACCTAGCCAATACATATATGAAAATATTATATATATACGAAAAAATATGAACCTCTTTCAAAAATTAAAAGATAAACATAATTTTAATACAAGGAATAAAAATAAACTTGCCATCCAAAATTTTAGGTTAAGCAAATGTGCAAAATGCTTTAAGGGATTATCCGTGCGTATATATAACAAAGTTCCGGAGGAAATTACATGTTTGCCAGAAAAGAGATTCAAATCATATTTAAAAAATACTCTTTACAAGAAAGCTTACTATAGTGTGAACGATTATTTAAATGATAGGAATCCCTGAAGTTGATCAGAAATGTTAATTTTAATTTTATGTCTCAATTATTAATCATATTTATAGTTTTAATTATTTATTTAAGTATTGACATCACCAATTAAAATAATTTTATCTTTTTATTTAATTTTGACATTTTGTAGTTTTCTACTTAATTATTGATTCTGTCATTTTTTTTAGTCAGTTTAGTTATATCATGTGTTTTTAAAGTGTTATTCCAGTTTATTTTAATTGACGTTCAAAAAATGTATAAGTTATACTTATTTTGAATAAAATATATTCTATTCTATTCTTTTCTATTCTATTCAAAAGATTATTCAAAGAGCATACTACAAAATAAATGATTACATCTATGACAAAGATGTTTGGCAATAACCTTATGTATTTACGACTACGACCAAATCTTATTCAACTTAGATACATTTTAATGATTTTTTTAATGTAGTCTATTGTATTATCATCTATTTTTATTGCTATTACTTTTGAAAAATTTACTATTGATTTATCTTTGACATGTACATTTCATTCAATAAATTATGCAAATATGTCATTATTTTGAAAATAAAATATTGAAAGTTGTAAAATTGAAAATTGTAAAAAATTGTAATGGAAAATGGTCTTAGTGAACCTGTTTGTTGTCTCAACTGTTTATTAATTCCGTAATACCGGAAGCCACATGATTTTTCTTGCAAAATAAATAGTTCATAGGCATCTCCAGTAATTGCCAGACTTAGATATTTTCCATAAATATAACCCGAGTCCTTAATAATTAAATTGTTTTGGTGGAGCAGAAATAAAGACGAATACTTAAAGACGTTGCCAATATAGTTCAGTTTACTAATTAAATTACTTATAAATCTTCCACAATATCTACGTCAGGGTAGCTATTTTTACGAATCAGATTCCAAATTTGATAAAATTGGTGATAGTTAAAAAGAATAGACAAAGTTTTGAAATAATAGACATATTGGCAAATTTTTACTTTTGATTCATCAAAGTATTGAAATTATAGTTACAGAGTATATATTTCTGGTGAGATTGAACAGTTGAGGGATAATTCTAATATTTAGGAATGAAACTCGTTTACTGTCAGCGATAAGTACACTGTGCACCCCATTTTGAATATTTGTCTTAAAAGTAACTTCAACCGTGATTCAACTATTATGAAAATAAATTACAATGCATACAATGTTTGTATTTATAGGTCTATTTATAGGTCTCGTTATCTTGTCTCCTTATTATTATGAAAAGGGATGCCATAAATAGATAGTGTAACGAGCATGAATAGCCATTTAGGTATTTGAAAAACAATTTAGCTACGCTACCACTATTGCTTTTTGACCCGATGGTACAAATTGAACTGCTTTTGGATGGGAGTAAACTAAGCAACGATAGTGTATTGCTACAGACATTGCGTGAATTTAAAGCCTTACCATCTAGTAGTTTTCTTTAATGTTCAATATATCATAAGAATAAAATATATATAAATACGATTTTATTTGTAAGATTGGCAGATATTTATTTTACTAAGCCCACAAATATATAAAAGTATACTATGTGAGTTCAACATTTATCAAATATGAATTTGTCTCTCGTATAACAAGATGGTATGGAAGCTTGTTACAAATGTCTGTGTGTGGTATATCAACCGGAAGTAAAAATGTCTCGCGTGAACTCCTAGACACCCAGTATACTAACTGTAGCATAGGTAATCGTAGTTCGGACAATTTTCACCACTTATGTCATTAAAAGCTGAAAATTGGCTATTGGCCCCATTTCGAATTGCATAGGATTTGTGAAAACTCACTTTCTTTAGATTTGACAGACAATAATAATAGATAGAAATGATAAATAATAGCCTATTATATAATAGATGATAGCACAATAAATAAGTTAATTATATTAGATATAACGATTGCATAAAAGAGATATAGCTGTATAGGAAGAGAAAATTTCATTGGATGAAATAAGGAATAAAAGTGTTTTCGAAAATGCTGGCACTATTAAATTTAAAATATTAAGAACATAAAAATTTTCTGCAGTACAATGGAGCCTATATTTTAAGTTAAATCCTTAGTAGTATATCGATGGAAACTCCTCGACGTACAATAGAGGACAAAACAAAAATGAAATCTGCTTCTCAAGTAATGACTTTTCATTTGTTTTTAATTAAAATCTTCAACGCATATTGACCAGTTACAAATTTGTTACTGTGGCTAGTCAACGATTTAATCTCTCGCTATCCCACTACTTAAAATTTGGTTTGGTGCAAAGCCAAAGTAATGATGAAAGGCGTTCGGATTCTTCGGATGCGTTTTTCTATTAATTAATGCAATTTTTGTGCGAGATGTCGTTTTTTTTTTAATTTTCTTCAGATATGAAGAAAATTAGAGAATAGATTTTATAAGTCACCCACTGTTATTACGTAAGAGTTCTGAGACAATAGTGTTCGATACATCAGATTAAACACACGGGGCTTTACATTTGAAATAGGGGCCTTTCTCCTCGTTATAGCGAAAGAAGTCAAGATAATCATGAAAACTATTTTCAACTATAATGGCTAAAAAGGGGGAGTTCTGTATACTTTACATAGATCTCTTTCAAGTGTTACAGAATGATGCCAAGTTAAAGCTTAATATTATGTTATGATAAATTTAGTGAAAACGATTGTTTAATTCAATAGTAAAATAAAAGAAAGTTAGTATTTAATGAAATACCCTGAGGATGCTTGTATAAGCGAAATCGGTTGGAAATTAAATATAATTATTATATTGTGAAACAGTACAAGTGTGATCAGCTAGCAAATATTGTGTTAAAATGGAGTTTCACCAAGTGCCGACGATAAAAAGTGTAGAAGTATTTAATGACTTTCCTTGAATTCATATCAGTAAATAATCAATATAAGAATTAATCGATTTTAATGAGGAAAGGTGAACATAAAAATATTTGAATATGAGATATGGTCTTGATTCGGGAGGATTACGATTAATATGATAAAACTGGTGTAAGACCCGGTGGTTACTGGTGTAAGACCCGGTGGTTACTGGTGTAAGACCCGGGTGTCGCAACAGTATTATGGGGGATGGTTTATTTAATGCACCTATGTAATTGATATGTATGATACTATAGTTTTGGTTGTGAGATAGGAAAACTCGCTCCACTAACATAGACGGAGGATTACGTAATATACTTTGTAGTTCGGGAGAGTCACAACAGTATATTATGATGAATGGATAATAAAAAAATGATCATTGAAATGTATGATTATTTAATTTATTTAGGAAAAATAAGTTAATGATGTAAAGTAGATACATGTATTTGATAGCTATGAGGCCTTCAGCTTCAGCCGGGAGGACTTAAATATTGTGATCGTATAACATGAGAATAAAAGACACTGGTGAAATAATTTGTAAAGTATTGAATAGTGTTGTGGCTTAGCACACCAGAATATACACTAGAGGATTCCGGTGTGCGGGGCGCGGGCGCAGGCCAGCGGCGAGCCGTCCGCAACGCACGCCGCACAGCACTTGCCGCCAACAATCCACACGAACAACAGGCTACGGTCGCACATTTATAATTGTTATAACGGTTACTGCGCATTTGAGACCACCAGCTAGTTCTTCCTAGTATTATACCAGCGGAGGAATAAAAAATACAGTCCACTATAAAGAGAGTTTTAATTTCGATGTACAACAACCACAGCATCGTACATTTTGGTCCTTCGAGCCGGATTTGAACCAGCGACCTATGGATATCCTCATCATCTCATAAAAATTCATTATCATGCCCATTATGTACAAAAATCATCATCTTTTTAATTGTGATAATTTTAGAAACCTGCCTGTAGAAAATAGAATAGCAAAAGCAAAAAGGTTAAATGTGTGCATGAATTGCTTACGTTTAGGTCACGCAGAAAAAAGTTGTAAGCTTTCGCATTGTAAATACTGTAAACATAGACATAACACGCTTTTGCACTTAGAAAACTCTAACCCACTTCCGCAAGATCCTATGCCTAACACAGCTGACAATGTAGTATTGTCTGCTAATTCTTCCTTTTTACAGCCTACTACTCATTTTCAAATTTTACTGTCCACAGCGCTTGTGCGAGCAGTGAGTAGCAGCGGCCAGCTGTTTAACGCACGCGTGCTACTGGATAACGGCAGCACTGCGAACTTCATTAGTGAGAGCCTCTGCGACAAATTGGGTTTGTCTCGACGCGGTGCGTACTCCACGGTATCAGGTATTAACAATCAATTTTCTCAAAGCACACAATCTTGCAGCCTTACCATCTTAGCCCACAGTAGTCAGCATAAAATTGACTTAAATTGTCTGATTTTGCCTGAGATCACGAAATCTTTGCCTGTTTCATACATAGATCCTCAAAGCATTAAAATACCTAAGCACATTAAACTGGCTGACCCTACTTTTTACAAACCGTCACCAGTCGACATTTTGGTAGGCGCGGAAGTGTTTTGGGAAATATTAGGTAATTCTTCCATAAGGCTAGGTAGAAATCAACCGATTTTGTATGAAACGAAATTAGGTTGGATTGCGTCAGGGTATGTAACACAAATAAATACACAAGATATTCAGTGTAATTTTTCAAAAAACGAATTCAACCCAGATTTAACGAAATTTTGGGAATTAGATAGCATACATCCAAAACATCATTTATCGGCCGAAGAACATGCTTGTGAACAAAGCTTTTTATTAAATACAACGCGTGATAAAGATGGCTCTTTTATAGTCACCATTCCACTTAAAGCTTGTCCAACCGAATTAGGTGACTCTTACAATATAGCTAGGAATCGGTTATTATCTTTCGAACGTCGTTTTAAACGCGACAAAATTTATAAAGAAAGATACATTGACTTTATGCGTGAATATGAGCGATTGGGTCATATGAGCTTAAACACAAACCTAAATTCTTGTAATAATCATAACGTAAAGCACAATTATTTACCTCATTTTTGGTATAGTACGCGAATCAAGTACTACAACGAAACTGCGCACTGTTTTTGATGGTTCGGTTAAAACAAGTTCCGGAAAATCCTTTAATGACATACAAATGGTAGGTCCAGTTGTGCAAATGATTTGTTTTCCATTTTACTAAGATTTAGGCAACATAAATACGTTATTTCAGGTGACATAGAGAAAATGTACAGATCTATATACATAAACCCATCACAAAGACATCTACAACAGATTTTGTTTAGGTTCTCTACCAACAATTCAGAGCCAATAAAAATGTACACTTTAAATACTCTCACTTACGGGACAGCATCTGCACCGTACTTGGCTACAAAATGTCTAGTAAGCTTAGCATCTGAAGCTTCAAATAGTGCAGTAAAATATTCAATTGAAAATGATTTTTTCGTTGATGATTATCTTAGCGGTTGCGATAATATTACAGATACAATCGAACTTTGCAAAGAGGTGAAATCAATATTATCTAAAGCTAATTTCAATTTAAGAAAGTTTCAGTCAAATAGTCCTGAAATAATAAAACACATAGTCAGTGAAAATGATTTTTCAGAAAATTACTTAGATTTTTCCCGTAGTGACATTAACATTTGTGCAAAAACATTAGGTTTAAATTGGTTCTGTCAATCCGATACTCTATCATTTTTAATTAATATAATAAATCATAATAAAATCACTAAACGTCATATTTTATCAGTAATTAGCCAAATTTTTGACCCATTAGGTTTGGTAGGTCCATGTACTATGGAAGCAAAATTAATTATGCAAAAGCTGTGGATAGATAAACTTGATTGGGATACTGAAGTTTCTCATGAAATTCAAAAATTATGGCATGACCTTGTTAGTACTTTACATTTGTTAAATAATTTAAAAATACCTAGGTGGATCTTGTGTGATAATTCCATCATTAAGGAAATTAATGTGTTTACAGATGCATCTGAAAAGGCATACGGTGCATGTCTGTATGTGCGCTCCATCAATAGCTCTAAAGAAGTCAAAGTTCAAATCTTAACTTCAAAAAATCGTATTTCCCCAATCAAACCCATGAGTAATGAGTATCCCACGTCTAGAACTTTGTGGAGCCTTACTGGGTGCAAGATTGTGTGCAAAGGTAATGGATGCTCTCTCTTTAACCATAAATAGAATTTATTTATGGTGCGATTCCACGATTGTGCTGGGATGGTCATCTATGCCCTCTACGCAACTAAAACCTTTTGTTAGAAATCGTATTCATGAAATAAAAGAGAGTACCCATGGATGTACCTGGAACTACGTGCCGTCTCGATTTAACCCGGCTGATCTTGTTTCACGTGGTCTAAAAGCTGACGTTATTAACGAGTCCAAATTATGGTGGACTGGCCCTCCATTTCTTCTACAAGATGAGCTTAACTGGCCTAAGCCTGTTACAAATAAAATGAAACAAGATCTGCCAGACACATTGTCGCATTTTACTGATTTTAATTTGTCTTATTTTAATCACGATTACAATAATTACATGTCTATAATTCATAATTTAATCTTAAAATATTCTAATTTGTCACGTTTAAAAAATATAGTTGCTTATATATACAGATTTATTTACAATTTAAAACACAAAACTTGCAAAAAGGTAGGTACACTTTCCACTACAGAATTAGAAAACGCATTAACACATTTATTACACGCTACACAAATTAATACATTTCCAAATGAATACAAAACCCTCAAATCTGGAAAGTCCTTACCCAAAAAACATCGGTTATTATCTCTTACTCCATTTTTAGACAATAATAATATCATTCGTGTGGGCGGCAGGCTTGGTAACTCGCCATACGAGTATAATATTAAACACCCTATACTTCTGTGTAGTAAACATCATTTAACAAAAATAATTTTCGAAACTCTACATAAAACTTTACTTCATGCAGGACCACAACTATTATTAGCTCATATACGACAACTTTACTGGCCCTTAGGTGGTAAAAACTTAAGTAAACATATTGTAAATAAATGCATTAAGTGTTTTAGATACAGAGCACAAAATGCGCAACCTATAATGGGGCAACTCCCTTCCTCTAGAAGTAGTCTTGAGTATCCATTTCTTAATAGCTCCGTCGATTATGCCGGCCCAGTGTTGATAGCTGACCGCAAAGGTCGAGGATGTAAGCTCATCAAAGCTTATATTTGCATTTTCGTATGTCTCTCTATAAAGGCAGTGTACTTGGAGCTCGTTACAGATCTCACTAAAGAGGCTTTTAGGGCTGCTCTTAATAGATTTATTTCCCGTCGTGGTAAACCGCGCAGTTTGTTGTCAGACAACGCTACTACTTTCATAGGCGCTTGTAATGACCTTAAATCATTTTTAAAGAAATCAAACATTCAAGCAGATCTAGCACAGGTAGGAATAGAGTTATCTTCTCACCAGCCTATTCTCCTCATTTTAATGGTGTAGCGGAGGCAGCTGTAAAATCGACTAAACATCACTTAAAACGACTTTTGCAGCTAACTCACTTTACATACGAAGAGATGGCTACATGTTTGGTTCAAATTGAGGCTGTTTTAAATTCTCGTCCTATTACCCCTCTTTCATCTGATCCCCTGGATTACTCTGCTCTTACTCCTTCCCACTTCCTCATTGGGCGCTCATTGTTACTGACTCCACATCCACCATTGTTAGAAGAAAACATTACTTGCCTTAAAAGATACCAAAGAATTGAAAAGATAAAGCAGCATTATTGGCATCGCTTTAGCATAGAATACGTGTCTTTACTTCAACAAAAGACAAAGTGGAGAGCAACTACTAGTTCCATAGTTGAAGGGGCCTTGGTCTTAGTGAAAGACAAAACACAGCCACCACTCTTCTGGCTACTTGGAAGAATATCAAAGATTTTTCCAGGTGGTGATGGCGTAGTAAGGGTGGCAGAAATAAAAACCGAAAAAGGGACCATCCGTAGAGCCTTTAATAACATCTGCCCACTTCCAGAATTTTGAAGATACCTTCAACGGGGGGGAGCATGTTGTGGCTTAGCACACCAGAATATACACTAGAGGATTCCGGTGTGCGGGGCGCGGGCGCAGGCCAGCGGCGAGCCGTCCGCAACGCACGCCGCACAGCACTTGCCGCCAACAATCCACACGAACAACAGGCTACGGTCGCACATTTATAATTGTTATAACGGTTACTGCGCATTTGAGACCACCAACTAGTTCTTCCTAGTATTATACCAGCGGAGGAATAAAAAATACAGTCCACTATAAAGAGAGTTTTAATTTCGATGTACAACAACCACAGCATCGTACAAATAGACTCGTATTAAAAATAAGTATTAAAAATAAATATATGATAGAATCTATATATTTATTTTTATTATAATATTAATCTTGACAGTTATGTATATTCTACAATCTGCCAAATGTATCAAAGGAGATTCTGATCTATGTAGTATAATAAAAAAAAAAACTTTCTGGATTGTTTATTGAGTTGCTTATTTGATGAGCATTAAAGTTTATTTTAAAAATTTTTTACATCGAAAAATACCAGTAAAATGCCAGAACAATTTAAAAAAAGAGGTTGTTTAAAAGCCACTTTTGTAATACCAAATAATTTAGTGATTGAAAGTACGATGTTTCTGTATAACTTTGAACTCGATTACCCTCATATGGTTTACGGAGTCTGTTGTGACATAAAATTGTTACTAGAGAATAGGAGAACCTTGAATTATATAAAAAAATACTATTTCTTTTATTAATAAATTAAAATATTTGACATAGTATAGATTTTAATTGGCTTTATTTCCACATTTTATCACATTGTTAAATGATTTTTTGTACGAGTATATGTATTAAAAATTATTAACCCCCGACGCAAAACGAAGGGTGTTATAAGTTTCAGGTATGTATCTGTGTATCTGTGTATGTGTGTATCTGTGTGTCTGTCCGTGGCATCGTGGAGCCCTGGCGGATGGTCCGATTTGGTTGCGGTTTTTTTTAATTGAAAGCACTGTTTTGCGAGATGGTTCTTAGCTAAGATTCAGTAGAATCTGTTCAGCCGTTTCAAGATAACCAGCTCTTTTCAAATTGATGAAAAGAATTAAACAACTTGTAAATGCTTTATCAATACTAAATTTTGTATTCTGTTACTTTGTTGATATTGCAATTACATGGTAACGTTGAGCTAATATTTTGAGATTCTCATTCGAAGATCATCAGCGTCTATTTAACTGGCAATTTTCGTATTTAAATAACAGATTTTCTAAACATTGCAAGCCACTTTTTAACGACTTTTTGATATCCGTTAGTACAAAAACTTGACAGACTTGTGAAGGAAATGCAAATACTATGGTACCATCCAACTGAGCTCGTGATGTAGCCTGGATGTAGGGACTGGAACTGTCTGATGCAGAGTTTTAACAAGACAATCTTGCTTAGACTAAGTCTGGTTGCTATAAGTACTAAGTTTGATTAGTGCTCATGATGACGAGGATTTGAAGATGGAGCTGATAAAGTGCTACCGAAAATCACGCGTAGAATGTAGAAAGAGATAAGATAGTCAAGTTCGGACTCGATGGATTTTTGATGATGTTTACTTTCCATTACATATAATGTCAAAGAACTGAACATGGAGCCGTAAGAGTGGAATTGTAACTCGCAGATAGAAATTGCAAATATAATGGAGTTTGGAGTCATTTCATTTGTTACAGTAAGATCTTTCTCTTGATCATATCGGTCTGAAGATTGAGCCGAAAACGTGACATTGGAACTTCAAGAATCCAGATTCAAAGTTCAACTACAATGAACTCCTAAACTAAACGAGGTAAAAATTTTGAAATAGCACTGAACTGTCTTGTATTGGCAAACATCTTAGTGCTGGATGATTTTCAGTATCTGATGATGGAACTGAAAGGTAACCATGAGAACTCCTAAACTAAATAAGATAAACTAATCAAAATTGGACTCATTTGTTCTGTTTGGACTAATACTCTAGTGCCAGATGATTTCCAGAGTCTCATGATAGAGTTGGAAATACTTAATGGGAACCTTGGAATAAAATTAGCAATGCCATTGAAGTTGAGGTAGTTTGTACTGTTATTTCAAAGACTTTGGAGTGGAATGGCTTCCAGTGCCTGATGATAGAGCTGAAGGATGTACCAAGAACTCTTGAAGAAGAAGAAGAATCCAGGTTAACCCATCAAGTAGGGAAAAAATTCAGTTTGTTTTTGCAAACAATTTGGTGCTAGACGATTTAGTATCTGATGATGGAATTGGAACGTCTAACGTCTTGGAATCTGTCGAATTTCGGATCTTTTCTTGTGTTTTAACAAACATCCTGGTATTAGACGATTTCTGGGGTCTTATAGTAGAGCCGATAATGAAGGTCATTGGAACTTTGAAATAAAATGGAGTAAATTTTTACGAGGATTTTGCACCACGTTGTTTATCAGTGCCTGATTATAGAATTGGAAAAAGTCTATAAGAACTTATAAGCAAATCCAAATAAACTTATTGAGCGTGGGCTGCTTGGGTTTGTTTTGACATAATGGTGCTGGATAATTTTTAGGATTTGATGGCGAAACTAGAAGGTGACCATGATAATTTTTGAACTAAACAAGATAAAACCATTGAGCCCCGTGTTGGTCTGAGCTCCTTTGAAGAATAGGCCGACTGTCGTTCTGCCATGCAGGTCGTAAAAGGCGACCGATTAGTTATGCGAGTGACTACCATCCTGGCTACTAGGTGGTAGAGTTCTGCATTGTCTCACCCAGGTCTGGTACTACCACCTTACCTATTCCTGCCGCGATAGCGTCAGTGCTTGTCACTGTCGTGTTCCGGTTTGGATGTTCCGGTAAGGTAGCCGGTAAACTTATGCATGTGGCATTAGACCTCGTCACAAGATAGCAAAGCACCATTTACATCTTTGGTGTCTACAGGCGATGGTTGACTCTTTCCATCAGGAGACCTATCAGCTTGTTTGCTATTTTACGTTATAAAAACAAGAGCTTCGATTCATTTGTTTTGTTTTGAAAAATACTCTATAGCATTAGAGTTGAGAGCATTAGAAATGCTTTCCAGGGTCTTAAAATGAAGCAGGAAGGAGAAAGTCTTTGGAGCAGAATGGCTTCCGGTATCACATGATAGTGGGAAGAACTCCGTAAGATATCCTATCGAGTTTGGACTCATTTCTTCTATTTTGAGAGTTACACTAGTGTTAGATAATTTCTGTGGTCCTATGATAAAGCAGGCGATTTGAGATTCATTTGGTTCCTTCTAATAAGGAATTTGCAACAGAATGACTTCCAGTTTCTCAAGATAAAACTGAAAGAAGTCCATGAATTCTCGCTAAACCAGACAGACCCATCGAGTATGGGTTAATTGGGTTTGTTTTAGTATTCTGTTTGGTGCTGATTTTAAGAATCTATTGATGTCACTTGAAGGTGGCTATAGGATCTTTTAAACTAAACAATACAAACTCGACTAACGCGTTATTTGTTCTGTTTTAACAAATAATTTGGTGTTAGATAATTTCCATGATTCCCATGCTCTTACGATAAAGTGATAGAAGGTCATGGAAACGAAACGAACAAACGAATGAAAATTGAGAAGCACCATCGATTTTGATCCCGTTTGAATCGTTTTTTTTTTGTTTTCCAGTGTCTGATAATAAAGCTGAAAGAGGTCCATTATAACTTTTAAGCTAATCTAGAAAAACCTATCGAATATTAGCTAATTCAGTTTATTTTGGCAAATATTTAGGTGCCGGATGTTTTTTAAGATAAAATAATGATGGAACTGAAGAGCTGGAGCTCATGGGAGCTTTGCAATAAAATAACTCAAACTCATTGAGTAAGAAACCATGGTCACTTTAACCTGATGCTGCAAGGTCCCCTTTCGTAGATCATCAGGTCTTTTCACGTTTTACTCTTAAAATAATGCGTATGTAGCGGAATGGCGGTCTGAGGATGTGTCGGGGGTTTTTGAAATTTTTAATTTTATCTTGTTTTTAATTTAATTAACTATTAATATCGTATTACAACTATAAATCATGTTGATATAAGCATAAGTTTTGAAAGATCTGAAATTAAATTAAAATATGTTTGGTTATAAAATTATATACTTGTTAAATTAAATACATGACAGAAAAAAAATTGAAATTGTTTTAAAATTTAACATCTATTTTAATTCTATGTTGATTTAATTATTAATTGTACAGCTGCTGCATGTAGATTTCCATGAGGCAATATTTGTAAACAAATATAATATATAATAGCTAAATGTACCATATACTTAATCAAATGAATTATTATGGAAATGGGTATGAATATGAAATGTAGTACATTCTACAAACAAGATTGTAACATAAAGACATACAGCAACGCTCTACCTAAAAGTAAAGTAATAATAAAGTATCTCTAAAGGATAATTTATTTAATCAAGTGTTGGTTTTACTCATTCAAAGAATATTTCTCATTTGGAAAGGGAAACAAAAGGAATTGTGAAAAACAAATCTATAAGTATATAGTATTAAAACGTTATAATTCATAATAGCACTGTTAAATAGATATCGATTGTATTGTATTAAAGTAAACGTAAGCAAATATAAAAATGTAAGTGTAGACATATTTTAGATGTTTTTCGCATAACATTATATTTAAATTGTAATTATTGATCAATCGTAATTATTGATTATTAAACTGCTATAATTTATTAGGTTTGCATGTATGGTTTTAGTCTCTAGTAATTATTAGTATACAAATATGTACCAAATTAGTGCATTAAATCATTGTAATTAGCTTTCTTGTAAATAGCTCCGCTAAGTAGATACTTGTTATCCATTGTATTGTATTAAAGTCGTAAGCAAATATGAAAAAATATTGATCTTAGTGTAGACATACTCAGATATTTTTCACTTAAAGTTATTATAGTTCAATTGTTATTACTGATTATTTAATTGTTACAAAATATCAGGTTTATATGTATGGTTTTAGGGTTTAGTGGCTAATAATTATTGGTACCTATATAAATATGGATAAAAACAATTGCATTGAAAATTTTGTAAATTCTTGTAAATTCCTTTGTAAATTTTGTAAATCTTGTAAATTCTTATAAAAAAATCTTGTAAATAACTCCGCTAACTAGATATCCATTGTATTGTATTAAAGTGGGAAAAAAATGTTGATGTAAGTATATTTAAAGATATTTTTCGCTTTACAATATAGTTCAATCGCAATTATGGACCAATTATTTGTTATAATATATTAGGCTTATGTGTGGATTCAGTTGCTAGCAATTATTTATTTACAAATATGTATAAAATGTATTTAACATTGTAATTAATATTCTTGCAAATAAATAAAGCAAATAATAAGGAGGCCAAGTGTTAGGTTTTGGAAAAGAGCATGCATGAGGACATGCACGAGGTCAGGATGGTTGAGTGTTAGGTTTTCATTTAATAAAGTAATATTTTGCCTGATATTATAAATGTGCGAACATGTTTTCTTGTACTGGCATCCCTAAATTTCAAAAACGTCTGTTAAATATTTTTAACAGACGTTCACTTTGGAATAGATACTCGAAGAAGCATGACGTCCCCAACAGTTGGCCTCCATTGATATCATTCTTGAACGTGCATAAATAATTTAAGGTAATGTATTTGATAAGTTATATTATATTTCATTATAAGGATAAGGATAAATAGAATGTAGAATTAAAGAATAAAATAACGTTATTAGAATTGTGAACAATGTGAAAAGAAAATATAAATGTAATATACATTGATTACATAGTTTCAATTAGTTAAGGCAGTTCTTAATATTTAATACAAGGGCGGAACCTGGCCGTTGCCATAGCTACTAAATTATATTCTCTCATGCACCACTTTAATTGCGAAATATAGGGTTCTGCCAACATAGGATATAAAAAGAAAACTTATTATTTGAACCAATATGTTTTCATAAATTGTACTACGACTTAACGTTTGGTAAAACCAGACATGATGCGTTTAAATAGTATTTTTGTTTTTATTTTACATCACGATTTGCTATTAATACATCGGTTTGTCAGAAATGATAACTGTTCCTCTAAAATCTTTTATAAAATACATACAGGTTCTCGTACATGCTAAAAACGTATTTAAAACTCTTACCAAGGCGTAAAGACTTTCTCTTAACCCTTTACACGTATCTCCTTACACCTGAAGTAGAATATTTATAACAAATAATGATGGTCGGGTTAGGCCGAGCAAAAACAAAATTAAAATCCTCAGTAGCCAAGTTAGGTATAACTAAAATTAAATTCAAAACTTAATGGTCATGTTCATTTCCAGCATAGAAAAAAACCAAAATAGGCAAATCGTAGAAGGCTACGATTTATTACGATTTATACCTTAGCGAGCTATTGTAAGTGCATTGGTTATCACTTAAAACTGCTCGAATTACATCACTTGCCCGTATAAAGGGGACAACGGCTAAGGTAGTGATCAAAAAGGGCTGAAAACATGAAATTACAGAGATCTTAATTAATGAACTCTATTTCGGCTATCTTTGATCTAGTTTTGAAAATTGAAGTTCACTCAGACATTAGTGCACAGGCTTATGGACCTGTTCCGTTATAGTTATAGATCCAGGATATCATAAACTTTGCTCTTTTTGTCTATTCAAAAAAACTGTTGCAGCATAGCCAATAGAGCACTGCAGCACAGTCAAGAGTGCCTGGTTGGTAAGCATTTCAAAATAAATTTCAATTCTCTTAAGCGAATGCAGGCAAAAAGAGGACATTACAGTAGAGTTGCTCATTGGTGGATATGTTTCTATGATTATGAGATTGGAATATTTCAAGGGCACGCCCGTGTCCAAACCAACTAAACTTAGCAGGAACTCTGTTAACATTTGCAAGTCAGTCAAATCTAGCACCGTTGGCATAAAGTGCTCAGTCTGCAAACACGCTAGTGGCAATGCAGTTAAAAGGATTTTAACTCTATCGAATTGACAACGCTACAAAGTTATATATACTTCGAAAGTAAGTCAAATATATTTAACTAATTTTCACTTCAAAATTTTGTTCTTATAAATACATGTCAATGGGTTTCAAATAGTTAATTGCCATTAACTATATATGAAGTGTAGTAGCAGAAAGTAATAGTAGCAGAGAGATTTGAACCGCAGGAAAAATTAAAAATCAATAATTCGGCGACAACTCCTGGAACACTGAAGAATTATGTGTTGAGCCGTCTAGAAAGGGAAGTTTTGGAAGCCCGAAAAGAGAGCAAGGTCTGTGGATGCATCTCAAAAATAGTTTGGGTTCCTCAAAGGAAGAATGAAGGAAAGCAAGGGCAGCGATCATCTGGTGAAGGTAACCGCAAAATGGATAAGAAAGATTTGTTAGCTACCAGACGGGAGATACGGCGGGTACAAGCCAAAGAACGAGCTGAGCGAGAAGCTACTGAACTGGCTGAAGCATACCATTTATCAAGAGCATCTAGCCTAAGCGCTTCTTGTGCCTCAATAACAGAAGTGGGAACACAGGATCTTTCGCGGAGCTTTAAGGATGAGATGCTACAACTGATGGCTATCGTCCAAAAAGTAGAACGAGGTTCCAAAAACCTTAAAGGTACATTTAAAAAGCATCTGAAGGATGCTGTGACGGGTTTAAAAGACCTAGGAGACCGAATCCACCGTGTTACTTCGTCTGCAGAAAATACAAGATTGGAGCGACTGGTCATCGAAAAATATGAAGCGTTACAACGCTTTAAGGAGAAATGTGAGCATCTAGAAGCAATCAATGCCCGTATGCAAACAGAGAAAACTTCGCTGTTTCCGCTATTTAGAACTTGGACACGTTCGAGTACAGTGCAAATCTGCAGTGGACCGCAGCAATAATTCTACAGATGCAGCAAAGACGGGCACAACGCGAAAGAGTGCTCAGCGGTACCTCATTGTAGCCTGTGCGCTGACTCAGGCAGATCTTCGGGGCACGTGGTGGGAAGCAATTCCTGTTCTTACCCAAAAACGAAAAAATTAAAAGAAACTACAGCTACATTTATGCAGCAGTCTTCCCAAGAACCGGTTGCTCCGGATGCCGAGATGAATCCAGCGCCTTAAAATAATGTGGCACTAAGATATTTACAGGTGAATATTAATCACTGTGCCACGGCCCAAGATCTCTTGTTGCAAAGCATGACACAGTGGATGATAGATATCACAGTGGTGACAGAACCATATTTCGTTCCCACTAGAGATAATTGGGTAGCAGACGATTATGGCCTTGTGGCCATGGTTATAAACATGACTGACAACACCCCACCCATCAAAAGGGTTGAAAAGGGTCGAGGTTGGGTTGCGGTTCTGCTAGGTAATACACTGACTGGCTTGCGGCGTCCAAATCGAGGTCAAGTCCGACATGAGGTATCTCGGACTTGTCCTCGACAGCCGCTGGGACTTCCGCGAACATTTCCATCGCCTGGTCCCCCGTCTTTTGGAAGCGGCCGCCGCTCTTGCGCGGCTGCTGCCAAATCTCGGGGGCCCTGACGTGGCCTGCCGCCGCCTCTTCCTTGGGGTGGTGCGCTCGATGGCCCTGTACGGGGCCACAGTCTGGGCCCCGGCGCTGCGAAGCGTCACCATTGCCCTTTTGCGACAACCGCAAAGGGTTATGGCGATCAGGGCCATCCGAGGATATCGCACCATCTCGACAGAGGCGGCGTGCGTGTTGGCGGGATCGCCGCCGTGGGATCTAGAGGCCGCGGCACTGGCAAGGCTCTACGAGCGGCGCCAGGAGCTGCGGTCCGGCGGCGATCCGCCAACGGTGACGGAAAGGTGGAAGTCTCACGCTCGACGGTTAACCGTCCGGAGGTGGACGGAGCGGCTGGCCGAACCTACGGCCGGTCGCCGGACTGTTGAGGCTGTCCGGCCGGTTCTCTGGCTGGACAGCCTCAACAGGACTCAAAACTGGCTGGACAGGCGGCACGGGCGGCTCACGTTCCGGCTCACACAGGTGCTTTCCGGGCATGGATGCTTCGGAAAGTACCTGTGCCAAATCGCCCGACGTGAGCCGACGACCGATTGCCACCACTGTGCGGGCAGCGAGGACACGGCGCAGCACACCCTCGAGGGGTGCCCCTCTTGGGCAGTGCAGCGGTGTGTCCTACGCGATGCCATCGGGGCTGATCTCTCGCTTCCGACCGTCGTGAAAGCCATCCTCTCCTTCTGCGAGGACGTGATGTCGTAGAAGGAGACGGCGGAGAGGGAAAGGGATGCTGCGGCCAACCCCGACCCGATCCGCCGGAGACGCACGGGGGTGCGACGTCGGGCCTACCAGGCCCTGCTTCGTCCCCCGTGATCGAGGCCGGGGCTCTGCCCCAAAAGGCCTCGAGGAGGTGTGCGCGGTGTCGCAAAGCCGCGCGCTTCTTAGCCGTCTGCTGGGGCCACGACGGCCCCAGTCCCGAAGGATGCTGGCAAGGCCGGCAGGTGCTGGCGGATTGGTGGACGTGTGCGCAAACGTTCCCACCTTCTCGCCACCACGGCACAGTGGGGCGGACGCAGGGGTTTTAGTGGGTATGGTCGGTTCTGTCCGGCGAGTCCCACACTCGGGCCAGTCCACACGGCCCGGCAGTGCGTAAGAGCATTTCCCCTGCGAGAACAAAAAAAAAGGTAATACACTGACTATCGGCGTTTACTTCTTTCCCAACAGACCGCTAGCTGTGTGTGAAGAACTCCTCTCGGCCATAGAATACGCCATAAGACAGAAATGTACTTGCTCCGTACTTATCGCTGGGGATCTAAACGGCAAATCTCAGGCCTGGGGATCTCCAGTCACAAATGCACATAGAGCTATGCTTGAAGACTGGATAGTAATATCCGGTTTGGTTGTTCTGAATCAGGGTTCTGTAAACACGTGCGTGCGGCAACAGAGAGGTTCCATTGTAGATATTGCGTTTACGACCCCCCCTTTGGCATGCCATGTTGAGGGCTGGAGGGTGCTGGAGAGGATGTTGAAATGTTCTCGGATCACCGATATATCCGATTCAGTGTTTCTATTCTCCCGGCACTCCAAACCATTCCTAATCAGGGCTCCTGTTATAAGGACAACCCAAAGTGGGCAGTTAAAAACTTGACCGTGAAGCGCTAGAGCTAGCGTTGATAGTTCAGGCTTGGGCGCCAACATCATCTGAGTAGATGAACATTGAGCAACGCAACTCAGTAACGTCTGGTACCACCGCCTTACCTATTCCTGCCCCAATAGTGTCAGTGTTTGTCGCTGTCGTGTTCCGGTTTGGAGGGTAGGGTAGCCGGTAAACTTATGCATGTGGCATTAGACCTCGCCACAAGATAGCAACGCACCATTAACATCTTTGGTGTCTATAGGCGATGGTTGACTCTTTCCATCAGGAGACCCATCTGCTTGTTTGCTATCTTATGATATAAAAAAAGAGCACGAGGCTGACTGGTTCCGAAAGGCCGTGTCACAAGTCTGTGACGCAGCAATGCCGAAAGTGAGATCTCTGCCTCCAAAACGGCAGGTGTATTGGTGGTCAAGAGAGCTCGCAGTATTGCGTAATACGTGTGTCGAGACCAGACACCGATACACCCAATTTCGCTGATGGCAACACAGAGACGAAAAAGAGGAGATTCGCCTCTATGCCGCCTACAAGGAATCCAAAAAATCCCTGAAAATTGCAATAAGCAAGGCCAAGATTAAGGCTCGTGAAGAGTTTCTGGAGACTTTCAACCGCGATCCTTGGGGAAGGCCGTATAGAATGGCAATGTGGAAACTGCGTCCCTGGGCACCCCCACTTACGCAAAGGCTCAAGACTCAGTTCGTGAAGAGGGTAGTCGAAGCATTATTTCCAGAACATCTCATCTCCGCGCAACCAACGAGTATAACTTCCTTTGAGGAACAATCAGACGAGGTGCCCTCTAGCACGGATACTGAATTCAAGACGGCACTGTTGCAGGTGTGTGTGAAAAATACGGCCCCCGGACTAGACGGAGTACCTGGGAAGATTTTATGACTGGCGACCAAATGGTTAGGGACGAGGCTTCAACACTTTTTTGCTTCGTGGCTACAAAGAGGCAGATTTCCGCGTCAGTGGAAACTCGTCCTTTTCATATATATATATATATATATATATATATATATATATATATATATATATATATATATAGAAGAGAGGGCAAACGAGCAGGAAGTGCACCTGATGTTAAGTGATCACCGCCGCCCATGGACATCCACAATACCAGAGGTCTTGCAGTTGCGTTGCCGGCGAAGAAGGGGCGTCCGATTGACTCGGCGTCTGGTTACCGATCAATAGTACTTTTGGATGATATCTGTAAGGTATTTGAACGGATTATTGCTGGTCGTCTAATGAAACATCTAGAAAGCGAGGGACCTAACTTGGTTGATTGCCAGTTTGGCTTTAGTAGACAACGATCAACCCTACATGCAGTATTAAGAGTTAAAAAAGTCGCAATGGAGACTGTAGCAAAGAGGTCTCACAGAGGAGAGGTCGTCTTGGCTGTGTCATTTGATATAGTCAATGCCTTCAACTCATTGCCTTGGACGACAATCATATAAGGCTTACGATACCACTAGGTACCACAGTATTTACACCGATTTATTGAATCATACCTCTCTAACAGATAGGTCGAATACCCAAGCAGGTCGGGCTGGCAGCGACATACTATGTCATGCGGTGTCCCACTCTCATACATGCTCTGTCCTTGGACCACTTCTGTGGAACATAGGGTATGACATGGTGTTACGTGGCGCCAACCCCGAGGATGTCGAACTGACATGCTATGCTGACGACACCCTTGTGTACGAGAGTGGATAACTATGCCGTTGGGGTCTTCATTATTTTTCAGGCCTACGGTGAATTTGTTCCATTTTTTTCACTGCTATATATGATTTCTCTGTCAGTGACATCGCAAGGGTACACCTAAAAGTTCGCAGAAATTTGCAAAATAACTAGTTTTCTTCGATTGAATAATGGATTTCCGCGAAATAAATTCTCGATTGAATAAATTCCATAAAATATTTTAAATTAAATATTTTAAAATATTTTAAATATTTTAAAATAAAATATTTTAAATATTTGATCAACGTAGAAATAAATTGACAATAGTGTAATTTAAATGTTCAACAACGTAAAAATCGAAAATTTTAAAACTTTCCTTATTATAAAAAAATAATTCAAATAAAAAATTCTGCTGTCCTGTTAGTAAAAAAATCATGAATGTGGAGAAAACAAGCCAATCGGCAAGAATTTAGTCCCTCGTGTTAGTCCAGGCTCCTTAGAAGAATAGATCAACTGCCGTTGTGCCAGGCAAGTCGTAAAAGGCGATTGATTGGCTAAACGAGTCACTACCATCGTGCCTACTAGGTGGTAGAGTTCCGCAACGTGTCACCCGGGTATTTGTTGCCACCGCCTTGCCTATTCCTGTCGCAGAAGCGTCAAAGGGTTCTGGTATAGAGAGTAGCCGGTAGAAGATAGCCGGTTGACTTATGCATGTTGCATTTCCATCCAGCTACACAGATAGAAACGCAACATTAACATCTTTGGTGTCTATATCTTTTATTTCTGTCTCTCCATAAGGAGAGTCATCTAGTTGTTTGCTATCTTATGACATGTTGTGTGCATAGGCGATAATATCTCTTTCTATCTGTAGAACTACTTACTTCTTTGCTATCTTATGAAAGTGTTTGAAAAATAAAAAGAACTTACAACGTGCGACAGTCGTTGACAGTCATATTTAACAAGTGAAAACTAAGTAGAATAAACTAGATTGCACTGTATGCTATAAGTATGTTTCCATTGTAAAAATCTACATCTTTAAGTATGTTTTACAATAGTTTTAGCCACCCACATTCCCAGTAGTACCACTACTGGACTACACTGGGATTTTATTCTCATTAGTACCATTAATAAAATTGTACTAATGAGATTCCTAGTACTTCAAATCGTGGAGATCTGGTGAAAACTCGATCACTGATGCTATTGCGGCAATTTGTAATATGTGTAATATGTAATAAAACATTTATTGAGGCCTACCCTGCCTCTCAAACGCGTTCACATTAGTCGAAATCACTGATCTCGGTTGAAATAAACAAGATAGTGGAACTGATTTTGATCAGTTACTGTAGAATACTACCACCAAATTATAAACAAATAAATAAACAATAAATAAATATCGCTCGAAAAATTAAATGAATTGATCTAACCCCAAAGTAAGCAAATTGTTTGTGTTATTGATGCAATCAACGATACTAATACGAGTACATAGAAATACGTATATAAATACCTTTACATACATAATAATCACCCAAACCCAGAAATACAAATGTCTATGCTCATCACATAAAATATGTTTATTTCTGTCGGGAATCAAACCCGAGCTCTTTCGATTCGTATTTGGGTTTGTCAGCCACTCGACCAACGGGGCGGTCAAATTAAAATACTAGCATATCAGAATGATTTTGATATTCTTCGCTTTTTTTAATAAATTGTCTTAAATAAAAATAATCTATCCATTCTATGGGGCTGGGACAAAGATGATCATCGCCGGTAGATTCTATGTGTACATTGTATTGGTCCGGGCCTCATTCGGAGAAAAGACTATCTTCTGCCAGATATTTTCCCCGTGTTGGTTTCTGGCTCCTATGTAGAATAGACCAACTGCCGTTCTGCCAGGCAGGTCGTAAAAGGCGACCGATTGGCTATGCGAGTCATTACCATCGTGGCTACTAAGTGGTAGAGTTCTGCATTGTCTCGCCCGGGTCTGGTACTACCGTCTTGCCTATTCATGCCGCAATAGCATCAGTGCTTGTCGCTGTCGTGTTCCGGTTCGGAGGGTAAAGTAGCCGGTAAACTTATGCATGTGTCATTATTAGACCTCGCCACAAGATAGCCATTTACCATTAACACCTTTGGTGTCTATAGGCGATGGTTGACTCTTTCCATCAGGAGACCCATCTGCTTGTTTGCTATCTTATGATATATATAAAAAAAGACAGTTCGTAAGATGCAAACGATTGGCCGTACGTGTCACCACCATCGTAACGTTTTGTAGCGTCCCTCCCGGGAATTTGGTACTACCGCCTTACCTATTCTTGCTGCAACAGCATCAATTCTTGTCGCTTTCGTATTCTAGTTTGGAGGGTTAGATAGCCGGTTAATTTATAAAAATAGTATTAGTACCTCACCACACGGTTATAAATGCACAATAATTAATTTTAGTGTCCATAGACTATAGTATATCATTCCATCAGGAAAGCTTATTCAATTATACAAAAAATCTCATAATCGTATTTCGAGTGACCCGCTCTTTTCATCGCATAATAACTTAAAGAGTATTAATAAAAACTATTGCTAAAGCATTGCCCATTTTATCGCTACTTTGGTCTAGTTGTTTGGTATCAGTGTTGATTACAAGGTCCCGGGTTCGAATCCCGGGTCGGGCAATACAAAAAAAGGTGTTTTTTCAGTTTTCAGGTAAAATGAACGCTGCTCGGGATAACTACTCGGTTGGCAATAGACTTGCCACCAACACAATGTGCAACTTAGTATATTCGACTAATCGTGGGTCCACTAGTTGTACGTCCACCTACTCCTTCAGGGATACGGGCGTGAAAATACTTTTTTTAAATATTTTTCATTTGCTCGTTAAATAATGTAATATAATGGAAACAAATAGCAGATGCAAAAGAAACAAACTTTCCCTTTCATTACATAATTACCAAGAATATGCTTTCTAATTGAAAGACTCTGAACTAAAAAAATACTTGCGAATGGCTAATATAATAAAAAGGCAAATTTAATCAATACTTAATATCATAGAATATGTATTTTATGAAAATATGTTATTTATATAATAGAAAATATGTTATATGTAATATAGAAAATATGTTGCTTTAAAGTATCAGTCCGCATACTGTTTACAGTATGCGGACTGATACTTTAAAGAAACGTCACAATCGACATAAAACAAAATAATTAGGCAAAAAGATTTATTTATTTAAAATAGGTACAGTAGCAGAAACAGACTAAATTATACAAAAATAAACTAAGGCGTAATAACAATTTAAAATTGTCTTCCGGTTAATACTGTACACAACTTTCACAAAAATAGGATCAATATCAACCGGACTCAGGTACTTACTATTATTTGTATTCAATTCAAATTGATATGTCACAAAATCACGTAATAATTTTACAATATTTTTTATTGTAATTTTTAACTACCCGCTACGTAGTTATGCAGTGTATAAGGAAGTTACTGATTTTGCCCCGATTTTATAAAATTGAATTTCACCAGATTTCTACGGTTTGAGGTCCTAGGAATCTTTTCCGACTATTTTCACGATGACGTCAGTATGTCTGTATGTATGTGTGTATATGTATGTGTGTATGTAAACATCTCATAACTTTTGAACGTCTGGACCAATCAAAACACGGTTGGTGGCAATTGGATTCCGCTCAACTTAGACTTCCTAAAAATTTGAAACAAATCGGCTCAGGAAATTTTGAAGAATTTTGAAAAACCTGAAATTAAATTTTGGTGAAGCAGTATTTTTTTAATATCTTTCAGATTAATGTACCGATTGAGTACAAAAACTTATAAGCTCTATTCCTCAGAAGACTTCGTCAAATGCATAAATTGTATTACGTCGACTAAATGACAGTCACACATCGGTTGATAAATGTGTTTATTAACTGTAATAAAACTGGGTTTTACATTAATATTATATATTAGAGATTCACGTATATGCTGCCTGATGAAATGTGATAACGATGGTGCGATAAGATACCGATGGTATCTGTACGCGAGTACCGATGGTATCTGTACCGATGGTATCTTTACGACTACCTCCAAATCTGTTCAAGAAAAACATTATTATGTATTTGCAATGTCTGTCATGTCATAGCTAGTTTCTGGGTAGTAGATCCGGTCACCATTTATTCAGGAGTTACCGTGTGCCAAAAATTTTGATAATTTTTTTTTAACATGACTTTGAGATTGTTCAACCAGTTAATTTTGTATCAAAACAATGTTTTTAGAGCTTGCTAAAACTGCCGTTAATGCTGTTTGGACAGTAAAAGTTGATAAAATCGCGATCAAAAGTTACAGCTTTAAAAAATTAAAATAGGTATTTTTGGTTTCAACGACCTTAGATATTATTATTATAACTTACAGATTTTTTAAGAGAAAAAAAATTGAAGGTTTTAGTATTGGCTTATACCTAGAGTTCATAATGGGCAACTGAATGAATTTCTATAATCCATGGTGTATTTTTTATCATTTAATAATATTAGACATTTAGATTTCGTTGTTAGTTAATAATTATTGTAAATACCCTGAGGATGCTTGTGTAAGCGAAACCGGTCGGAAATTAAATATAATTATCTTATTGTGAAACAGTACAAGTGTTATATGCTAGCAAATATTGTGTTAATAATATTTTACTCTTTTGTAGTAGTCTAAATTAAACAACAGGCCTATAATTGGTCAGAGTGAAATAGCATTTGCTTTCAATAAACGTTATAACTGTAAATTTATTATTATTAAGCCTAAATCTTGATTTGTAGGAAGTCAGGAACATTTTATTTATAACAAGTAAAAAAACGGTTTTTTGGTTTTTCGTCAAAGGATATTATGTTATTAATAAAAAACATAATAAATAGCCTTTGACGAAAAAGCTTATGTTGTTCGTTGAAAAAGATTTGCAATATAAAGGCATCATGTTGCACTTTTCTAAAATCTCTAAAATATGTTTTTAATGTAAATCTGTAGTATTTTCAATAAGCAAGATAGGCAGTCAAGGGCTTTTCTGTTTTTTTAATAATATCTGTTGGCAATATTTTACACAAATATGCATAAAATGAGTATATGAGGCCATCAATGTCTAAATTATTGTGTCAATATAAAGATGAAGTATTAATTCTTTACTAATTAATAAAATCTTATGGAATCTATAGAATTGTTAATTATTTAACTTATATTTAGAGGGTAGTCGAATAAAATAAAACACTATAAAAAGGTCTTGTCAGATATGTTTTCGAGGCATTCGTGTTTGTGAAATTGAGAAGTGAAGTTGGTTAATGTACAGTAATAAAGTGTAATAAGTTCTGTTTTTGTATTTAATATTTAATATAATTCGATATTCCGTTAGTTGATGTTTAAATTAATAAACCTTTACCAAGTGGAGCAAATATATCAAACTACAAAGCAATGTGTAATTTAATTTTTTTTGATTTTCAAAAATAAAGGAAAGTTAAGTAGGTATCGTAAGAGTTGTGGTAGATGATGTAGTGCTGGAACAAGTGGATGAGTTTGTATATCTTGGATGTGCTTTTAGCAGGGATGGAAGGTACATGTTGAAAGAAGAGTGTGTGCAGGGAACAGAGTGAATGGAGCGTTAGGGAGATTACTTAATAGCACAATTTTAAGTCAGGGTGCCCGTCTAGCCCTGCATAATCATGTGCTTATCCCAACGCTATTGTATGGAAGTGAGAGTTGGGTATGTCAGAAAGGGCATGAAAGTAGAATCAACGCGGTTGAGATGAGGTCGCTAAGAAAAATATGTGGTGTGACACTCGCGGACCGGGTTCGTAATGTCGAAGTGAGAGAGAGGTCAGGTTTGAAAGAAAGTGTCGGTGTAAAGATGAGAAAGGGCATGCTCCGTTGGTTCGGACATGTAGAAAGAATGGTAGATGAAAGGTTAACAAAACAGATATACAATGCGAATGTGGAAGGATGTTGGTACCGGGGAAGACCAAGACAACATACCACGATCAGATTGATCGAGTACTGTCCGAAGATGGTGTCAAGAGTATTCGTAACCGGCGTGTGTGTATGAAGAGAGTGATGAATGTGGAGGAAGCGAGACAAGCCTGCAAGGATCGTGATGTATGGCACTCGGTTCTCTCTGCATACCCCATAAGGTATCTGGCGTGAAGATATGTATGTAAGTAGGTATCTTTAGATTACTTTTTGTCTTAATGTTCTTCTGCAAGAAGTTGATTTCTTTCTGGACTGAAGTTATGTTCGTATCTTCTACTTAACAATTCTTCAAAAAGTCACCAAATTATTTTTTGGAGTCTGACTTTAGTGAGTATACTAAGTAGTTTAGGCACTCCAACATTTAGACTTTGCAGCATTTTGATTAATTTTCAAAGAAAACTGGTTCATTTATCTAATACTAGCTGCAGCTTGCAGCCCGCTGCATTATAAAAGTTTTTAGCGAATCCCGCGGGATAACCTAATTTTTCCGGGATTAAAAATAGCCTTTGTGCTATTATAGGTCGTCATTCACCTTTGTGCTAAATTTCATTCAAATCCATTCAATAGTTTTTGCGTGATTAACAAACATCCATCCATACATCCATCTAAACATCCAAACCATCGCATTTATAATTTATTTAATTTAATATGAAATTTTTGCAATAGGCAATCATTTCGTGAAATTTTATAAAGAACAAATTCAATTAGAATACTTATTAGATATTGGCAAAAAACTGAAAAATAGCCTGTTTTATTTTCTTATAAAAAAGTTCAAGATTTTAGGCTCACGTTGTACACATATTTTACTAATTTTTAAAATAGTGAAATTGCGGTTAACTTTTATTAGAAACCCGCTAACTTAGAATGAGCCGTACGTTCAAAGGTTTCTATACATTCCCGATGTCACGTTTATCTGGATTTATAACCCGGAAACCTTTGAAACTTGTGACGTCTGTAACTTCTGAATTACAAAACCGATGACCTTGAAATGTTTAAAGGACGGGTTTTACAGTATCTTCTTTTGAACAAAAAATAATAAAGGATTTCAGACCACAGGTTAATGAATTAAAGCTGTGTTTTGACTTTCATCCCCTATCCCATGGGAACAGTGCTGAATTTTAGGACAATAACTATATGTTACTTCTGGTTGTCAGCTATCACCATGCCAAATTTCGTTGTTTTCTATCCAGTAGTTTTTGCGTGATTGACGCACAAATTAATAGACAGACAGACAGACAGACAGTCAAAAATTCTAACATTAATTAGTGTTTTCACTTCTGTTATCGATCTTTTAACTAACTCAATTATTATTTTTCAAAAAACTTTAATGCACAGAAATTACTTTTCTACTCTTTCATTATACGAGTATGTATAGATTTCAATCGTTCGTTATTAAGCATTTAAGAAATGGAAACAAACAAAAACAAATGACACAATTGCTTTAGAACATACTCTTTCATTATATTATTACCTATCGTATTCACTCTAATTGAAAAGCTCTCAAACCAAAAAGTACTTAAGGCAGTATGGTAAATGTAACAAAAAGGCAAATTTAATCATACTTGATATCACATAATACATACGTAATCGAATAATTATTGACGAATTCGTGAAGTATCAATAAATAAGTTAAGCTAAAGGCCCCTGTTACATTTGATTAGTGTGAGTGCGAGTGTTTAATGCATGTAATTAGTATTAAGCAAAAAACACGTGTAGACAGCCGTTGAATACTGCGAGTGATTAGTAATCAGCGTAGTAAAAGTGGATAAATGAAATCAAAGTGTAACCGGGGCCTTAAAGAAAACTGTGTAGCAGTCAAGCAATCTTCAATGCTGCAATTCATGCCGTTCAAATGAATTCTAAATCGCACTGTTACAAATATTTATAAGTTTCAAAGCTTTTACACCTTAAAAGCGTCGAAACTTAGACAAGTTTCAAGAAAATGGGAAGATCTTCCCTTCCCCTTTCCTTCTCTTTTCCGTCTTAAAGCGACGGCACCCCGGTAACCATTAGCTATAGAGCTATGACCCTAACGTGATAATCATCATTATATCTGTCGTGATGACACTCCGACAAACAACACGCAACAACATTCTGACCATCAGCGTTTATTTATTAATATTGGATATGAGGCCCAACAACACCAACAGTCAGCTCAGCAGTTTTTTATCACTAAAGGTATAAATTGACCGCTTTTTGTACTTACCTTTTGTACTTACAACAATGTTGAAATACAAAAATAAATGTGTTTGTACTATAAACCAAAATCTGACTAAATCGTTTAGATTTTCATTGAAGAAGAAAGTAACTTTATATGAACAAAGGCAAAAGTGCTTCAATGTAATTCTCCCATCTTAATTCTTATTATATCAAACAATTTCAAAAACTTAGTTTTCACGAGATCTGTAAATACCGTATTACCCTTCAATCCAAAATCAGATTTTGCATTAAATTCAAATCTCCCGGAAACTTTATTGCTTTCACAGAGTACGATTATAAAAGTTGCTCCTTGTGTGAAACCGGATATAAAGTTGGTTGAATATTGTATTCTAAAGTTAGAAATTTGTAAGTCTTGTAAAATCTGCTTGAGCTATGGACTAACGTTGAAAGTTTTGGATTACGCATATACGCGTAATTAACGCTTTCTTAAGTTTAAAATCGTTTTTAAGATGTTGATACCGCATATTATTAATAATTTTTATATCATAAGATAGCAAACAAACGATTAGTCTCCTGATGGAAAGAGTTAAACATCGCCTATAGACACCAAGATGTTAATGGTGCGTTGCTATCTTGTAGTGAGATCTAATGCATATGAATAAGCTTACCGGCTACCTTTACCTCCAAACCGGAACACGACACCGACAAGCATTGACGCTATTGCGGCAGGATAGGAAAGGCGGTGATAGCAGACCCGATCAAGACAATGCAGAACTCTACCATTAAATGGCTGTGGCTAAATATATGTATATATATTTTAAGACCGACAACATTAGGGGTTTATTTAAGACCACTGGAGCTTAAAACATCATCCACCAAATTCCGACCTACTACTGAGATTTGGAGTTTTCGGAAAAACTCTCAAAAATCTCCGTGATACCAATTTCAAAATATCTGCCCGAGAATTGAAAATATAGTATCTGCTAAAAAAACTCAGTATCTGCACCTAAATACTTTTTAACAATAACACATCACTCAACGAAATCACAATGCAATTTATCCTATTTACAGGTGTGATCTAGGCCCGCACTCGTGTTGCTGTGAGCCCTTTTTGAAGACTAAACTATCTGCCAGGTAATTAATGAAAGGCAAAGGATTGGCCAAACGTAACACTACTAGCGCGGCGTGACAATAATTCAGTCAGTTTAGTATGAAAAAGTCTCCAGGATCTGGCATCATCGTTTTACCTATTCCTGTCACAACAGTGCTTGTTACTGTCTTGTTTCGGTTTGTAGGAAAAGTAGCTGGTAATAATAATAGGTACATTTGGGATTACTATCACGTTATACGAATAGTAACGCACTATTGACATCTGTTGGGTCTATAAGTGGTAAAATCGGAGTCCAACCCAACATTAAATATAGAGAGTTTTACTTATAATTACCGTGACTATTAAATTAATTGCCTATTCATGTTCAAATTGGGTCACATAAAAGTATGACAGTTTAAAATTTACCATGTATGTACAATGTACATGAAAAATGTGAATGTAGGATGAAACAGCTAAACCAATATTGACACTTTAATTAAAGTTATCGGATGAGTTATTTTCATCATCTTTCTCATCGACACATAATAAAGTTGCATTTTAATTACTTTTAAAATATCATACTTTTTTTTAACTTCCCGCTACGTACGGTAGATAAAGAAGACGTTAGTATGTTTGTATGTATATGTATGTGTGTGTGTGTGTCTCTCTCTCTCTGTGTGTGTGTGTATGTATTTATGTAAACATCTCATAAATTTTGAGTGGCTTAACCAATCGAAACGCGGTTGATGGCATTCGATTGAATTTCACTCAACTGAGACTTCCTGAAAATTTAAACCAAGTCGGTCCGAGGAGATATTGAGAAATTTTGAAAAAAACCCAAAAAATTTTGGTGAAACAGTATTTTTTTAATGTAACTTCCAGATTTATGTACCGATTGAGTACAAAAACTATTCTGCTCTATTCCCTTAAAAATACATCTAATGCATAAATTACATCAAAATCGGTTTATTCGTTTGGGAGTAATCGTTGACGGAAATTGTTGAACAAAAGTGTTTTTCCGACATTACTTCCTAATTTTTTAACCAATCATTTTTTGGTATTCTATATTATTTTAATACTAAAAAAAACTATGTCGAATGCCGTTTCGAAAATCAAAATCGAATTTAATTTTCAACAGTTACAGCTTTTCAAATATTAAAATTACGTTGTTTTTAGCAAACTTACTTAATATTTTTGAAATAACTTTCAGGAACATAGATTGACATAAAAATCTTATCAGCTTTTTTCCTTTAAAAATTGCGTCAAATACCGTTAATCGGATCAAAATCGACCAATTTGTTTGGGATTTAACAATGACGAAAATTTAAAAAAAAACATTGACACTGCTTCGAACTTTTCAGCCTATCGATTACTTTGGTAAAGCAATATTTCAGATCTCAAAACCTGAGATGAATGCCATTCGAAAGATCAAAATCGATCATTGTTTCCAAAACATACAACTTTTCAAAAATCAAATGTTTGAATTGAAAAAATCTACGCTCATAGTTTTTGCTCTTTTGAGCTTAAAATACTTTAATTTAGCGGAAAGTTTCAGAGAGGGCCCGCAGGGTCAAACGTTTACAGATTTTTTATATTATAAGATAGACACTCTCTCGTGATGAAAAGGGACAACTGTCACCTATAGACATCGAAAAGATTAATTTTGAGTTGCTAAATTTATAAATTTACTATCTACTTCTACATTGATGCTATTGCCGACATAGGCGAGGCCGTGGTATGTAAAATCAAGGCGAAACTTTGCAGAACTCCACCACTTAGTAGTTACGATAATAATAACACGTAAGCGTCGGTTGCCTTTTACAGCAGCATTTAGTCTATTCTTCAAAGAGATCCTGAACAAACACGGGTGAACTACTAATTCCCGTTTGTACTAATTTTCACTATTTTCATTAAAGCCCACCGGATTTATGGATTAACGTATTATCAGACCTTGTGTTTAACAAAATTAAATTTTATGTACAAATGTAGATACATAAAATTCAATTTCGTTAATCTGATGAGGCGTTAAAATGCGACACCAAGCTTTAAATATTTAAAATAGTAAACCAGTAGAAGCGCATTTTTAAAATTAGTTATCGGGTATTATTGGGCAATAGTGTAAAGAGTTTTCATAACCAGTCTGTTTGTATAAAGTATCTTCACGCTCGTATCCCCGTAGAGGTAAGCAGAGGTACAACCAATGCACTCACGATTAGCCGAAAATAATCCCACAATGTGATAAATGGTAAACCTATCGCCGACTAGGTACTTATCCAATCCCGGCTAATGTTATATTTATCAGAACATTGAAAAAACACATTTTTTGAATTGCCCAAACAATCAAACCCGAGACCTCATGTGGTCAACACCGACACTGGACAAATAGACGATAGAGGCGATTATGAAAAGAGCGAAAATATGGAGGAATTGAAGCAAATGTAAAAAATAATGCATGATGCCTGGTTATCTCTACTTATCCGTAAAAAATCGTGCAAATATGTATTTAAACAAAAACTTTATCAGTTTATCACCCTAAGTAATTGCAAAGATCCGGAATTCTATGCTTTATTACAGAATTCCGGTCTTTGTTCCAAACACTAAATTTTTATATGTGGTAAGATACACAGCGTAATAGGTACTACAATATTATTGGTTACATTGTTCTGATAGTACGAAATCCAAGTTCATTTCAGTAAAGTCGAATACCCATGATGGCACTATTTCGTTTTAACTAGATGCAATAATGATAAGATCTTTTATTTATGTGCGAGTCCGCTCTTTAAGCCAGTGCCTGGGACAGTTTTGGTTACTAAATGCGCTTGGATATTTCGGTGCGGTTTCCTTACTGCAAATAGAACGATCCCGTTAAATGGACCTTTATACTTTAACCCAAGATTCATTATTACACACTCGGTTTTATTTCCTTTCTTATTACTTACAAACTTACAATTTTATATATGGCTTACTAACTGAACTGTCAAACGTTGTTTTGCCATACAATCAGTTTTAGGTTGAACCAAACAATATATATTTACATAATTTCATTGAAATCGCTTCAGTAGTTTATGAGTCCATCGCGGACAAACAACGTGACACGTAATTTCTATATAATATAATATTATATACATATATTACACAAATTGTTGGATTTTTATTATCTGCTAATCAAATAGCTTCGTACAATAATTGTATTATTTGTCTCTGACATGAACGAGATTCACTTGCTTATGCTCATAAATTATTTAATACTAACGTCGCGCACCGGCTTTTCACGAGTGTAATATGATATGCTGTAAAATATTTGCAATTTTTGGCTTTTCTCTATTATTTTATGCGTTTCTAACACATACAAACCCTTTTCTTGAATTATTCTCTCAATTGATGAAAACCGTATTAAAATCCGTGAAGTTTAAAAGATCTAAACGAACATGCACCGAAAGCGACTTTGTTTTATACTATGTACAGATAAAAATTTTAAGCCCCACGCTCATGCGCAGTGTTAATGGAGCTAGTCAGTTATTGTTTTTTTATTGTCCTTAAAAATTGAAATTTTAAAGTAAGTAATCAGCTATCACTCTTACACTTCAGACAATCATATTAAACCGGTGATCCTTTTCATCGCAAGAAACGACCAACAGCTGTTACATCCGTGTTCATAAAAGGCGACGGTAGAAATCCTACCTCGCTACCGACAAACGAGTTAATCATGGTGAACTGGAGCTTTTATTGACATTCAGTTTATTTTGCCTACCCCACAAAGAAACCAGCGCGATGATACTTTATAAAATATGATTTTATTAGATAAAGAAAAGCAAATATTCTTATACTGGATTACTTTTAAATATTGAATTGAAAGTTATTACTGTAAAATTATTACAAGATAATATAAAAATATTCGTTAAAAATATCTCACTAAATTCATGAATTGGATGCATTGAGTCTTGTGAATGAACTCTGTAATACTGGCAATGTGTAATTCTATATTTACATATAATTACGATAGTAACTATTATGTAATCTGACACTCTTAATTACATTGTTCCCGACCATCTTTTAATTTGGTTAAAGGAACTAAAATATTTTAGTTCAAATATTGCATAATTGAAATTATATTATGCATTTTTTTTCTGTGTCAGATAAAGATTAAATTTTTAATTTTTTTTTACATTAATCGAACGTATTATCGATTCTGAACAGCCTCTGAAAACTTGACGGGAACTTTGAAAGTAACCAATTATAGCTTAGTATTGCTATACTAAGCAAAATATGGCTTTCTTGATGAAATCAAAGAACCAGACGTCAAAGATAAACTATTCCCCAGATAAATAGAAAAACCATCTATGTTTATCTCTCCTCTTGTTGTTTTTTTATATCAAAGTAAAGGAACAAATTGATGGTTTTCCTGTTGGAACGAAATAACTACCTCCTGTATAGACATCAAATATTGGTATAGCGGGGATGTAATACCAAATGCATAAGTTTGTAGCTACCTAACTAAACCACGACAATGAAAAGCACTGACAATATTCCGAAGGAAAATATTTAGACGGTGGTACCAAATCTGAGCTAGTTCAAAATAGGACATAACTGAAACATTATTTGCAATGTAAACTCACTAGTTTTCAATTTTTATCGCGCGGAATCTAGGGAATAACGTGACTTAATAATTATTTTGTGTAAATGGTAGAAGTTTTCTAGTCAGTTTCTAGTACACAGCTCATTGGAATATTTATTTATTCATTTAAATCTTTATTGTACACAGTAATCACAAACATAACAACAATAATAGAAAACACGTACAATGCGCGAGCTTATCTCTAGTAAGTAATAGATTTCAGCCAACCCGTAACAAGGAAATATTAAAAACAAAGATAATTTTTGACTTACATTGCATTAATTGCCATAAAATTAAATCTATAAAAAATCAAAATACTACTATAAACAAAAATAAACGGAATAAATTCATAAACATACATACATACAATACACCATGCGGGCTTGTAAACATGTAATATGTATTCTGTAATTAAAGTTTTTTTATATCATAAATAAAAAAGCAAACAAGCAGATGGAGAGAGTCAACAATCGCTTATAGACACCAAAGACGTTAAAGATGCGTTGCTGTCTTGTGGTGAGGTCTAATGCACATGCATAAGCTTACCGGCTATCTTATCCTCTAAACCGGAACACGACACCGACAAACGCTGACGCTATTATGGCAGGAATAGGTAAGGCGGTGATACCAGTTCCGCGCAAGACATTGGACAACTCGACCACCTAGTAGCTACGATGATAGTGACTCGCATAGTTAATCGGTCTTCTTTTACGACCTGCCTGGCTGGCCTTTTCTTGAAAAGAGCCCGTGACCAACACGGGGATAAAGACTCTGTAAAAATTGTCACACTTAATAAAATTTTCATAGTGATAGAAAAAGGTGCAACTTACGCACCTACCTAATATTATTCTAGGTTTTTTATTACCATGGAAGGAAAACCTTTCAATAAATCAGGTATATACCTATACAGTTTGATGTAAGTTGTTTTTCGAAAAATTGTTTGCTCTAACTTATATGACAGACTATGAAATCCAACCAAGAATGTCGTAAGTTAAGTTAAACACCACTACTATTAGGCTGTCATATTTCAAAAGGTATAACAAACCAAGTTTTAATTTATTAGCCAACTTAAATTATATGCTGTTGAGACGATAATGATGGTCCATAATATATATGCAAGTGACTTAATTTATTACTTCTTATTTATCTCTTATGCTTTAACGTCTTGATATTACACCTTTATTATTATTATTTTTAAACCTAGTTGGCATTTTATTGCATAAAACTTTAGTTGAAATATCTGAATTATGCGACCGAAATTTAAATTTACGAAACGCGTCATTATTAGTTAATTGAAAAATTACATCACAGAGCATCAAAGATTTATCGGCATTGGTATTCATACAGTTCTAAAATATAATTCAGATTTATATTGTTTTAAAAGCACTTGTACTGTTTTCCTTGGTTTTTACTTATTAACGTCAGCCGGTTTCGCGTTATCAGAGCAATAAATTGATATTGTTTTTCTACATTTGACAATTAAAAAACATATAATTATGAATTATATAATGGTATTTGAGGCTCTGTGGCGTACCCATTTCAAAGGTATCAATTTTAATAAATAATTTATTTATTATTTTAAAAATAAATTTAAGCATTTCCAACAATATTTATATTGTTTACTGTGTTAAAACGCCTCTATGGTCTAGTGGTCAAGTGTCGATGTTGACCACATGAGATTTCGAGTTCGGTTCCCAGGTCGGATAATTCTAAATGTGTTTTTTCAGTTTTTTTTATAAAAACAACGTTGCCAGGGATTGAATAAGTGCACAGTTGGCGATAAGCTTTCCACCTATCACATTGTGGAACTAAAGTATCTTCGGCTAATCGTGAGTGCACTTGTTGTACCTCTGCCTAGAACTTCGATGACAAGGGCGAGAAGATACTTTTTATGTTAAAACGAAATGAAAAATTTACTAAACAAAAAACAATTAAAATGGTTACATATTTCGTCCAATATAAAGAACAATATTTTTGATGAAGTGCTTTGTTTGTATCAGGATATAACTTTTAATTATCGCTTGGTGTATCATGAGTGTATGTTTTATTGTGTTGTGCATTCTTCGTGTACTTTTGACCTTGCCTCTACGTATCACGTTTTTAGTAAATTCATATATTGAGTAGTCAAATTACGCGGGTCAATTGTATAACTTTTCCTTTGTAATTAAAAGAAATATAAAATTCTTAAATATTGTCATGCCAGTTTTGCGTTATAAGGAATACATACTTTTTTACAAGGACATAATTTCAATTACGCAAAATTCGAACTAAAATATTTTGGTGCCTTCAACCAAATTAAAAATGATCTGGAAAAATATAATTAGAGCGACAGATTACATACAAGTTACTATTGTAATTATAGGTAAATTTAAAATGACACACTGCCAGCAGAGTTCATTCACAAGACTCGGTGCATCCAATTCATGAATTTATTGGGATATTTTAAACGAATGTTTTTATATTGTAAGTAATAATTTTACGTTTTTGAAATTTGGCCGGTAATAATTTTACGTTTTTGAAACCTGCGCCGGGAAAACACTTTTGAGGTTTTTTCGGACTCAACTATCAAATCTATATCTCAGTAGCACTTTGGAAACTGCTGTTGAGACTAGATAAACTGCCTCGTGATCACAGGATAGCTTAGTCGGCTCAGATCTTCAACTGCCGGCTGCCAACTGCTCAGCACCAGATGTGCTCTTCAGACAGAAAGAAATACTATGGGGGGGGACTTTTTTTAAGTATTATCAAACAGTAAATGTCTACTTCAGTAGTGTCGAGGTCCATCGCGGACAAACATTGTAGCGCGTAATTTATATATTAAGATCGTAAAAGCAAAAGTTTAGACATCTGTTAAGCTTTCACGGCTATACCACTGTACCGATTTCGGCTTGAAGATAGTTGAAGATCTGGGATCAAAAATAGGAAAATATTTTTTTCAGAAATCAACCCCCTAAGGGCCAATCTCTTGTATGAATAAGGGATGATTTTTTATATGAAAAGCTATATCGACGACATATGTATTAATCTACTTGTAGGTGAAGCTGCGCGAATATCATCACGCCCGTTTTCCTTATGAGGTAGGCAATGTTAGCCAAACGTCTCTAAACTTTTCAGTTCACCACGATTCACTGGTTTATTGGTAGGCGAGATGAATGGTGATCGCCATTGCTGTATTTTTACCGATTTGATAACGATCATTGACTAGTTCTAGCGATAACTGGAAGTAACGACTTTACATGCTTATTCGAGGCACACGAAGGGTAATACAGAGCCAGACTCTTGAACTGAGATATTGGATTTTCGAGAAAACCTTAGAAAAACCTTAATATCACTTTTGTTTGACCCGGGGATTGCACATGAGACCTCTTAACCTACACCGACTAGGCTATTCCCTAGACAACGAAGCAGTCAAAGCTGCTCTCAAAGTCAAAGACGCAAAGTCATAGTCAAGACTGCGCGAGTCAGCTAGTTTTATATACCTAAGTCTTAATCTTTTTAATCTTTCGTTTCGCTACCGAGAATATATTCCTTTTTTAATTAAAACATTGTTGTTTGTTTTGTTTGAATACTGTATTGAAATCTATTTAAATGAAATAACTAGACTACAAAGTCCCGCAGCGTGAAGTTTATTCTAACTTGTTAAAAGAACAATCATCCTCATTTGTATTCAAATTAAAAACATCTGGGAATTTCACAGCATTTGGTCTGGCTGTAATTGAAATGGAATTTTCAAGCCGAAAGTATTTTACAAACCAACTTTTGAACAAAACAAAAAATGAAATAAATGATTAATCCTAATCGCGATGCCTTCAAACTTCATTTTTAAAATCCGACTTTCCTCTCTACTACTCGTAACATATAGATTATCTTCTTGTTCTAGATCTACCCATTTGTGTTCACTATAGAGAAATTACATTAAATAGAAGAGATGACTAATTTTTAGGGTTCCGAATCAATCATGGCAAAACTACAAGCGTTCCTACGCTTATAGTTTTGCCATGTCCATCCAATCGTTTGCTCTTTTTTTACATATCATAAGATAGCAAACAAGCAAATTGTTCTCCTGGTGGAGCTAACCGTCGCCTAAAGACACTAAAGGTGTTAATAGTGCGTTGCTATCTTGTGGCGAAGTCTAATACCACATGCATAAGTTTACCGGCTACCTTACCCTTACCTTGCTCCTTGTATAAAATATGAAGCTGTTAAGTATAAATATTTGTCAGTATCCAGTGTTTACTCTGCCAGCTATATGGTTGGTTATGGATATGTGGAAAAATTCACGGTTGTAGTATAATGGCATTAAAAGGAAGACCTTTTCTTACTTGTCGCAATAGCGTCAGTGCTTGTTATTGTTATGTTCCGATTTGGAGGGTAAGGTAGCCGGTAGACTTATAAATGTGGCTTTGCCATCCCGCAACACGTATATCAACACACCATTAACATCTTTAGTGTCTATAGATGATGGTTTCTTTTTCCATCAGGAGAGCTCTCTCTTATTTCCTACCTAATAAAGTTAAAAATATATATTATTAGGCAATTTTTAAACAGAAGTGAAACAGCATACTTTAGTTATCGTAGCACTTTTTCCCCGTGTTGGTCCCGAGCTCCTTCCCCGTGTCGATCCCGGCCTCCTTTGTAGAATAGGCCAACTGCCGTTCTGCCGGGCAGGTCGTAAAAGGCGACCGATTGGCTATCGAGTCACTACCATCGTGGCTACTAGGTGGTAGAGTTCTGCATTGTCTCGCCCGGGTCTGGTACCACCGCCTTACCTATTCCTGCCGCAATAGCGTCAGTGCTTGTCGCTGTCGTGTTCCGGTTTGGAGGGTAAGGTAGCCGGTAAACTTATGCATGTGGCATTAGACCTCGCCACAAGATAGCAACGCACCATTAACATCTTTGGTGTCTATAGGCGATGGTTGACTCTTCCCATCAGGAGACCCATCTGCTTGTTTGTTATCTTATGATATAAAAAAAAAAAAAGAGTTCTGCATTGTCTCGCCCGGGTCTGGTACCACCGCCTTACATATTCCTGCCGCAATAGCGTCAATGTTTGTCACTATCGTGTTCCGGTTTGGAGGGTAAGGTAGCCGGTAAGCTTATTCATGTGCATTAGATCTCACTACAAGATAGCAACGCACCATTAACACCTTTGATGTCTATAGGCAATGGGAGACTCCATTAGGAGACCCATCTGCTTGTTTGCTATCTTAATATGATACAAAATAATATATATATATATATATATATATATATATATATATATATATATATATATATATATATATATATATATATATATATATATAAGAAAACTTTTACACCATTTTCTTATCAGCTTGAAGGAAGGGGTTAGTTTTCTCATCCTGTATTATTAGCTGATCTTCTAGTATAGTAACTAACTACGGTCTTGAGTATAGTTTTTACACGTCAGACTTATTTTTCGGAAATAGCGATATAAATCATGTACGCTCCAGTACGCCAGTGTCCGTTGTTCTTCAGTCCTTTTTGTACGCCGTAATTTATGTCCGTCGTGTTATCTTAACAATTCCGTGAACTCTATTTTAGTAGACAAGAAAATATCTATTTCACGGGCTATTCATCGCTTCTGATCATGTATTAAACTACAAAATATCAATCCATACTAATATTATAAATGCGAAAGTCTGTCTGTCTGATAGGCTTTCACGGCTAAACCGCTGGACCGATTTTCATGGAATTTGGCATGAATATAGTTGAAGATCCGGGGTCAAATATAGGCTGATTTTTCAAAAATCAGTCCCTGAAATAGGAAATGAAGTTTTTATTAAAAGCTATTTGGATGACTTACTAATATACTCGCGGGCGAAGCTGCGTGGGTTAGCTAGTCCTATATATTTAACTGCAAAATTTATATTATTTTAATGGCTCTTTTACTCGTAGTAGATCATTCTATATGAGTAATTAAAGGGACTTACAATCGCCCTGTGGTCGAAATTTGACCATAGACTAAAGAACGATATCTCTTTTTAAGTTTGACGACAGACTTCAGCCAAAGAAAATAGTATTAATTTCATATGAATTGTGTGATGTTTATTTTTATTAATTAAATGTATTTTTAGTACACATTGTTAAAAAATATTTGGTTTCTGCAGTTCTCCGCAATGTATACTTTAACTGTGCAAAATTTCATACTCCAACGTTCGCGTGATTGTCTTAAAAAGGGCTACAAAATTTTCGCTTCAAGTAGTAATCTAGGTACAAATAATTGTATATAAAACATCAAAAAAAATATAAATATAATTATCATCCACGAAAGCAAACAAGCCATGTTTGCTGTTTTAGACACTACAAAACCAATTTTGAATCTCAATAGCTTAGCCCAGATTCAAATAATAATAAAAATAATAAAATAATAATAAAAATTCTACTCTACCTATAGTAATTAAAAAAGCCCCTATAGTTTTTTTTTTTTTTTTTTATATATCATAAGATAGCAAACAAGCAGATGGGTCTCCTGATGGAAAGAGTCAACCATCGCCTATAGACACCAAAGATGTTAATGGTGCGTTGCTATCTTGTGGCGAGGTCTAATGCCACATGCATAAGTTTACCGGCTACCTTACCCTCCAAACCGGAACACGACAGCGACAAGCACTGACGCTATTGCGGCAGGAATAGGCAAGGCGGTGGTACCTGACCCGGGCGAGACAATGCAGAACTCTACCACCTAGTAGCCACGATGGTAGTGACTCGATAGCCATTCGGTCGCCTTTTACGACCTGCCTGGCGGAACGGCAGTTGGCCTATTCTACAAAGGAGGCCGGGACCAACACGGCGGAGAACTTTGCGGTGGCTTTTTTAAACATTTTGGACTTGTTTAATATATTTTTAGTTATCTCTAGCTGGAAATAGCGACTTATTACATAGTACCTATTATATATTTTATTACATTTTAAGAGTATTTGTCAGTGAATATGAATCAAAATATATGACTAACAATGCTTGGATTATAACTGGCTTAACTTTATTATAAAGCAATACCACAATATCTAATACCTTTAAACGAGCAATTCTTGTATATATATATATATATATATATATATATATATATATATATATATATATATATATATATATATGACGGCGTCCGCGTCGTCAAATGCAAGAATATTGTAAAGTGTAAACAACAAATGCACGGCCCGGGCCGGCAAGCGCGTCGTTCGATATCCCTACTACTCAACTTGTTTTGCTACCTGTATAAAAGGCTCGGAGCGCCCGCCGATAAGGCAGTCTAGGCTCTGGCGTGGCTCGGTACACTTGTTGTATCTTGCTAGTAGCTTATCCTCGACTCTTGGATAATTAATTTGTGCAAAAAATTAATTATTATTGTCAACTATAAATTAGTCGCAGTACACTTTATAATTGACTATTGCTTAAATTATGACTTATTTGTAATAAGGAATAATTAAGTTACTTGGAATTGTTAAACGAGAACTAGTCATTTGTGATGGAAAGCTTTAATAGTGATTTTATGTTATTTTCGATAAAAGTTGAACAAAATATAAAGAGCTGTTATATTACCACATCCGCATTTTATTTATCATATCTGACCCACTTCCTACATCAGAATTGGGATCGGATTCACTCCCACTTCAGCATCAAACTATTTCGGTTAATTATGTAGAACAGTAAATGTCTCTTTTCGCTTGTGGTATGGAAACTAGTCTTTGAAAAATGGAAGAAAATATTAATTCACGTTCTGTAAATGCATCTACTCCCGTTAAATTGATACACTTTGATTCTGATGAAGCAGACGATATGACTAACTGGTATCCTCCTCCTTGCTTCGTATTCTTCATTACTGAGGGTCGTAACCTCCTCATTAGATCGTTCTTGATAGCACAATATTACGCTATTGGACTCTATCTTCAGCGGCGTGCAAAGAATCATAAAACTTTTTAGACATGAGATTGGTGCAAACCTGGTCTGACCATCGCATAGGCGTACGACCACGTGGTCTTTTGTCTTCTACTTTTCCGGTCACGATTAGCTTTTCGAGATTGTCTCCTTGCTTTCTAGAGATGTGGCCGAAGTATTATAGAATTCTTTGAAGGCACGTAGCAGACAGTCTGGTCTTTACTCCAAGTTCTTTTAGTATGAAGGCGTTGGTCCTGTGTGCTGTCCAAGGGATACGTAACATTTTCCTCCAGCACCACATTTAAAACGCATCAATGCGACGTCTATCTGCAGCTCTTAGTGTCTATGACTCTGCGCCGTACGTAAATATGGAGAACACCAGCGTACAAACCAGCCTCTGCTTTGTTTTTAATGAGATGCTTCTGTCGTTCCAAAGACCCTTCATCTGACTCGTAGGATTTTTGTCGTGTAACTTACTAGCTGGTGTACCTCAAGTAAAATAAATATAGAAAAGAAAAAATTAGACGGGGTTGATCTGATCATTGTAGCTACTCACTCACTTAAGAGTCATGCCGTCACCTACTTCACAAGCTGCTGTCTTGGCAAGCTATATTAGGACTTGAAGATCTCTTCCTTTTAGACTTAAATATGAACCGATTTAAGAGCACCACTGTATTTCGAGAAAGTTACAATTTTGTGATAGAATCGAACATCGTAACAACTATTGCCGTGATAAACAGAAACTTATCTCAAATAATTTTTGCTTGCAGCGAAAGCAGGTCATCTACCACTATCTCTGGTGACGTGTCCAGTGGCCGACCACCAGTGGTCTGCTATGTATGTTGTGACCCCGGCCCAGCCACAAAGCTTCCATTTTTCCGATGAGCTACAAGAAGAAAGAAGTTGCCACTTCGAGTTCCGAAAAACAGAAAACCAGTCAACATCTGTTCCAGAGCGTTACATGGTGTATTACACTAAGTAGAATTTAATTATCTTTTATATTTGAGTCTGGCTTAGAATGTAGCCATATCAAACAAATCTGTTGTGATTCCTTTGTAAGAGAACGGTTTTATGAACAAGAATCTATAAATAGTCGCTTGTTTTGATGTAGTTTCCACTGAACAAATCAAATGCTTAACCACAAGGCAAAATTTAAATTTGGAGGTAGTTTCACGTTTGACCTGATAAGTCTTAATGTTTCGTTAGGCCGCAAAATTTGGACCAATGTAGAATAGGAAGTAAGCGAAAACAGATTAATGCTTAGCAATACTTAAACACAATCTTGATAGCAAGATAGCAACGCACCATTAACATCTTTGGTGTCTATAGGCGATGGTTGACTCTTTCCATCAGGAGACCCATCTGCTTGTTTGCTATCTTATGATATAAAAAAAAAAAAAAACAATCCTGCTCAGTTTCAAAATCTGCTAGCGAGAGTATGGTAAATACTGACTTTGTAGGTAAAGATAGAGAGCGCTTGGTAGATATTTTTAAAAAAAACAATTGACAACCAATTGAATTAAAACCGTCGGGCTTAAATTCGTCGAGCTGAAATCGAATTAGTTGACCCTTTGAAGATCGTTAATAAGCAATCTTAAAGTTTATTACCAACTAAACTCAAACTAATTTTTAAAAAAAAAAAAAAAAAAGAGAAAACAATACAGATTTACACCTTCTTGCGACAGGCACATATAGAGCTAACAGTCGGTCCGAATATGTAATGCGATTCCTGTAGGGTTTAATAATGATAGCGCAGTATAATTCTCTGACAAATCATGGCAAAAGCGGTTAGGTAATATTTAACACGCGCTCAGCAGCATTAGGTTTGACATTCAGCAACTAACAAAAACTCGCGAAAGTATCTACAAGCTTTGAAAAAAAAAATCAGCCCAATCGGACATTTTATGGTTGAGTAGAGGTAATGAAAGGTTAAACCTTTTAGTGTAGGTGACTTTGTCTTTGTTAGGAATGTAGAACGACACTAAACGAAAATTATTGTTGACTCAAAATATAAGGGCTCCTTAAAAGTTACCGCAATTTTAGAAAACAAGTGCGCCCATGATAGCCTCTGCGAAGTTCCCCATATTCCTGTAGGGTTTCTTGAGGTACCTATATGAAAATTATAACAAGGATGACGTGACGGCGTATACTCATGATAATGATCTTGTTCATAAAACTGGTCCAAATAATATTGATAGAAATGCAGTGTATATTGTAAATAGTTATAACAGTCAGAGTTTTTAATATCTACCTGCGAAGGAGATTCTCTAATCTTGTAATAACTAATGCCACTATTCATGAGGCTACATCATCAGCAAAAAAAATACGATATTAAGTAAACGAAAAAAAAATGTAGTAAAATGATGATAAAATATCACTAAAAATGTAAGTAAAAAAAAAAAGAAGCGAAAAAAAATAATTAAAGGAAATGGGAGTCTTATAAAACTATGAAAAGAAATCAATGGAAAAAAAATGTAAAAGAAGTAATTTAACAAAAAATTTAGGATTGACAAAAGATGCAGGATTGACAAAAGATGCAGGATTGACACAAAAGATGTAGGATTGACACAAAAAATGTAGGATTGACAAAAAATGTAGGAAGATTAGAGTCATTGAAGGGAGTGTCCGGTCCAATGACTCGGCTAAAGGGGTTCATTCCGGTCTAGCCTTTTGGCTACAGGGATTGCAACCCGGTCTAGCACTGTCAGCTAAAGGGATTTCCGGTCTAGCATTAGCTAAAGGGATTTCCGGTCTAGCATTAGCTACAGGGATTTCCGGTCTAGCACTGTCAGCTAAAGGGATTTCCGGTCTAGCATTAGCTATAGGGATTTCCGGTCTAGCACTGTTTGCTAAAGGGATTTCCGGTCTAGCACTCTCAGCTAAAGGGATCTCCGGTCTAGCATTAGCTACAGGGATTTCCGGTCTAGCACTCTCAGTTAAAGGGATTTCCGGTCTAGCACATTAGCTAAAGGGATTTCCGGCCTAGCACACTCCAGTCTCCGGTTTTAAACTGATGAGAGGGAGCTTAGTACACTCCAGTCTCCGGTTTTAACTGATGAGAGGGAGCTTAGTGCACTCCAGTCTCCGGTTATTAACTGATGAGAGGGAGCTTAATATACTCCAGTCTCCGGTTTTTAACTGATGAGAGGGAGCTTAGTACAATCGAGTCTCCGGTTTTTTCAATTGATGAGGGATTCCTAGCTTAGTAGGATCCAGTCTCCGGTTTCAAAACTGACGAGAATAGTTTAATAGTTGTGGTTGCTGAAAGGGTTACCGGACCAGCACACCATTGTAACATTTCGCTAAAAGATTACGCTAATTATAGAGTTGTAAAAAAAGAGATTATGTTTAGTTTTCTAAAAGATATGTCAGGATGAACGAGGCGTTCCTTGTCCTCAGATGTATAAAGATGCGCACACGAGGACGTGTGCATGTCAGTATGGCCGTGACGGCGTCCGCGTCGTCAAATGCAAGAATATTGTAAAGTGTAAACAACAAATGCACGGCCCGGGCCGGCAAGCGCGTCGTTCGATATCCCTACTACTCAACTTGTTTTGCTACCTGTATAAAAGGCTCGGAGCGCCCGCCGATAAGGCAGTCTAGGCTCTGGCGTGGCTCGGTACACTTGTTGTATCTTGCTAGTAGCTTATCCTCGACTCTTGGATAATTAATTTGTGCAAAAAATTAATTATTATTGTCAACTATAAATTAGTCGCAGTACACTTTATAATTGACTATTGCTTAAATTATGACTTATTTGTAATAAGGAATAATTAAGTTACTTGGAATTGTTAAACGAGAACTAGTCATTTGTGATGGAAAGCTTTAATAGTGATTTTATGTTATTTTCGATAAAAGTTGAACAAAATATAAAGAGCTGTTATATTACCACATCCGCATTTTATTTATCATATCTGACCCACTTCCTACATATATATATATATACATATATAATTGGAATCTCGGAATCGGCTCCAACGTGAAAATTCACGAAAGTCACAAATTAGGGGTTTTTGTTTGGGGTCAAGGAATCGATTTATCAAGGTTGTAGGTCCAAGAAAAGATCTGTTCCAAAAATATGTGAAAAACCGAGCAAAGCTCGGTCAACCAGATATTTATTAATAAAATATTACACTGAATTATAGTTTCGCAAAGCGTCAACGTCAAAAAGAGGTATAGAATATGTTATAATCATCACACAACAAATAACCATTAAATACTGCTAGCTATTAAATGCTGCTGCTTACATTAATAATAATGTTAATTTTTCTGTGTGAAAAAAAAGGAATATATACAAAACGGTTCTGAGTCTGAGTAAAAAATATGAACCGGAACTAAGATTTTCCGAGTGGCCGGTCGATTAGGGTAGTCGTCGTCGGTTGCTCGTCCGACCAAATGGATATAAATGCCGGAAAAGCATCAGTACTCTCCGCAACTCTGTTCCTGCTACATATCAACGGTCTGCTGAAGCCCGGTATCTATGGGTACGCAGACGATAGCACTGTTGTGGAAAGTTAAGTATTCAGCGCGCGAGCCAGTACGGCACAGATCCGATCTCTCAGAGAGACAATGGTCGATCGTATGGACCTGTCCTTACAGGCAGTCTCCGATTGGAGCAATGCCAATCTGGTCAAGTTTAATGCAGCTAAGACCCAGGCATGTCTTTTCTCCGCTAAACGAATTCATTCTACCTATATCCGTCTTTTCAGGATGTATCCGTGCCGATAACTGACCACCTTGGTATCACCTATATCACCATCGAGCTCCTTGGTATCACCTAAACGCCTACTCTTAACTTTGGTTCGTGCATCGAATCGAAAGCCCAAGTTGCCTCAAAAAAGCTTGGTATTCTGGCCAACGTAAGACAGTATTTCAGCCCGGGATAGTTGCTCAAACTTTATCAAGCACAAGTCCGTTCGTGCATGGAATACTGCTCTCACCTCTGGGATGGATCCGCCAAATACCAGCTGGAGACGCTTGAGGCGATAAAGAGGCGTGCCAAGAGGCTCAAAAACGACGATGATTTGGTAGGCAAAAAACTCCAGAGCCTCGCTCATCGCCGCAGAGTGGCTAGTTTATCGGTCTTTTATCCGATACATTTTGGAGAGTACGCTGTGAAACTGCACGGCTTAATTCCGCCATCTACGTTATTCTATCGATCGTCGAGGCGCACAGATACTAGGCATCGCCATATGGTGGACGTTCCACGTACCCGAACAAAGCGGTTCGACTCGACATTCTTGATCCGAACCGCAAGGGACTGGAATATGCTACCTGAGTGTGTGTTCCCCGACGGGTACAACCTGGGGATCTTCAAGAAAAGAGTGAACAGGAATCTTCTAGGGAAGCGCGTTCCATCTTAGGCCGCATCTTAGCTTACCATCAGGCGAGATCGTGGTCAAGCGCTTCCCTATCGACAGTAAAAAAAGTCATAGACATGTTCCATGACTGTGGCTCAAAACCGTTTTATATTTTTTACATTTTTTGACAAATTTGACAGAATTTCTATATTTATAACATTAGTATGGATAATTTACAAAATAACAATCTTTAAATTGCTTCCCTTTTAATTATCCGCCTAAAATAAAAATGCTTCTCATATAAAGTTTTAAATAATTATTAAAGTAAAACGGTTTGTTTTAAAAAACTAGCAACTTACTATAGAGTGTTAAAAAAAGCTTAGCAAGAACGCAGTTTTATGAAAACTGTTATTGTGAAAGGCGTTTCGCGTTTAACATCTTACCTTTTCTCAACTATTATTTAGAAAATATCTGTCTAAAATAAACCACGTTACAGTACTCGGCGATAAATATTGCACATCGACCTTTGGAAAGAGACAATCGGCTAATTTCGGCTTCGTAGAGCGTTATCTCTGTCGCACAAAATACAAACAGTCCGGTACCTATTAGGAGCTGTTAAAACAAGTATGATTTGCTTCTTTTGATATTTTTATTCTTTGTATAAAATACACTAATTTTTCTATAAGTGATGGCTTTAGGTTGGGGTAAAATAAAATAAAAAAACATTTTTACATTATGTTTACGTATTTAATTATTTTGGAACATTACAGCTTTAGTGTACATAATAAACACCATTATACCTATTGCTAAAATGAGACATTGCAATAAAAATAATAATAATTCTAATTCTCAATTACTTCCATTTCACTATCTGTGCTCTCAAAGAGGTCAATATCACTGTCACTATCAGCCGTATTTATTACTAATCTATCAGTGTAATTGTCTAAACTGTGTTGAATGCTTCTATATTCATTCTCACATTTGATTGCATGATCGCAAACCTTTTTCCACTCTTCAGCGCCGATCATGTTTACTTTTTCAGTCAATAATGTTTTTACTGTAGTTAAGTTCGTACCCACATTTCTAGAGGCTACATAGCCTTTCAGTTGAGACCATATATTTTCAATTGGATTAAAATCCAGATGATATGGTGGCAATCGCAACACAGTGTGCCCATGTTCGGCAAGTATTTTGTCCACAGAAAACTCTGTATACCTCTCCTTGTGCTGACATATAATAGCGTAAATCTGGGTTTTTGTTAATTTTGGATCAACTGGAATTTCATGTCTGTTTAACCAGTTGATCATTTCCCGTTTAATGGTGTTTGAGTTGGGGGGTCTCTCAACATACTTGTTGTGATAGGGTGCGTTGTCGATAACTAGAACAGAATCACTGGGTATATTTGGGATTAATTGGTTAACCAGCCATTTCTCATAGTTATCGTTATTCATTTCATTGTGATAGTCACCTGTAGTGTCCGTGGATTTATACGTTAAAAAAGCACCGGGTACAAAGCCTTTTTCATTTCCCGCATGAACTATTATCAAACGTTGACCTTTTGAAATTGGCTTTTTTACTCCTTTTTTCTTATCGTCACTCCAAGATTTCCCTTTAGTGTGGGATGCATGTATATATGACTCATCCATGTAGACGATATTTTTTCCTGTTTCGCGAAATTTGCGTATTTTATCAAGGTATTCCATTCGTTTGAGACTAACGTCGTGCTTTTCCATTAGAATTTTTCGATTATCTTCCATTTTAGTGAACTGAAATCCCATGTCATGAAGTATTTTTCTCAATGTTTTTTCAGACCCATTGTAATTAATAGCTTCAGATAACTTAGCTTTTAATGATTTTATTGTTGGCAGTTCATTAAATCGTAAGTGAAAATCATACACCATTCTTCGAACAACATCGTAATCAAAATCGTCCATATCCAAACGAAATTGCTTTTTTGGTCTCCCTTTTTTTGGAGTGCTGAACTTAATTTCAGTCGAATGTGTTTCAGTACTGACTTCGTTTAATATATTGTTCAAAGTTCTTCTTGAAATTCCAGTGGCATTTGCAACTCGCTCTTGAATCTTCTTAAAATAACAACTTACATTTTCATCTACTTTTTTTTTAAATCTATCAGCTTCGCTTACAAAGTATTTATAAACATTGTAGATAATTTCACGTGACTGACCTCGTAAAGGTTTCCCTCTTTTTCCGAAAGATGCCATATTACAACTTTAAATTATTTAAATTTGTGGGTGTTATCAACTCTAAATATATATTTTTTTCGGGACGCGACTGCACTCTATCGTACTTGAACAACGACTGACTAAACGTCACATAGGTAGTGTGGGACAGAGATAACGCTTTACGAAGCCGAAATTATCCGATTGTCTCTTTCCAAAGTTCGATGTGCAATATTTATCGCCGGGTACTGTACATATTTTGTTTATAAAAATTTATTCGTGAAAATTTGACTATATATGTGGTTGTCTTTCACCTCCGCTTGCATCGCATTGGATCGCTTTTTTTAGTGATAAGATCGCCTTTGTGTAACTCGCATGTATAAAAATTGTAATGTAATTTATACATTGTCATTTGCTTTTGGTGCACAATAAAGAAATATTGTATTGTATTATTGTATTGTACTTCCCACCGTCGGCACACGTTGGCAAAAAAATACAAATTGCAGTTGCAACGTCAACAATCTTCTTGTGTAATTTACACAACAGTAAATAAAACAATCACAAACAAAAGGTAAGCATACAAAAGGTAAATTTATCTCTAAAGTACAAAGATTTCTTCCAGTCTACCCAGCTTATGAAGCTATGAAAAAGAAGCAGTAAAACTTTTTTTATAAAATAATAAATTATTATTTTAAATGGTAATTTCTTAATTATTATTTTAAACTTTGCACTTGTACTGTTTCACAATTCACAAACTATGTCTTCTTCTAAGGATTACATCAAAATCCATCTAATTAAATGCTTTACTGAAGTCCAGTAGAGCAGAGTAATAAAATAAAATGTTTTGAGTTGAATGTCATCAGAAACCTTTATAAACCCTAACCTAAAAGCGAGATGCATAGATATGGGTCGATGACAATATACAAAAAAATAATGAATAATACTACTTATGAAAATAAGTTTAATATGGTATTTTAAATTATAATATAATTCATCTCCAAATCTCCCTAAAATATAGCATATAAATTAAACTATATATAAGCTATATACCGTCACGTCGGTGATATACCTTTAAGGCGAGGTATTTCGACGCGTGTCAATTCTATAGAAAATGGGTGGCGCGGTATATGTTCTGAAACCGCTGGGAAACGTGTTAATTTTCGGATAAATAAATATAGGACATCAGCTGAAAACTAAAATTTAGCACATTCTTTTTTGTATTTACAACTAAATATCACCATATAAAAATCATGTGGAAGATTAGAAATATTATTAACAAATTATTTGTTTTAGAGATTATTTTAGCCTGTTTTCGGAATTTTATATGACCGAGTAAAGTACATTCTATCATGTATTAAGTTAGCACATTTCTTAGATGATATCTTCAGGTATATTGTGTAGTTTTTGTAAAATTGTTATTTAGCAATCAATACAAAAAAAAACGTGATTTAGTAAACCAGTTTTTTCCCGTTTGTCGCGATGCCTTAAGGTCCTAGCCACCTCGCTATGGAGACGGCTATGACTTCAAAGATGCCTTCTTTTCGTATTTTTCAATAGGCGCTTACACGGACCCCTGCCCTGATTATGCGATCATATGCGAAATAGGTAAACTTTAACTAAATAAAATAATGAAACCAGTACAAGTGTATTTTTGATAATAAAATGCAGTTTTTTCAAATGGTAACAATTTACATTATATAAAATCAAGTCAGTTAATTTCAGGATAAATTTTAGAAGTCATATATAAATGTACTAGAAATTGTTTAAAAGACCAAAAACGGCAATTTTTTGGCTTTAATTTTTACTTTTAAGATGTCATTTTGATAATTTCAAGGTATTAATTAATTAATTAATACCTTGAAATTATAAAGGTAAATAAAGGTATTAATAAACTAATTAATTAAAGTAATTTAATTTCCAGTAGATCATAGAATTCCGAGATTTATCGATCTAACGGCACTCCATTTATTGGTAATATAATTTGTTAATTACATAGTTTTGCATAAAAATTTAATATTGTTTGCTGTTTTATTGAATTTGACCTATTTCTTAATATTGCAAGGAGTTACGATAAATCTAATACCTTTAAACGAGCAATTCTTGTATTATATATATATATATATATATATATATATATATATATATATATATATATATATATATATATATATATATATATATATATATATATATATATATATATATATATTAAATACAATACAAACGAGGTAAATCTGGGTTTTTGTTAATTTTGGATCAACTGGAATTTCATGTCTGTTTAACCAGTTGATCATTTCCCGTTTAATGGTGTTTGAGTTGGGGGGTCTCTCAACATACTTGTTGTGATAGGGTGCGTTGTCGATAACTAGAACAGAATCACTGGGTATATTTGGGATTAATTGGTTAACCAGCCATTTCTCATAGTTATCGTTATTCATTTCATTGTGATAGTCACCTGTAGTGTCCGTGGATTTATACGTTAAAAAAGCACCGGGTACAAAGCCTTTTTCATTTCCCGCATGAACTATTATCAAACGTTGACCTTTTGAAATTGGCTTTTTTACTCCTTTTTTCTTATCGTCACTCCAAGATTTCCCTTTAGTGTGGGATGCATGTATATATGACTCATCCATGTAGACGATATTTTTTCCTGTTTCGCGAAATTTGCGTATTTTATCAAGGTATTCCATTCGTTTGAGACTAACGTCGTGCTTTTCCATTAGAATTTTTCGATTATCTTCCATTTTAGTGAACTGAAATCCCATGTCATGAAGTATTTTTCTCAATGTTTTTTCAGACCCATTGTAATTAATAGCTTCAGATAACTTAGCTTTTAATGATTTTATTGTTGGCAGTTCATTAAATCGTAAGTGAAAATCATACACCATTCTTCGAACAACATCGTAATCAAAATCGTCCATATCCAAACGAAATTGCTTTTTTGGTCTCCCTTTTTTTGGAGTGCTGAACTTAATTTCAGTCGAATGTGTTTCAGTACTGACTTCGTTTAATATATTGTTCAAAGTTCTTCTTGAAATTCCAGTGGCATTTGCAACACGCTCTTGAATCTTCTTAAAATAACAACTTACATTTTCATCTACTTTTTTTTTAAATCTATCAGCTTCGCTTACAAAGTATTTATAAACATTGTAGATAATTTCACGTGACTGACCTCGTAAAGGTTTCCCTCTTTTTCCGAAAGATGCCATATTACAACTTTAAATTATTTAAATTTGTGGGTGTGGGTGGATGCACGGGAAAAAGTTATATAAATGCCGTCCTTTAGTTGAACAAGATCAACGCGACTGCCATTCATCAATTAATTCATTAATAACGTCGATTACGGGATTAAAAGGTCGACGTATTTTTGTTTGGGCTTACGAGTTGATAAATTCTGGGTTAGTAAAATTCTAGAATTGTAATACATTTAAGCCCGACGCTGAATTTTTTAAATCTAATGGTAAGACGCCTGATAAAACGGGTAAAGCTTCGGAGCTTACCGTGCGATATGCATTGCATAGAAATATTAGTGCTAGACGCTGATTTTGAAGTAGTCTGCGCCGGATCGCACCACTCGTAACTTTATCAGCCCACGCTGAACAAGCACAACAAATACAACCTAAATACGTTGCGTTATAAATTATCTTTAAAGTGTTAAACGTTAAACGTTAAACATGTCGAGGTAGATATGTCCGCAAAGGATAAGAAATTCCGTTTAGCCTTTTCACCGATATAGTTAATATGATTTATAAAAGTATAATTTTTTTCTATGAGCAAACCTAAATATGTTACCGATTCTTTTCTCTTTATTGTGCTATTATTTATTTTTATACTAGGAGATGAAAGGAGCGAACCTTTTAATATTGAGTAAAACGTTTTATGGGGCGCAAAGCTTAAACGATTTCTCAAGCCCCAGTTGATGATCAAATAAGACCAATGTGAGCCAGCAACTCTATTTGTGCTCGTGTGTTAGCTTGTATCATTAAAGCAACGTCGTCTGCATAACCTATAAGCGACCATCCTTCTGGCAAGGCTAATGAGAATAAATCGTCAAATCCTAAGTTCCATAGATATGGTGAAAGTACTGATCCCTGAGGGCAGCCTAGAGTAAGGCGTTTAGACACAGCGTAATGCCCTAGCTGTAATTTCGTACGACCGTTTTCTAGATACGATTTAATTAGCTTATATATATTTGAATAACACCCCCTTGTTTTTAATTTCAACAATAACATCGGCCACCACGCGTTGTCAAAAGTACCAGAAATATCCAAAAAAAATACCTACAACATAATTATTTCGTGACAATTCTACCATTTTTTTCATAGACAGCACTGCATCGGTAGTGGATTTTCCGGCGGTAAATCCAAACTGTTGTTTATTGAACGTGGGCCCTCGTGGTAGAAGTCGAGGAACTATCAATCTTTCTAACAGTTTACCAAGGGAAGGCAGAAGTGTAATGGGATGGTATGATTTAGGGTCATCCGTAGGCTTGTCACCGAATTTTGGAATAATTTTAAGATATACTTGGCGCCATATTTTGGGAAAAACTCCTTCAGCAATACAACGATTTATTATTTTTAAAATAGAGTCCGAGGCCGCTAAACACGCATAAGAGTCGGTGAGGACATGCCATGCCGAGTCGATTTCAACCCAACATTCATGAAACGCGTTGTTACTAGTAACGAGATGTGAGTTTACGAGTTTTACATGCAAACTAGTCAACAAGGTTCGACGTGGAGCCTTCCACTTAAACCGAAACCGAAGAACCACGCCAAGTCAATCAAAAGTCAAAGTCATAGTGATAATTTTCTTTGACTATCACAGTGCACAACAATCGGACTTCTTGCCGGACGGTCAAACGTTAAATGAAGAATATTTTTGAGCTTTATGCGGCGTTTAAGAAAGCAAATTCGTCAATAAAGATTAGATTTGTAATCAGAATGCGCCTTCGCGCAAGGCCATCATTTCATTGTAAACGAATTTTTGACTAAAAACTCAACAAAGACCATTGAGCAACCACCTTATTTAAGAGGTTAGGCTCCAGCCGATTTCTTTCTTTTTCTTAGGGTCAAATTACTACTTTATGACACCGTTTTCATGTGATAGAAAACTTAAAGGAGAATTCGCGGCTGAAACCGAACTCAATTTCAGAAAAAGCATTGAAGAAATGTTTTGATGATTGGATTATTCGTTGGCATAAGTATATCGTTTCTGAAGGAAAATAGTTTGAAGGCGATAAAACAAATTTGCATAAATAACTAACATTTTGTATATTATTGATCGTTTCTCGGTACTTTCTTGAAAGAGAAATAAGTACATTAAAATTGATAAATAAAAAAGTGTAACTATTGTTTCGCGGAACAATCGTAGCCACATTTTTAATTTCCCAACAGAATAACCAAAACCTACCTTTTGCCGTGGCTTTGGTTGCATTAGCATACATTCACACCGGAACCAACGTTTGCGGCGATGATTATTTACATAATTAGAGCGTTGCACTGGATGTTACAAAGGCTTAGTGCTGAAATTCAGAAGTCTAAATGTTCGCCAACCTCCAAACCGTATGGCAGTTCAAATTTTAATTTGACTATTAAAATGCAGGTTTTGAGTTTTGTAATAATTCGATACTTAAAAACGCAATATTTTTCTCATTATTTTGGCGAGTATTCAACACCATATCTATAATTTTAATAATACATCTTACGTCCAACTCTGCAAATACAAGTTTCTTAAAATATATATTTTTTTAATTAGATAGCAAACAAGCAGATGGCTCTCCTATTGGAAAGAAAAACCATCGCTTATAGACACAAAAGATGTTAAAAGTGCGTTGCTATTCATATAGCAGGATGGCAATGCCATATGCAAAAGTCTAAGGTCTACCTTACCCTCCAAATCTGAACACGACAATGACAAGCATTGACTATATTGCAGCAGGGATAGGTAAGGCAAACACGAAATTACTGATCAAAATTATAAATATGAATTTCATCTCTAACGATGAACTCATTTAACTAGTTATACGTATGTTTACCTAGCGACCAGTACAATCGATGTAATTTATTATATAACCAGGAGAATTTCGCCACGTCGAACCTATCGACACTAGCTCAGTGATAGAGCCTCCCGGCTTTAGGGAGACGGTCGCAGGTTCAATCCCTGCGTATCGATATTTTTCTTTGTTGTTTTTAAAGTTTTTCAAATTTTCCCGAACACGGAGTGAGTGTTACAACACAAAAATAATTAGAAACACGAAAGTACTGATCAAAATTATAAATGTGAATTTCATCTGTAACTATAAACTCATTGAACTAATTATACGTATGTATACCTAGCGATCAGTACAATCGACATAATCGATCATATAGCAAACAAGAATTTCGCCACGTCGAGCCTGTCAACACTAGCTCAGTGGTAGAGCGTCCCAGCTTTAGGGAGACAGTCGCAGGTCCAATCCCTGCGTGTCGATATTTTTCTTTGTTATTTTTAAGGATTTTCACCATCCTAATAGTTTTCTATCATGACGGTACGATTATGCCAATTCCATTCGGCATAATTGTACCGTCTTTGCAAACTAAGATAATCCCAAAATTGCATTGCAAATTTAGATGATCCCAAAATCTTCTTCTTTTGAGTTTTCTGATAATTAAAAGGTTATTACGGCTTCGATGGCAATGTCTATCTTTAAGAGCTAGCAATACAAAGTGTACACCACTGACGATTTACCTGGTTGTAACTACTGAAATTAGTCTCTGCTGCGACGGCATACCTGCGCGGTAAAAACCTGCCGGCTGTGCCGCTGTGCCGCTGTGCTATGTTGTGTATATGACACGATAGTTAATTACAAAAACCATAAAAATATAATAAAAAGAGAATATTGCTTAACCACATAGAAAACCTAAATTCAAAATGTCTGGTCACCGTGCGTTGTACTAAGGTCTCAAACTGGATGTCGGTGATTTACGGCGTAGGGACGAGAGCGGCGCGATTTTAGGCTCTGACACAGCTGCCCGCGCCGCCGTCGCACTGCCGCCATTCAGTTCACTTCAGTAGGAATCTATATGGGCTCAAACTGGATTTCGGCGATCTACGGTGCGGTGGCGAGAGCGGTGCGATCTAACACATAGATTTTTATAAAAGTGAACTAGATGACAGCGACGCGACGGCCACGGCGGCGCAGACAACGGGAAATCGCGTCACTCTCGCCGCTGCGCCGCAGATCGCCGACATCTAGTTTGAGGCCTATGTGTTAGATCGCGCGGCTCTCGCCACCGCGCCACAGATCGCTGAAATAAAGTCGCGCGAACGAAGTCGCGGGCAACAGCTAGTGCTAATATAAATACACTAGTACCACGCACATACATAAATTTAAAAATGTAATAACTTTACAACAAAATTCACTGTTCTGACAGATAACTAAATAGCGCGTATGTGTCACGAAATTTTATGTAAGGGATCGAATCGTTCGACCCTTATTTTATTATAATTTTTTCTCATTATTACCAGATAATACCTGTAATCAAATTATTTGTTTTGATGATATTATTATTAGATAGAGCTGAATGAACTTTTTTCTAAAATTTATTACTAATAATCGTATATAGTATGTCATCTTGCATTTGTTGCATTTTTGCGGATCCTCAGGAACGAATTTCTTGTTTATTTTTACTAATTAATTTATTATTATTTATATATGAATTTAGGGATCATTATTTCTATCATTATTCCTATTATAGTTATTGGTTGTTGCTAATTTTCATGTATTCAAATTTTTTTTATTTTCAATAAATAGATATAGGTAAAAATGTAGACAAAGAGGTTGATGACTCTTTCTACCTATTTGACCTATTTCACATGAAGCCAATTTTTTGGCATTTTCTTTTAGTATCGGTTAATCAAGCATCATATGTTTGATTTTATAAGGTTTTTTTTTAATTTGCTAATAAGTTCGAACTCATTACAAATAACTTAAACGGTGCAGCAAAACTTTGTATGGAAAACGTTTAACCTTAAAAGCGGCGCTTTCCCTTCTCTGTAATGACAGGCTGCAGATAAAGGTTGGTTCGCACAAAGAACATCAACTCATGCAAACTCGGCAGCGATAACTCGAATAGCGGTCCTAAAGTACCATAATATAATTTATTATGATAATTTTATATTTATGTTTTGACCTTTTTCTTTTATATGTCTTAAATGGAATATAATAACAACAATGTTTAATAGATTATAATAACGGAGATTCGTAAACAATATTAATATTAAATAAATATTTTTGAGACCACTTACTATTAAATAATGATAAATATTTCCTATCTTAAAAAAGTAAAAAGTATCATCAGGCTAGTTCCCTGACGTGGAATGTAGAGTGAACCGAACGTCTGTAGACATTTCGGTTTACCGCAATTTACTGGTTTTATCAGTATGTTAGATGAGTGTTCATCCCCTTCGCCGCACTTTACTAACCTGATAAAGAGTATCCGCTATTTATTTTCTATCTTAAAATTATCAGTTTTAACATCATAGGACGGTAAATAATCCATTTATTTAATTTCAACTGACAAGAAAAATGTCGCCTAAAGACGTTAATAGTGTGTTTTATCTGTGTGGCAGACATGTAATAACACATACCGCAAATTACCGGCTACTATCCCCTTTTAACTAGAACACGATAGTGACTCGCTCTCTCACTATGGTGGCCGGTATCGGAAGGACAATGGTACCAACTCACAACGGTATTGGCACGTTTAGCCTTCGCTTGCAGGAAGGTGAATGTACTATTTTTCAAAAGGACCTCAGTTCAACATGAAAATGAATAAACAAAGTTTATATCTTGGACTTGATAATCTCAGATTTATGTTGTACTAGCTGCTGCCAGCGACTTCGTCCGCGCGGACTTCGTTTACCCCGCTCCTCCCCCGTAGGTGATAGCGTGATAATATGTAGCCTATATGTTGACCCGACCTGTTAGTAATATTCATGCAAAATTTGAAGTAAATCCATGCAGTACTTTTTGAGTTTACCTCAGACATACATACAGACAAACAGACAAAAATTATAAAAACTATATTTTTGGCTTCGATATCAATTGTAAGATCACGCCCCAAGTATTCTTTTAAAAAAATATTCAATGTACAGTTTTGAATTTCCTACGATTTTATTATATGTAAGAAGTTGGTGTATAAAATGGGTGGGTACATAATAATGTACCTTTGTAATTTTTATATCTTTCTAGCTGCAGCGTGCAGCCCGCTGCATTATAAAAGTTTTTGGTGAATCCCGCGGGACCAACTTATTTTTCCGGGATAAAAGATAGCCTATGCATTATTTTGGGTCTTCAGCTATCTACATACCAAATTTCATCGTAATCGGTTCAGTAGTATTTGCGTGAAAGAGTAACAAACATCCATACATACATACTCACAAACTTTGACATTCATAATATTAGTAGGCTTAAATATAGATAATAAATTAGTGCAAAATAAATAGGTATAGGCAATGTCATATTATACATGACAGTCGTTCAAAAAATTTTTATTATTTTTTAGGAATAATTTAAAATAGGTATAAGAAATGTTATATTTATATTTCTACTAGCTGACCCGGCAAACGTTGTTTTGCCTTACATATTAGGAATCCATAGCGGACAAACAACGTGTCACGTAATTTATATAAGACTACGGGATTGTCCTTCCACGCAGCCAAAATGGCATTAAACTTTATACGGTGGTTAAGTATTCTTAAATTTTCTAATTTTCCGCGCAATTTTCTTAATATTTTCTTTTATAAGAGCCTTCTCCTTACAATTACAAACACAACAAAAAAAAATTACCGAAATTGGTCCAGCCACTCAGGCGTGATGTCGTGACAAAGGAAAATAGGGATTGATTTTTATATATATAGATATACTAGCTGACCCGGCAAACGTTGTTTTGCCTTACATATTAGGAATCCATAGCGGACAAACAACGTGACATAGTTATATATAAGACTACGGGATTGTCCTTCCACGCAGCCAAAATGGCATTAAACTTTATATGGTGGTTAAGTATTCTTAAATTTTCTATTTTTCCGCGCAAGTTTCTTAATATTTTCTTTTATAAGAGCCTACTCCTTACAATTAAAAACACAACAAAAAAATTACCGAAATTGGTCCAGCCACTCAGGCGTGATGTCGTGACAAAGGAAAATAGGGATTGATTTTTATATATATAGATATACTAGCTGACCCGGCAAACGTTGTTTTGCCTTACATATTAGGAATCCATAGCGGACAAACAACGTGACATAGTTATATATAAGACTACGGGATTGTCCTTCCACGCAGCCAAAATGGCATTAAACTTTATATGGTGGTTAAGTATTCTTAAATTTTCTATTGTTCCGCGCAATTTTCTTAATATTTTCTTTTATAAGAGCCTACTCCTTACAATTACAAACACAACAAAAAAAATTACCGAAATTGGTCCAGCCATTCACGCGTGATGTCGTGACAAAGGAAAATAGGGATTGATTTTTATATATATAGATATATAAGACTACGGGATTATCCTTCCACGCAGCCAAAATGGCATTAAACTTTATATGGTTGTTAAGTATTATTAAATTTTCTAATTTTTCGCGCAATTTTCTTAATATTTTCTTTTATAAGAACCGTCTCCTTACAATTACAAACACAACAAAAAAAAAAGTTACCGAAATTGGTCCAGCCGTTCAGGCGTGATGTCGTGACCAAGGAAAATAGGGATTGATTTTTACATATATAAGATACATCAAATAGGGACGTACAGCTGTCATTCCTAAACATCACTGGAAATTGACAAAAGTTACTATCATTCATTAATTCATTCAATAGTAATTAAAAGTTTACAAAATTGCAAAATGCGACGATAAGGATAACCCTTTATTTAGGCAGCCAAGAAGTCGGTGAATTGCAGTAAACTAGAAGAGTCTTTAGACCTGCGATTCAATCTGTCTAGCCCGCAAGAGAATCGGAATGATATCTATTATTATTTATTTTAAAACTCGATATAGATAAATAACATTTACCCTGTTTAAAATCTATTGTTACGAGTCTGAGAACCTGTATTGTGTAAATATGAATGATACATATTACATTTATGTCTGTTATCAGTATTTATACACAGGAACGTGTATTGTAATAGAACCTATTCAAAATCAAATTGGGTTACTTTGAAGAGATATAATTTCAATTCAGCAACAATTAGGCTGTGTGGTATATCTATGAATTAGGTTCAACTCACATTGACGCAGAGTCGAAGCATCATATTTTCCCGCCTAAAGCATATTTATCTCTATTGTTCTTTTATTTAAGTACAAATTTGTGCTATGAAAATATGGAAGCGCGCGTCGGCGCGCGTTGACGCGCGCATTCATGTTTCGACGCTCGGCTGGAATCGGTACTCAAATAATAGAACAATAGATATGAATATGCTTTGGCGGAAAAATATGACGCTTCGACTCTGCGCCAATGTGAGTTGAGCCTTAATGTGGGCTATATCATCCGTAAGAAAATATACCGACTAACGTATTCAAAGACTTTTTATTTTATTTTCTTACATAATAGGTTAGCAAATATTTTTGAAGAATTAAATAGACCACTTACCATCCCGTCTATCGCCAATCGGGCAACGTTACTGTTATCAGAAAACAGAAAAAACACTTTTTTTATAAAAATATTGGAACCCGGGACCTCGTGTGATCAACACCGGCACTAGGCCATTAAATCCCCAAAGCAGCAAAAAAGAACCGGTTCATTGCTTCACGGTCAGATGTACACTTTCTGTTGTATCAGAAATTTCATTACATTATATCAAATTCATTTACTTTTTTTACTTTACCCGCACAGTTTCACCCGCGAAAAGATTAGCATGTCGTACAGATAGTTTTTCATACAAACTGTCATCCCCTATTTCAGCACTTTAGGGGTTGTTGTTTGAAATAAAAATAACATATGTTTGACCTTGTATCTTCAACTATTTTTGTGTTAAATTTAATCGAAATCGGTTTAGTGGTTTAGCTGTGAAAGCGTAACAGATAGACAGACTTTAGGCATTAAAAATATTTAGAAAGTATGGATTTTAATTACGTTACTAACCCTTAACGTAATCTGTGAACTCTGAATAGCATCATTATCTTATTGTAGTCCTATTTGAACTGCCAAAGTATTTGACCAAATAATTAAGCATAAAGGTCAGAGGCGGAGAAAATATCCTACTTTCAAGTTTCATCTTCGTTCCTAACGTAAATATTTATTTTATGCCAAGGGACAAACAAATCCTCTGAAAAGTCTTAACGTCTCAGAGCTATTATTACCAAAGTTTTGGGACTTGTAAAATTTATAACGAAGTTCCTGTTTACTTTTTAAATAGTTTAATGAAAAAAGTCGTAATTTATGTACGGAATTTAATCGCAGCGATTAGAATATTTGACGACTTTACTCCAAAGTTTCGACTACATCAACAATATTATCGTTATGCGATGAAGCAATCAACATAAGAAATGTGTATTTTATCATCATAATGCAATATTTACCAAATAGCTGGGTATTATTTGTAGTTACTATTTTCCTTAATCAATATTTGACAAAATCAGAGTTAAAACATTTTTACCCTTTACAGACATTTTTGACGAGTCAACATTTTTTAAGTTACTACCGGATCGGAACATACATATCTTCAAGGCAAATTACTTATGGGATATGCAGAGAGAACTAAGTAACGTATATCGCGGTCCAGATAGGCTTCTCTTGCTTTCTCCAAATCATACAAAAATATTAACTTTAAATAAAGTACAAACTTTTCATACAATTATAGCTTGACTCAAAATTCTTAAATGATTCCTATTAATCCGTGGTCCCAGGAACAAACTTTATTTTTTTAGTAACAAGCTGAGTTTTTGTGAAGAGCTTCGTTTTGACGAGATGCAAATCTTTTCTATCTTTGAAAAACCTCGAATCGGGTAATTAATAAAGTTGCAAAGCTTCGAAAAATTCAAAGAAACCAGTAATTCTCAGTATATATTCGAAACCTTGATGTACATACGTAAGAATATTTGCTTATTTAAAAAGAATAGTGATATTCGCTCCCTAAAAACAAGGAACAAAAACAATCTTGCTGTCTCTCTCCGTCTCCACAGAATATCGGGATACCTAGATGACAAGAAAGCATGGGATTAACTGCTCCTTATATCAGAAATCTTTATTATTACTGTAACAATTAGATACTGAAAAATTAAACATTATGTAATATCTTATTTAAAAAATTATATGAAAATAAGGCAAGCCAGCTGAGTTTCTTCCTCCGGACCTTTTCAGTATGTGGCCGCGTTTCCGACTCGTAGTAGCTTAAAAAAATGTTGACGCGTCAAAATAACTTGTAAAAAGTTTTATTGAATTGATTTCTGAATATTTTAATTCGGTGGTGGACATATTTTATTAATAACTATTTTTTTGCTTTAATCGCTTGATTACTTTATGAAACACACGCAAACACTTTTGTCCTATACATTCGATAGTTTTCCTGACGAGTCCTCCACTCTAAGGATTCAAAATTATGAGATTTTTAAATTGATATTAATCAATTTAAAAACAGCTTAATTTTCTCACGGCAATCACTTTACTTATTCTTGCTAACTATACTTATTCTTGCTAATTATTATTATAATTAAAGGGTTACACATTAAATTGGAACTTTTCTTAGTCCGATATTCTAAAGTTTTATTTTATCCTTTTTATAAGTTACCTCTTAATACTTACGTCGAACGACTATAATATGACCTACAACATTTTTGAAAGAAAAAATACACTAGTTTTCAATTTACCATAAGATGGCGCTAGTAATATCTATTTTGACATCGAATTTGACTTCGAAAAACTCTAATCGGGTAATGTTGTACCCGATTAGAGTTTTTTCGAAGATAGAATAGGTCATGGATTAGAGATTTCTGTGGAATAGATGGGCGTCTCGTTAAAACGAAGCTGTTCACAAAAATTCAGCTTGTTATTATTCAAAAAAAGTTTGTTCCTGGGACCACTGTCTATATAATTTTGCGACCTTCAATATGAATAATTCTATGCATATATTTATGCAATCCATGTCAGCATAAGCTCGCTTGTTCACATGCATACTGGTTTGCTTGTGTTTTTAATTTTCTACACGCTATAACTTGCTGGCTTATTTGCATTAATGTTTGCTTTTACGCTAGCTTGTTTACTTATTTACTTGCTTGTTAACTTGTATGCTTGTTTGTACGCTTTTATATATTCAAGAAAGAATAGAAATGGAAAAAACGATCCCTTTTCATCGGATTTCCCCAAAAGGAGAACGTTCTCAATTCGCCGGAATATATTATGTAATAGTATCGTTATGTGTTCACTGATTATTTAAAACCGTCTGAACCGATTTGAAAAAATATTTTTTTGTTTAAGGTGTACTTCCCAGGTGGTTTCATTTTAATTTGGTTCCGGAGATATATCGAAATGAGAAATCAGTTGTTTGAAATTTTACTGTCTATAAATTATTTTAGTAACATTTAAACTCAATTATTAAAATAGAAAAAAATACTATACAGAAAAGGAAGTTATATACTTGGCTAAAATATAAAAAGAGGCACATTATTATATGTGTGTTTTCAATTTTCTGATGATAATAACCTTGCTCGGGATTGGTTAATTGCCCGGTTGGCGATAGGCTTGACATTGTGAGACTAAGTACCTTCTATCTGATCATGGGTGAACTCGTAGTATCTCTGTCTACCTCTTTGGGGTAGTATAATATAAAAAAATGTAATCATTTTGAAATTTTTTTTTACAATTACATAATATTATCTGTTTTACTGACATAGGTATCATGATCACATTGGTCGGATTTGTACGATGATAAAATTATTGGCGTAAAGGTATTTTCTATCAAAATATGTTCTTTTATTTAATTAATGTTCTTATTAATAATTTATTCACAAGTTTAAACAAAGTTTTCGCCGTGTTGGTCCCGGCCTCCTTTGTAGAATAGGCCAACTGCCGTTCTGTCAGGCAGGTCGTAAAAGGCGACCGATTGGCTATCGAATCACTACCATCGTGGCTACTAGGTGGTAGAGTTCTGCATTGTCTCGCCCGGGTCTGGTACCACCGCCTTACCTATTCCTGCCGCAATAGCGTCAGTGCTTGTCGCTGTCGTGTTCCGGTTTGGAGGGTAAGGTAGCCGGTAAACTTATGTATGTGGCATTATACCTCGCCACAAGATAGCAACGCACCATTAACATCTTTGGTGTCTATAGGCGATGGTTGACTCTTTCCATCCGGAGACCCATCTGCTTGTTTGCTATCTTATGACATAAAATAAAAAATAAAAAAATTAACAAAGTATGAAGTGATTTACGGCACTTTATTTCCTTTAGCTACCTAGAAGGTTATGTGCTGCAATTTTTTTTCGGATAGAACATAAACAAATATTCTGAATAACAGTTACTGTAAAACTGGGCTTTTTGAGTGAGCAGAGTGATCAGACAGAGTTTAAATTAAGTGGGCTAAGAGTCAGTCTTAAGGGTGTCTCCTATGAGACCAAACCTCGGCCTAGATTCAGATTATATAATAATTTTTGGGCAGTATCTGAACGACGAGTGGGGGGTAAGTGGCATCAAGATTTCGGCTCGTTTATAACTCTTGTCAAGCGCTTCATAAAAGACGAACGATTACATAGACGCATCACTACCATCTTGACTATTAGATAGTAGAGTTTTGGAACGTCTCGCCTTACCTATTCCTGCCGCAATATCTTCAGTGCTTGACACTGTAGAGTTCCGGTTTAGAGAGTAAAGTGACCAATATTCACGAACACTCAATTAACATCTTTGGTGTCTATAAGCAAAGGTTCTCTTTCCATCAGAAGAGCCATTTGTTTGTTTGCCATACAATGGTATAAAAATATTGAAAATATTTTCTATTTACACCAATTATAATTTCGCCAGAATAATACCACCCCGTCGATCGAGTGGTTAGCGAATCGATGGGGTTAGGAGCTATTCCCGACAGGGACAAACATTTGTAGGATGTATGTATCGTCAAATAACACTTACATTGCAAGCAAATAATTTGCTTACTTTGGGGTTAGATCGATTCGTGTAATTTATCAACCGATATTATAATTATTATTACTATAGTTTGGGAAATCCAAAAGTGAACGACTCATAATGCTCATTCGATCGTAAAAAAATATTTGAAAGAAATAATAATTATAAAATGTGAGGGTAAAGCAATTAAAGAAATATTAATATTAAGTAATATTAGTAGTATGGACATTCGGTATATAATATTGTTAAATAATCCTTTATCTATAACTGCAGCGCTATAAAAAATGTGTATGCGGTTGACCCTACGGGCCATTCCTGAAGCTTCCCGCGAAATTAAGGTATTTTAAGCTCAAAAAAATAAAAACTATAAAAATAGATTTTTTCAGTTCAAACAACAATTTTGTTAAAATTCGCTGATTAAATTTGTCTTTCGAATGACTTGATCTTTCGAATGAATTTCGAATGAATTCAACTCAATTTTTGAGATCTGAAATAGTGCTTTAGCTAACTAATATAGGTTGAAAAATTTCGTAGCAATGTCAAAAAAACGTTTTTTTCAAATATTTCATCATTAGTAAATTCTAAACAAATTGACCGATTCTGATCCAATTAACGGTATTTGACGCAGTTTTTAAAGGACAAAAGCTGATAAGATTTTTAAGTCCATCGGTGTATTAGCCTGAAAATTATTGTAAAAGTATAAAGTAAATTTGCTAAAAATGACGTAATTTAAATATTTGAAAAGCTGTAATTTTTGAAAATTACATTCGATTTTGATTCTTCAAATGCCATCTGACTAAACTTTTTTAGTACTAAAATATCATAGAATACCAAAAAATGATTGGTTGAAAAATTTCGAAGTTATGTCGAAAAAATACTTTTTTTTTTAATTTTTCGTCAACGATTTCTCCCAAACGGATAAACCGATTTTGATGCAATTTATGCATCAGATGTAGTTTTTTGAGGAATAGAGCTGATTAGTTTTTGTGCTCAATCGGTACATTAATCTGGATCTCTGGATCTGGAATTTGATAATGTTTAAAAAATACTGTTACGCTAAATTTTTTTGGGGTTTTTTCAAAATTTCTCAAAATATCCTAGGCCGACTTGGTTCAAATTTTCAGGAAGTCTAAGTTGAGCAGAATCCAATCGAATGCCATCAACCGCGTTTCGATCGGTCCAACTGTTCAAAAGTTATGACATATTTACATACACACATACACACATACACACACACACACATACGCACATACAGACATACTGACGTCATCGCGAAAATAGTCGGAAAAGATTCCTAGGGCCTCAAAACGTGGACATTCGGTGAAAACTCGATTTTCGAAAATCGGGGCAAATAATAAAAATAACACAATATGCAGGATAAAAGAGAAGTACAAGCATCTACAAAGAACTAGAAAGATATGAAAAAATTCACATGTGCATTTGGCAGAATAAATGTCCATATTATTAATTATGCTGTCAAAGAAAGTATTAGTTCAGTTTTGGAGTTCCGCAGCCAAATAGCAAAAAACTGAATTCTAATAATTTCATCATGTTCATCTGACTCTCTGTTTGTCAGTCCTTCCGTCCGTCTGAATGTCACAGTCATTTTACTGCGAGACTATTGGTACTATACGGTTAAAATAAAAAAAATAATAATTTACAAACCGCTACAAAATGATGCAGTACGATTTTCAAAAATAAAATTACTGAGGATAGCTCTCCATACACATAAATGAGGGATCAAACAAAACTCAAGAGAGCATAGCCGTGTGGGGTATCATTAGATAGATTTGTATTGTAGGTTTCTAAAAACAAATTTTGATTTTGCTAATAGATATGTTGTGGGATATTTACTTCTGAAGTTGTGAAAAGTGGGAACAAACTTCCCCCCTCCCCTCTCTAATTTTTGAATCTCGAGTGGAAAATTGTGCAAAAGATTGGGAATATACAATTCAACAAAAATTTCAAACAAAAATTGATGTTGTTAAACTTAATTTTGATGCCGTGAAATAGTAAATATGTTGCATATACTATATACAATATTTTATACACTTTTTTTCTCTTAATTTGTTTTGCTTTTTTAACTTTTTTTAACTTAATTTTGCTGCCGTTCAAATAGTAAATATACTGTTTATATTATTTTTTTTTTTAGTATCGATAGGAAAGCGCTTGATCTCTCCTGATGGTAAGCTAAGATACGGACCAAGATGGTACGCGCTTCCCTAGAAGATACCTGTTCACTCTTCTCTTGAAGATACACAAGTTGTACTCGTCGGGGAACACAGACTCAGGAAGCTTATTCCAGTCCCTTGTGGTTCGGATCACGAATGCTGAGTCGAACTGCTTTGTCCGGGTACGTGGAACGTCCACCGTATGGCGATTCCTAGTATCTGTGTGCTTCGACGATCGATAGAAAAACGGCGATGGCATATAAAATGCATATATACACATATACATTTTTTCGCTGATCCTGAAATTTCGCTGAACATGAAATCCTTCGTAACCAAATCCGACTCGCTCTTGGCTGGTTATTTTCAATAAAAACTAAACACACAGAAATATACAGCCATATTATGCAATAGAAAATCTTCGTAGGATAAAACGAGTCTATTAAAAAAATAAGAATAAATAATGGTTTTTTTTCTCAAGATATCGTGTTTTCAAGCTACACAATATTTTTAATGCTTGGCGGATTTTTTTTTAGTTTTTTTATGATTTTTCCATTCCTGTTTTATTAAACAAAATGTTGAAATTCGCAAATATTTTTTTTATATATAAATTAAGTAGGTTCTGTGACAACACAAAGAAAGAGAATAAAAATTAAAATAAAGTTGAAAAAGGAAGTGCAAAAATTTTTGATCGCAGAACCCTGTCTAATTTCCATAAAGTGCTTTGCATAGAGTCTTGCAATATGTAAATAACATCTTTTGATAGAATAATGTTCTTATTGCCCTTTAATTAATTACTAGCGGACCCAGCCCGCTTCGCTGGGCTAGATTTTGCTTTATTTTATTTAAACAATAAACTTACATCATAATTTTTTTTATTTAAGTCTCATAATATATTAAATCATTTATTTCTCTCCGTATTCATCCTCTTCTATTTTCTTCTCGAGTGGTTGAAGATCATTATCTACACCCATGTACATATCAGTAAATACAATATCATTCTTATCATTTAAACAAAAACATATCCGGCTCAAGTTAATGTCAGATATAAAAGTACCTCTTTTTTCCTTTACTTTATTCGATTTGGATGTTTGTTTACCAATGTTTGCTTTTTTGGGTGGCATTTTATTAATTACAATGATTCTGTGAAGAAACATGATTGGTGAAGGAAAATACAATTTTCCGTAGCAATAATCAATTAAAAAAGCATCAGTAAACGGATACATTCGCGGCACTATAACTTACCTTGAATACTTCAAAATTAATGTACTTCAGTATACTTTATTATACTTCAATATACTCCATTGTAATTCCACATGGTTCATAATGACATAGATATAAACAATGCATGTGTCAATAAAAATTTGGGTTATAAAACAACAGAATATCATCATAGTAAAAAAAAGCTGTATTTGACAGTTCAAAAATAGGAGTGCTCCAATCGTCACCAAACTTTACAGGATTACTCGCCAGGTCAATCCGGAGATTCCCTGAAAGTTTCATTGAAATCGGTCCATCCGTTTCGAAGCCTATACGGAACATACCCACACACTTTCTCTTTTATAAATATAGATAGATAGATAGATAGATAGTTTTAGATGTTTAGGCGTTAGTTGAATTAGTGTAATTCACTATACAATGTTTAAGATCATAAAAATCTTTTATAAATAGAAATAGATAGATAGATATACTATTAATGATGTTGAGATTATTTTTTGTCGTAGGATAATTAGCTTCCTCGTTAGTTGAATTAGTGTAATTCACTATACAATGTTTAACTGACTGGAAAGCGACCGAATGGTCATTTAAATTCCGCACGTGGATAAAATGTGATGTAGGCAAATATTTGTCTTTACTCTTTGAGCCAGATGTATTTATTTAGCGTATTTCGGTATTTGTTCGTGTGGTTGTGTATCAGTCAACAATATTAGAATTAATATTGTTGACTGATACACAAAAGCAAACAGATTCTAAATTTATGTTAATCGTATGGTGAAACCGGATCTGTTCATGTTATAATTTTTTTAATTACATGAATTTATATGACAAAAAACTGAACATAGCGCCTTTTATTTGCATAGTGCATTAAAAATTTTTTAATAGAATTTGTAGAAAATGTTTCTTTTTATTTTTCCATTCTAAAAGTTTGTTTGTTAATAACTAGTCGTCAATCTATGTAATATAGGTAGATACCTGGCTATAAAAATATTACAAATTGTATTGTTGTGAATTATCCAAAAACAACCGTTCAGCTATAGGGGCCAGTAGACTCTAAAAAATACTGGCAAATTAAACCTTGAGATTTTAATTTTAAAATGTTATACACACGTAATTATTTTTAAGTGACCTATGGAGTGACACCATACCCCACCGCCCATGCCGCTTACATACACACACACATACTCTCACACCCACGCATACCGTCGATAGATGAGGAGAGAAAATCATTTAAGTCATCATCTTACACTATTTGCGCTGTAGTTGCGGGTGACAGTTGCCTGTATGACGCTGACATCCGTCATTACCACATGACTAGGGATGAGACGTTATGCAATTCATTTTTATCACTAACGACACTCGCAGCATAATTCTAGTTCTCATTAATAGTGTTATGAAAATTAGTGTGTTATTCAGTTGGGCAGTATAACGACGTGTTTAAGATTTTTTTTCGCGACAGCATTTTTGCATGCTAACGCCTTGTATGTGACACGTATTTATTGCTATTTCATACTTTGTTTTCATTTTTGTTAAATTGTCATTTGTTACAGTTTGTTGAATTTGTTATTGTATAGTATAGTATTACAATTATTTGCCAAATTTTATTGTTATTAGCATGCCTAAGCATACAAATAAAACTAATTTGGGTAGTCAGGCCATGGAGCTTGTTGTTCGCCTCCAAGACTACTTTGAAAGAGAACAACAAAATAATAAACCGTTGTTACCATTGAATCGAATTGTGGAACGAGTAGCCGAAACTCTTGATATTGACCGCAATACTGTTTCGCGTATAACACGTGAGAAAATTGGCCAAGATGGGATGTCTGAAAATAAATTATCGACACCTATAAAAAAGCGAACAAAGGTGAAGCCAATCACAGATGTAGATGATTTTGCTAAGGTTGCTATTAGAAATCATATTTATGATTATTATAGAAGAATGGAGCTACCCACATTACTCAAGCTTCTAAAATTATTAAAAGAAGCTGTCTTTTTCAAAGGAGGTATTACTTCTTTGCGACAAGTTATAGAAGATATTTGCTTTGTTTACAAAAAAGTTAACAAGAGGAAGATTATCATGGAGAGGACTGACATTGCTCTAGTAAGATGTTCATTTTTAAGAAAGGCTAAAAACATAAATTATTGGACCAAAGTTGTCTTTTTGGATGAAACGTGGTTAAACGTCAACTACACAGTGGGTAAAAGTTGGACCGACGATACGGCACAATCGTGTACCAAAGTGCCGGAGGACAAAGGCGAACGCCTTATTATTTGTCACGCAGGTACAGCAAGTGGATTCATTCATCCCTAATTGTTTGCTCGCTTTTAAGTCAAAAAAACTACAGAGTATCATGAGGAGATAAACTACGAAAAATTTAAAGATCAGTTCATAGGCTCCATTAATTTAAAAGAGCCTATGAATATAATAATTGACAACGCACCCTACCATTTGGTACAAGTTAATAAGCCCCCAAACCAATCCAACCGCAAAAGCGGGTTGATGAAGTGGCTGAATGAAAACGGAGTTACAGCAGATATAAAAATGTTAAAGACAGAGCTTATTGCCTTAATACGGCGTCATAAGCCACCAACTCCTACCTATGCTCTAGACGAAATGGCAAAAGAAATAGGCCACCAGGTCATTAGACTACCACCCTACCATTGCCAGTATAACGTTATTGAGCTGATTTGAGCCCAAATAAAAGGTCACACCGGAAGAAGTAATACATCGCCGCCATTTATGGCAAATAAGATGTTGGCCTTATAACAAGATGCCATCGACAATGTTTAACCTGAAGACTGGTTGAAGATCGTGAATAAAACAAAAAGGGACATTATGTCTAATTGGGATCGTGATATCCATATTGACAATATAATAGAGTCATCGTTAATAATATTCGTCACAGATATTGATGATGAATTTAGTGACAATTCAGATGTTTCTGACTCTGATATGAGCTTAGACGAATAAGGTCTATTTTTATATACATATATTATATATGTTCTGTTGATTCATTAATATAATAATAGACTTTTTACAATAATAAAATTGAACTACACACAATATACGTTTTTTGTTATAAAAAACCTCGACTATCCATCGTAGGAGCACACCCCATCAAGAAGTACGTCTATGGCGTTATGTTATACGCATAACACTTTAATTAATTTTTCTTTCCATTAGATTTTATTTCTAGACAAGAACATTCTGGTTGGCTTTAATTTAATTTACTACAGTAATTAATGATTTAATATATTAAAAATGTGATACAGCTGAAAAACTGTCATAATTTGTAAAGCGCGGCAACTTTAAAGAGTGCAACGAAACGTTACTGAAACTGTCACCCGCACTATGCTACAGCGCAAGGAATGTAGAAGGCTTTTTAAATTTATCTGTAATAAACGACTAACTTATAAAATGTACTTAGAGAAGTTTTTATAGACGGCGAATCCGTGGTGCGGATATTATATACTCGTATTTGTCATTGACGTTGAATAACTTAACTGTTTATAGTATGAAACTATAAAAGCTCTCTTCTAAGTCCACATTATTGTGATGGACAACTTCGGCACCCTATATCGCGCGTATCCCAACAAACAGTACCAATTTTTAAAAATAGAAATGGGTCAAAAACGTGGACATAATATACTAAGTTTCAGTCCGCTCGTGACCACGGTCATGTGAGCTTAACAAGTAATTTCTATAAATGTACGCGTTTTTGACCCGTTTATATTTTAAAAAATGAAGTACGATCGATGTGAGCAACATATATTTTATACTAGCTGTTATCAGCGACTTCGTCCGCGCGGACCTCGTTTACTCCGTACTGCTCCTCCCGTAGGTGTTAGCGTGATAATATGTAGCCTATATGTTGACCCGACCTGTTAGTAATATTCATGCAAAATTTGAAGTAAATCCATGCAGTACTTTTTGAGTTTACCCCGGACATACATACAGACAAACAGACAAACAGGTAAACAGACAAACAGACAAAAATTCTAAAAACTATATTTTTGGCTTCGATATCGATTGTAGATCACGCCCCAGTATTCTTTTAAACAAATATTCAATGTACAGTTTGACTTTCCTACGATTTTATTATATGTATAGATTTAAAAATAGATAAAGTGTGTTGTGGGTCACGCGCAATGTAGAGTTCCGAAGGTGCCCATCACAATAATGCGGACTAACAAGTGGACTTTTATAGTTTCAAATTATGAACATTTAAGCCATTCAACGTCAATGACAAATATAAATATATTCACACCATAGGTTCACCTAAGTACAACTTCTCTAAGTACAATTTATAAATTGGTCGACTTTTACTGAAAAACTTGTAAAGCCTTCTAAGCCGTTATACTACTATCGTGATTTTTTTCCACCCACAAAACCAAGCGTTTAGCCTGCAGAAGGTGACACTTAACTCTAGCAAAAATTAGCACTTAAAAGCCTAATAGTTTACAAACGAGTCCCTTAATCGAAAACTTGTTTTCACAAACCTTGATAGGTTGTTTGATAGGGTTTTAAAATATTTTTTAAAAACCAATCCAACGATACTGCTCACATTGGGGTACGTGAAAAAAATATTTTTCAAGAATTTATGTTATCACTTTGTTGACGTGACTAATATGTATATTCGTGCCAAATTACAGCTTTCTAGTACTAAGGATCTCTGAGCTATTGTGCGGACGGACGGACATAACGAAACTAAAAGGGTTCCTAGTTTACTTCGGAACCCTAAAAAGCAGTAACTTTTGACAACTTGATACAATTTTGATTTTTGAAACGGCATTTGACGAAGTTTTTAAGCACTTAATGTATAAGATGAAAAGTCGACTAGTTGGAAAATCTTAAGTTATTTCACAGATCACCTTTTTTTATTTTTTCGTCAATGCTAACTCCCGAACAGAAACCAGTTTTTATGCAATTTACGTCTATGGACGCAATCTTTTAAAAAAAAGAGGTAGTAAGATTCAAATAAATTGACACATTGACTTGGAAGTTATTTTGAACAAATATTGTTTTGCTGACATTTTTTTGAGTTTCCTTTCAAAATTTTTGAAAATTTTCGGAGCCGATTTGGTTCAGATTTAAGTTTATCGGAACCCAATAAAATACCATCAACCGCGTTGTGATCAGCTAAGCTTTTTTAAAGTTAAGACATATTGTGTAAATACACATAGTCCTACAGACGTCGTCGTGAAAATGAAAATATTCATAGGTCTTCAAAACATGGAAATCTAGTAAAAACTCAATTTTAAAAAAAAAATCGAAATCAGTAATTTCTTTTTACTACTAACGTAACATAAAATTAAAGGAAAACCATGAAAGCTTTATTACTTTCATGTTTTCTTATAGCTTTTTCAATTATTCTATTACTTTAACCCTTTTGAGTAAAAGTAATAGAGTAAATAAAAAAATTACCAAATTATTTTGTTGTTTTAAAAATTTTACCAAAGTAAGGGACATTATGTTATTTCTGCTTTCATTTATCCTTTAAAAGTGAAAAATTGTAACATGAAGTGGGAATTATTAATTTAAAACTAGATTTCAATGAAATTTTCGCCCTTTTATATCGTGTGAGCTATCGTTCAGTTAGTACTCTGTCGCTAATGTGTTTCATTTATCATCCGATTTACCCTGATATTGAATTTCACGCTTTCAAATATTCACACGATATTTTGCCAAGCTTTTAGTTTGTGCACAAATGGTGTTTTATAAAAGCTCTTTATAAATAAAGAATTTTTTATTTCCCATAATATTTATGAGGTTTATAATTTGTTTATAAAATACTGTAGTAATCTCTAAAAGTGAGCGTGGAATTATATATTTTGTGGAATTCTCTAAGTGCTGTTGAAATAGCAAATTTTAAATAAGTTTATATTCCGCAAGAAAATACTAATATTCGTAGCGTTTATTGCAATCGTCTGTTAAACTTGTAACGCATTTTTTTCCAAAATTCTTAAAATTTCCTACGCGAAATTGGTGTAGATTTTTAGAAAATCTTAGATTGACGGCACATACACTAATTTCATTACCCGCATTTCTATCTTACAAGCCGTTCAAAAGTTATGACATACAGCCATACTGATTATAGAGAGAGAATAGTCGGAGAGGTTCTTAGGATCTCAAAATGTGGAAATATGGTGAAAACTCGAATTTCGAAAATCGTGTCAAAATCAGAAACTTTTTACTACTAATGTAGCGGGAAGTTAAAAATATGTTTTTATTTAAAACAATTAGATATTTAGATAAGTAAATCCCTTTTATTATTTTTAGGCTCTGAATCGGCATGAGGAGAACATCAAGCAGAACAATTTTATAAAAATCTGATGCTTGCATATTTAATTCTCTTGAATCTTCAGTATTTTGAATGAAACTTTGTTTTTCTTGATCTATCTTTAACCCTTTCTTTGATGGCCCCCTCACACAATCTGAAATGTTCTTCCGTTATCAAAGACACGTAGAGCAAATAAATACGTTAGCAATATCTGATACGTCTAAGTTTGTTCTTGTGACTTTTTGTGTAATTTTTGAATGCCTGTTAACTTTCGTCCAATCGACGAAAAGAATACATCACAATATGACCAGCATATTTTTTAAATAAATCCAATCCCCATTTAACATCATCACCTAAAATGCGCTAGAAATAAAGGAAAAGAAAATCTGTTTGTTTGTTAATCCCTAAATCTTCGCAGCTTACTCAAAAGGCAGGAAAATAATTTTTTTTTAAATTACCGATATAATTTGCTAATGGTCTGAGGCACAGAATATAGAATAACAATAAATTAGGTATATAATTAGGTATATAATTAATATATAAATATAATACCTAGAAAAGCTTAATGTCCTTAAGCATTTAACCAACGAATGGCCCCAACTTTAAGATACCTACTATAAGACAGTTTTATTAGTACTATCAAATCGCTTAAGTAAAGGGTTTCTCAACAAGAACTTTGTTTTTCAATATAATTACACTGAAATTACATAATAGCTTTAAGATATCGTTTTTAGACAACTAAAAAAAATGTTACAAACGATTGCATTGCATTCGGATATCGTATTAAAATATAAAAAAAAATATTATGAAAATGGTGGATCTGTAAAATTTACAGTTCCTATATTCGGGATCAATATAATCATCCTTCTGAGACTGCTATTAAGAATTTGGTCATAAATTAAAAAAAAATATGACTGATAATTTGAATGGACACGCAAACCCAACACGTGTGCTATCGGGTCCATCAAGTGAAAACATCGTTGCCATAAGCCACTTTCAAAAATTCAGCTGGAAATTCAAATTATAGTCAATGAGTTACGCTGTTGAGACATTAACAACTCAATTTTGGCCTATTATTGATGGTTCACATATTACTAACAAATGATTTTAACAAGACAGTGGCAAAAGTAACACTGCCATCGGATAAATAAAATCGCATATTGTCACGAAATTCAGCTGTTTTATGGGCAGTTCGATCATGTAGATTAATAACACTGCTAGATTGTGTTTTATATATATATATATATATATATATATATATATATATATATATATATATATATATATATATATATATATACATATATATATATATATATATATGTATATATATATATATATATATATATATATATATATATATATATATATATATATATATATATATAACACTGCTAGATTGTGTTTTATGGGGTTATGTTAAATAGAGAGCCTATGTGGAGCCAGTTGATTCAATTGTAGCCATAATCCTCAAAATTCGTGAAATGATTAACGAATTATTTTTTCTTCAAAAAGTGACTAAAAACTTTGATGTAAGAATCGTTTAAATCATTTAAATCATTTATTGTTGTACTTTGATTTACAAAACAAAATTCTCGTTGAAAACCCTTTACATCAAGGTTTTCAACCTCAACAATTTGAGGATTTTCAAGTTCAATTTGTTGAATATTAACGAGCACTCTTATTTTTGAATCCAATATTTTATAAAAATATAAGCAACTTGATATAATCTCATAAAAAACTACGACGATAACTTATTTCTCGAGAAATTATTTGCTTACGTGGAGCACTGTTAGGTACTTATGGGCTCTGTATAAGACCTACTAGAATTTTTGATTTTCTAGTAGCTACTGGTACGATCTAATTTTAACCGTAATGTGTCACTAGCAAACAAAAAAATGTTCAAAGTCTACACCATCTACAACTATCCGCAAAAACGCGGCGCCTCTCGGCAGTGTTTTAAATGCTAGCTATATACGATCATTTCTCTCGATACAGATGCGCAAATTACCTAAAAGACTGCTTAACAGCGGACTGCCCACGCTCAATGAGTGTGCACACATTGGACATCCCAACGCTCAAAATATCTGGAAACTGTATTAATTTCGGTGCTGAATGCCTGTACGTGAATTTTATCCCCAAAAAGTTCACATAAATGTAGTGTAGTACCGTTTAACAGAAATATATAATAGAAATAAAACCTACGAGGCAGAGGTACTTTTTGTACCTAAAGCCAGTAACCTAACACAATCGGTGATACTAACTCCTCCGCTTACGAAATACACCTGAGTTAAACTATTTAGAAATCATAAAATGTTAGAGTTGGTACTACCTCTTAGACTTGGGTATATTCGCTGATATATTCACGATATTAGCGGGAGATTTCGATTCCAAGAACAATCTATGACATTTTCCCATAAACGAAATGCACATGAACGTATGAACGAAATTGTCATCTCACTGACAGATTTATGGTCATAGCACACCTATCAACTCAGAAAGGGATCGTCACTTTTTGCTTATCGCCTTTTACTTTTCCGTCAACCAAGCGTCAACTTAACATTAGCATCTTCCGCTACGTCAACTTGGCTACGGCTAGACGACGCCACACTATACGATAAATAGCAACACTACACGACATATGTTTTATCATATTGCCCAAGATAGGGTAGTTATTATTCACACTAACCCCAAAAAGTTATTAGTCTTGTAGTTTTTATTACATTTCCCAATTAAGACGGGAATTATATATACGTACATACCGGTCATTGCTCATAGTGGCCGGACGTTTTATTTTGCCCATAACATGAAAAGTCTGGCTACTTTGTTGGTCCGGGCTCCTTTAAAGAATAAACCAACTGCCGTTTTACCAGGCAGATCGATTGACTATACGTGTCATTACCGTTGTGATTAATTTATGGTAGAGTTCCGCAACGTCTCGCCCGGGTATTAGTACCACCGCTTTACCTATTCCTGCCACAATAGTGTCAGTGCCTTTTATTGTCTTGTTCCGGTTTGGAGTTAAGATAGCCGATAAACTTGAGCATTTAGCATTTCCATCCAGCCAAACAGACAACAATGCACCATTAACATTTTTGGTGTGTTTAGGTGAAGGTGGTCCCTTTCCATCAGAAGAGTCATCTGCTTGATTGCTACCTTATGATAAAAATAATGTAATTACCGCCCAATATTAAATTTTGACCGTGCCGTTGGTCGAGTGGTTAGCGACCCTGACTACTTAATCAACGGGGCTCGTTTTCGATCCCCGACGGGGATAAGCTTTTGTGTAATGAGCATAAATGTTTGTATTTCCGGGTTTAGGTGTTCATTAAATAAAGTCTAGTATTTATATATGTATTTCTATGTATTAGTGTCGTTGACTAACATCCATAACACAAGCAAATAATTTGCTTACTTCTGAGTTAGATCAGTAAGTGTAATTTGTCCCGTGAATATTTATTAATATTTATATTTATTATTTAATTACATTAAGGATAAGCAACACACATTTTTAACGCATGTCACATGCGCTGTGTGTGAGAAGGCCCTTATATATAAGCACAAAAAAACTAAGTGCAATCATACCAATTAAAATCTTCTATTAAATACGGGAACTAGGTACGTGACTTCTTGTTACTTTTTACTTTATTATCTAGAAAGCTCACTGATAATGAACGTAGTTTTAAATCTCTGCTTTTCTTTAATAGATAATGTTATCAATTTTCTTTGATTAATTGAATTATTTATATAACTTAAATCATTGAATTATATATAACCACAAGAATTATCTAATCTATACATATAATAAAATCGTAGAAAAGTCAAAACTGTACATTGAATATTTTTTCATCACCTACGGGGGAGGAACTGTGCGGAGTGAACGAAGTCCGCGCGGATGAAGTCGCAGGCAACAGCTAGTATACTGCTAAAAACGGTTATAAGTAAAATCATTTCAAAAATCTTTGAAAAAATTATGTATGAAAAGCTCTATAATTATTGACTTGATTTTGACCTACTAAAAAATAATCAATATGGATTTAGGAAAGGTAGATCTACTACATTAGCATGTTTTGATTTAGTAAAGAACATAACTGAATGTTTCAATAAGAAAATGTATCCACTTTGTGTATTTTTGGATATGAGTAAGGCATTTGATTTTGTTTCACACAATATTTTATTATCAAAACTGGAAAAATATGGTATTAGAGGGAAGTCTTTAGATTGCATAAAAAGTTAATTAAAGAATAGGAAACAATGCGTTGAAATATCTAAAATATGCGTAAACCGTAAAAAAATATATACTTCAAACTACCTTGTTAACAACTGTGAAGTACCACAAGGCAGTGTTTTAGGCCCCTTGTTATTTTTAATTTATATTAATGATCTTCCTGATAGTGTAAAACTTGATTGCTTTTTATTTGCTGGTGACACTATCCTACTTATCAAATGTAAAAATAAAAATGACTTGGTAAATGAAATAACTGAAACCTTACTTCAAGTTTCAGACTGGTTAATTAATAATAATTTAAAAGTTAATGTAACTAAAACAAAATTAGTTGAATTTCAGAACTACCACAGTAATATTACTAAAAACACAAATATATTCTTAAATAAAATAAATATAGATGATATAGATTATACAAACTTTTTAGGAATAGTTATTGACAAATATTGTAATTGGAAAGTACACATTGAATCTCTATGTAATAAGATTGATAGATTTGTCTATGGCTTGAGAAGACTAAGAGACGTAGGAAACGTAAAAGCCTCCGTATTAGCATACCATGGATATGTCTCTTCTAATTTACGATATGGAATTCCCATTTGGGGAAATTCTGTTGAATTATTGCGAATTCTTAGAGTCCAAAAGAAATGTATTCGAGCAATATGTGGTGTTAATCAGTTACATTCCTGTAAACCACTTTTCAAGTATCTTAAGGTACTTCCCTTACCATGTTTGTATATTTTAGAGGTATGCGTATTTGTAAAAAAACACCAAAAGTTATTTAAAACAAATGCTGAAGTCACTGGTAACTTATATTTTAGGAATAGTAAGAAATTATATGTGCCTAACCAAAAATTAAATATTTTTACAAAAAATGTGTATTGTATGTCTATTACTATATACAATCATATTCCTGATAGTCTTAAATCATTGCCTATAAATAAATTTCGCAAAAAGTTGTTTGATTTGCTGTTAGATAAAACTTATTATGATATTAAAAAATTTTTAGCCGATAAAATTAAATGTTAATGCATAGAAATATAAGTTTGTTGATTGCCTTAAAAAAAAAATTCAATGTAGTAAAATTTTGTAAATGGTGGAAACTTTGTACATTACAAAAATCTTAATCATACAAAAAATGAAACTTGTAATTATAAAAATAATTTTGTAATATGAAATCCTTCTTGTACATTAGTAATAAGTACATAAAATAGGGGAAAAAAAGACCAGCCCGCCGAGTTTCTTCCGCCGGATCTTCTCAGTGTGTGGCCGCGTTCCGATCCGGTAGTAATTCTAAAAAATCGATACAGTGTTTTAAATGTTATATTATACAATGATAATTTTTTAAATATTTGCACACCATATAATGGTAGAATATGTTGGTAACTTAATTAATTTTTAACAACTTGTAACACCCATGTTCTTGCAAATAAATATTTTCTTTCTTCATTTTTTTTAAAGGTCAATAAATACAAATGTACTGAGCTATCCTCAAATTAATTTGGAACGCGTTGATCCCCGTGTTGGTCCCAGGCTCCTTTGAAGAATAGACCAACCGCCATTCTGCCAGGCAGGTCGTAAAAGGCAACCGATTGGCTATACGAGTCACTACCATCGTGGCTACTAGGTGGTAGAGTTCTGCATTGTCTTGCCAGGATCTGGTACCACCGCTAAACCGATTCCTGCCGCAATAGTGTCAGTGCTTGTCACTGTCGTGTTCCGGTTTGGAGAGTAAGGCAACCAGTAAACTTATGCATGTGTCATTAGACCTCGCCACAAGATACAACGCACCATTAACAGCTTTGGTGTCTATAGGCTATGGTTGACTCTTTCCATCAGGAGAACCATCTGCTTGTTTGATATCTTATGATATAAAAAAAACGTTACAACGCCAACATTTTAATACGGTCACGATCGATATTTACGATTACGATCGATTGCATTCCTGCGGTTTTTTTTTGTACATTTTGACGTAGGATACATATAGTTTCCGTGAAAAAAAAAAACTTGGATTCCCATACATGAAGATAAATAATATCTTCATGTGTGGGAATCCAAGTTTTTTCTTTAAGTCAGAAACAGTTGTACATCCCTAATTTAAAGCAACACTATACATATTATAGATACATATATCACTCATTTGGTGGAACATTGGTGTATGTACAGATTTACGTATTTCACAGGATAATTTTTTAAAATGAGTTTATGGTCTTATCATGGCAATTCATGCTAATTTTTTTTTATTTAAACAATAATAATAGTTCTTTATTATTATTAAAACTAATTTTTTATCATAATCAATCAATCAATCAAGCAATATTTGTCATATTTACTTCGATTTAAAAATAAAATATATTTCCGCCCATGGAACATAGAACAAGCGGAATTGGCAAGTACAAACATTTGTATCAGGACCGCGATCGCCATACTCACACATAAAATAAGCATTATTGCATATAAACTACTAATGCAAACATTGTTTCATTGGTCGTTTTCATTTTAAACAACAATAATCCGAAACACACAAACAGAACATTTAAAAATATACCAAACTGCGTTACAATAAATTTTATTTTGCTACAAAAAAAAAGAGTATTTACGTCCTTTTGTAGTCTATTCAAAATAGACTCATCTATTTGTACAATAGTGAAACTTAAGATCTTAATAGTTTCGCTATTCTACAATAGATGGCAGTATTGATTTTTCCGTAGTTTTCAGTTGATCATATTTGAGGAGAGAACTTTCTAGAACGATATACGTAATGACTGTCATTACGTATATCTTTCTAGAAAAATTAAGTCAACCTAAAATGAACTTTATGTGTAAGGTGTACGGCTGATTTTAGCTTGACTTTCTATTATATCATTAGAGATTATATTAAATCAGGAATATAATTAAAATAAAATGAAAATTGTACTTTCGAATGATATGAAATATCTCCATTTTTAATCATCTGTATTCTACTATCATTTCTGCATTCAAGGATGGCACAATACGGCATAATTCAGTGTATAATAGATTTTCGCACGACGACTATTTCCTAATGATATGGTAAGTATCACTAAGGCAATTTAGAGTAAAAGCGCACTAGAAAAATGCGCACTGTAATTCTAAAGCTAATAAACAATATTTATTTTCAATTTTTCAGTTTCTTTTTATATTTTTCAATTTCAAGGACGTAATTATGTAAGCTCTGTTCGTACTCGGACAGACGCTGACTTTGTATTAATCAATTTCATTTACTGTGAATAAAATAGTTGTGTTTAAAAAAATCGAATGTTTTAAAAGACGTTTTTTGACGAACGTTTATTCATATTATTCTATAAATGCAACAAGGATATCGTAGACATTTTTACCTTAGAAAGTTGCTTGATTTTGGTAAGGCTAAAGAAGAGCATTATCTTATGGTTCACGATAAGAGCTGTAAAATCTTGTGCATAATAGCCAAACTCGGAAAGTAATTCTTCTTACTACTATAGCTCTTTTTATTCGGATGAGCACAAGGTAGTCGTGAATTTGGTGATGCAAACGAGGTCGCGAATAACGGCTAGTAATAAATAAACGAGTTGGCTTTTATTCAAACAATATATGGCGTAATATTGAAGTGATTGGATTTCACCATAACATTATACAGTTCGTGATGTGTTCTTCAAAAGCATAAAAACTTGTTTTGTTGAATAATATGATCTCAATAACATATCCAAATAACACGTTTGTTTTGAAGCGCGTATCAGTAGGAAACTTCCATAAAAATATACGTTTTGTGGAAACGTAAATTAAAGGCACAAAAAATAGGTACAGAAGTAAAACTCATGTGTGTACTTCACTTTTTATATATCTTGGCGATCGCGCTAGGGTTATCAACTTCGGCTTATGCACAAAAACTGGTAATGGCACTCGTATCTAGGTGTTTGATTTATTATTTAGAATGAAACAGAAACAACGGAAATATAAACCAATAATAACTAAAATATATTAATTTAATTTTTATACTATTACATATTTTCTGCACGAAAAGTTCACTGACACGTGTATCAAGCGGGTGGCACACATAATTGGACTATTCCCAACCATTCCAAGACATCGCGTCTGTGAGAGGTGTCTATGTGTACATTGCTCGAACGTAGATTGAATTCCGTATCTATTTGTTTTGTGGTAAAGGTGTGTGCTGTCAGTTACAATCCTTGAAGCATTTTTTATTATTTTAAATTTTAATTTTAATCTAGCATCCGCTAGTACTCAATAAGTAAATATAGTTTCACAAATACTTAATTGTGCATTTCGAGCATTAGGTTATGTTTCAAAGTAATATAATTTTGCATGTGGCTCTCTTGATAGAAAGAGAATATTATCGCCTAAAGACACCAAATATGTTAAAGGTGCGTCACTACTACTTGATGTAAGCCACACGCACAAAATTACTGGCTACTTAACCTTCTGTACCCAGGAAATATGATGGTGACCAGAATTGGAGTCATTGCGACAGAAAAAAATAAAGGCCTAATAGTGTGTTCCAGTGAGGCGAAACGAAACGTATTAGTCAAGATGGTAATGACACGTTTGGCCAGTCGTTCACATTCTATAAACTGCCCATCAAGGAAACAGGTGCTCTGTGGTTCTTGCGTATCATCGCGCTGCGCGGCCAGAAAAAAGTGCCCGCAAGGCCGCGCCCTAACTTCGCATCCACCGTTCAGACGCACTAATACTGCGCACTGGTACACACGCGACTTCCATTTATTGTAGTTAGAAATACACTCCAATTGATATAACATAACGCAGTTTCATTTCAAGTTGGGACCACCAGTTACGCTGGAGCCTGACATTCAAACTGTTCTTTAAAATAAACCCGTACTTATACCGAAAAAATTAAATAATCCATTTAAGTAATCACCGATCGATTCGAAATATACTGTGATACTATTTTGACATAAATAAATCGGTAATATTAAGCCTTGGCGAGACATAGAAAACCCTTATCATCTAGTAGTAATCATGATGATAGTGAAATTTTTAGTATTAATTTGGCTCCTTCGAACTGCTTAGCAGGAACAGTTCTTCAACAAAACATATATTTGTCCTTTGAGATTAACAAAATAACGGTCGAGTTTTAAGTAGAGGTCATTCGCTAGTAGATATTATGAAAACTGATAAATATTGTTAAATTTTATTCTACTAACGCTCCTGGGGCTATGTGTAAATGTTCACAAGTATATTTCCCAGCATGTAGGAGCAATCGTTGTTATGTTTAGAGATCTATCTACTTAGGACTTACAAAAAGGTACAGATCACTTATTGTACTTTATTAAAATGTATCGTAATCAATTAATGAAAGTCGGATACGAATTAATGTAGAAACACGAATATTGAGGCTAGTTATTGCAGTTTTACTGTGTTTAAATTATTATTGAAAACGATTTGATTGAAATAAGTAAAGTTTATGACTAAGTAAAATATATTTTATACTTTCCATCGTCGGCGCTTGGTAAATTCCATTACTGATAGACACAATTGATAATACACTTTACTTCGCGACATATATATATTTTTGGTGTATTCATTAATTTAGTATATTTATTCATTATATACTCAACCGATTTCACTTTTTAAGCATCTTCAGGGTGTAACATCCTAATCACAACATATACACAACTGCGTGTTATGAAGTGAAATATCAATTGTGTCTAATAGTAATTGCTATGGCTGGTCTTTTGTACATTATTAGAACTCCTACAATGTCAGTTGGAATGAAGTTTAAATTTTTATAAATCCTCAATATTTCCCAAAGGTAGAATACTTTTCTGGAATTTTGAGAGTTTAACAACTAATAACTGAAATAAAATAATGCCTCTATTCATAACCACAATATCGGAACACAAAAGTGACAAGTGCTAAAATATAGCGACATGAATAGGTTTCATTTTTCGAGTTATTTTCACCAAATATTGCTTTCAATTGCTTCTTTTCAGATAGTTCTCGACACAACAAACGCGCAGTAAGATGTTTTATGATATGACATCAATTGCAGTTGAAACTCTCGGAAAGTTTTGTGGTTTTTAATAAATCTTAGCCAGCCAAGGGTTAGCCAAGGGTTACAGACAATTTTTATTCTATGTAAAATTCAAATATTAAACAACGTGGACAACACAACAATCAAACAAGAACGAATATATACTATAAAGATGCGTATCCTCCGTCTCAACCACATAATTAATATTAATAATAACTATAGCCAGGCTATGTTTTGGTGACTTCATTGATGAAACTGAAGGATTTGCCTGTGCTTTTGCTGATGAAACTGTCAAGATGAATAATTACTGGAAATATACCATGAAGGATGACAATGTTGACATCCATACTACATAGAGCGTATCACCCCTTGGTAAATCCGTCAGGTAAATTATCTGCGGTTTTTCTCATTTTGACAATGGAGAGTATTATATACATAATCAAGTATCCAGAATTATTCATCAACAACTTGCTCTTCAATACGGTCTTGTAAATTTTTAAAGAACGTATTATAAGAACTAGGCATGGGAATGATTGCTACTTTTAAATCATTATCATTCGATGAAATTAAGAAAAAAAGTCGCAATGATTTCGCATGCGAAATGTCGCTAACGATGATTTTCAGGTTCTAACAAAACCTCAATAACATTTTTGCCCCACCCGGATATCGAACTCGGGACCTCATGATCTGAGTCGAATAAGCTACGCCTATACCACAAGGCAGGCAGGCTTAGAAGATAATATGTACCTGTATCTCAAAAAAAAGTTACCATGATATGAGTTTAGTATTCAATTTAGGCCAAAAAAGGTACTTCAAAATTTTCTCTGTTTTAATTGGAATTTAAAAAACTTTGGTAGGCACTTAAATGTTTAAAACTCAAATGTCTTTTTACATGTTTACTGGAAGTTTTATACGAATACTCTTTTACATAATATACATTTAGCCACAGTTTTTCCTGGGATTTTTTTTATAATAATTCCATATAAGTCCACTCATTGTATTTATTTTCTGCGACAAATCATTCCAAGGAAATTAATACTTTAACGCACTTACATTAAAGTCTATTTTTAAAATACACCCTATTGAGCGGGTGTGGAGCGCTTCGCTCTTCGTAATCATAACACGGCATACTATACACAACACGCACGATTCGTCACTACTCGCTCGCTAACTACGTCGATGTCAATACGATGATACTCCGAATATTTACGAACGATGAGATTTCATCGCGTGCGACATATCACATGTCACAAACCAAATGAAGAGACGTCGCATATGCGATTTGCGACAAATCATATCATATGATTTGTCGCAAGCTATTTATGAAATGTGCCATGCCTAATAAGAACGCACCGGAGTCAGTTCTCGAAAATAGCCGTCCTAAGTAAGCTCTACTGGGATCGGTCTACCATCATGAACAGAACTATTGTTGCAAATAAGCCTGGTATTGTGTTGGTAAACCGCCTAAAGTTCCAGGCATTTATTTTTGATATCATAGTCCCGCAAAACAATAACGTCGTGCAACCTTTAATGCAGAAAAAAACTAAATATTTGGACTTCGCTCATGAGTCTGCAATCAAAAGGACTGTGATATATGTAAGGTCTGGAAGTCCTTTTAAGTGTACTGTTTTGGTATTAGGTTGCAAAGATAAACATTGATTAGGACATGTTTTTTTTCATTCCAGTAGCTTTCTTAACTGTTGAGAGGAGAAGATAGCAATACTGTATTCAGTCATGATAGGCTAAGCCTATCATGACTGAATACAGCTATATATTTTAATGTATGCCGACATAATATTATGATCTCCCAAACTTAAGAAAGTTTTTTTTTATAGATATTAGAACCGCTAATCACTGAAATTAGGTACCTTTTCCATTAATTTACTTAATAAATTCCAGGCGGTGTAATATATCACACACTGCTACGATAAAGCCGTGGACAACTGCTATATAATCATAACTGAAGGTCGAATTTCTGATATATGGGTATGTTTAAATTAAAAAGCCGGGCATATTCATAATATGAAATATTTAGCTATTTGTAAGTATAATTTAGAACTAGAAGAAAAAATAACCAAAGCTAATTAGAAAAGATCGGCACATTTAATTTTTTTTTTGATTATCATTATTTTTTTACAGTGTAGCCGAGTGCAATTTATCGTTTTACAAACTGAAATTAAAATCGCAAAAGTAAAAGAAATAGTGAGTGAAAATCCTCATTCAAGTTTAAGAGAGAGTCGCTGAACTTTTTTTGTCTTACGAATCAATCCGTACTATTATATAATCACTATTATAGCATATAATCACTTGAGTATGAAACATGTTGCCGTTCGGCTAGTCCCAAAAACCAAAATTTTCTCCAAAAACTCAATTCCATAAGAGTCGCTGAGGGTATGCTAGAACGAGTCAATTCTGACCCAACATTCATGAAACCTTTTAATAGCGTCAGCGAAGCGACGCGTCATGATTTTGAAACTTTAAAGTGTATTCATCTTTATTACAATTTGGTAGCGTTCAAATTCAGTTTATGCAATTCACTCGACTCCAACAAAGCGTTGACGCACGAATTAGCCGCGGCATCGCGCGCCTTTGTATTTGTATGACACAAAGTATGTTATGAAATAGAAATAAATATACTTTAGTCATTAAATTTAAAAACACGACGCACTTTGCTTCGACTCTATGTCAATGTAAGCTGCCCCTAAAAACGCTGTTACAAAAATAAGAATAGAAATTAAAAATCACTGACTTAGTTTGACTATAATGACAGGTACACCAACACTACGCATACATTTACAACCAGTGATACGTATTGTTTATAACATATTATTATATATTCTGTGAGACTTGAATCGTGAAGGAATATTCCGACATGAAAACTGTTTACTGTTTACTGATTCTTGACGCATCAGACTGGTATATCAAGTTTTTTTAAATTTGTAAAGTGTACATATAAATTCTAAAAAACATGAAAATATTTTAATTTTGCAATGATTTTAAGTAAATATATTAACAGTATTGATATAAAAAGCAAAAGTGATTGGCTGGAGTATCAACGCACAGGCCAAATTCTTAGAGCTGGAAACTTAAAATTTAGCACGCGTATTCCACGTATAGCGTAGGCATCCCCTAAGGAAGGATTTTTCTAAATTAGGTCTACAAGACAGTAAAATGTGGGATAAAAGGCAAGACATATATTTATGGCACGGAAAATAATTAAATGCGCTGTTTACTGATATCAAATTTTGTCATAACTAGGAAAACTTTATAATAATAAGTATAAGTGAAAGTAAAATAATTTTATTATAATATATATTTAATCGAATTGTCATTTCAGTAAGTAATAAATTATTAATGTGACTTTTAAATATAGGTTAACTTTTTTTCAAAACAGGCTAGCCGTTAGTTTCTGAAATAGGGGACGAAAAGTTATATGAAAAACTATATTAACGACTTAATCTACTTGCGGACAAAGCTGCGCAGGTCAAATCAACCTCGAGAATTATTATCATGTAATAACTAGCTGTCACTTAGGACTTCGTTCGCGTGCTTAGTTAAGTGTTAAGATTAGTTACCTATTTACATTTCGGATTTCAAACATTTAAATAACTGTTTCATAGCAAAATGTAAAATGTAATAAGCGATAAAAACATTGCTTTTTATACGTGTAACATATTCCACATTTACCACGTGAGCATCTTCGTATATAGGTAAAGATAAGATTGTTTCTAAAGACAAAGCAAAGTTACTCCCCATTTAATGGCGGCACACAATACCGGTTATAATCTTTTGGACTAATAAAGGAACCTTCCGTTGTATAAATTAACTTTATTCGCATTATCAGGAGCGTCTCTTATGAAAGTAATTTCATATTTCACAAGTTACAGACACTATTAACACGTTTATAGATATTAAACGTATATTTCGAGATATGTTTCGTTTTCTTATGTTGTGTTTATCTTTATGATATTTTAACCTGTATATTTTAAACCTAATTCTGCCGTCATGAAATTATCAACAACTAACAACTATTATAAAAATATTAATATTTTTGAGGATAGATTTAGTGACTTAAAGCGGCGATAGACTTTCAGAGTGAGCAAAGTGGTTGATAATTATTTGGTTCAGGCAAATAATACCTCTCATAAGGCATTGTCTTCATGACAAAATTATTGCGCTCTTTTTTATCAAATTTGGTAATTAGTTTGACATTAAAGAGATTTTGCTCTATGGCACTGATAACATGCAGTGAGTCATAAATTTAAGTTTTTACTAGGTTATTACTCTTAAGCCTCTATAATGCTTTAGTTAAAAAAAATCTTTTTAGCTAAACGATAGTTAACAAGCAAACAATTATTCACTTTAAAACCATATTATCAAAATTAATATTTTATAGAATAACTTGCCTTTGTTTGTGGTTTTTTGGAACTGCAAAACGAAAAGTTGCCCACGGACACACCTTTTTTTTACTGCTAAAGAAAAATAATGTGTCTTGATATAATTAAAGCAATCAATCATAACTATTTATTGTACATTGAAAAGAACACATGGAAAAATATCGTATATAATTTGGCGATTTTATGTATGTATGCCAGACAATATTATTGGTGTACTAATTATATTAACAACTATATAAATTAAGATCAATATTAATTTCAGTAATTAAATTAATATTATCATTCATAACAGGCACATTAGAATATGATAATTTACATTTTAGTGAAATTAGTTATGAGATATAAATATACAGAATTAAAAAACTACAAGCAATCATTAATTGCTGAATAAAGAAAGTCTGTATGTAGAGATTATAATAATGAAAAGTATTCTCTGATTATTATCTTGAAAGAAATCAGATTAGGAGCCTCTCTAATTTTCAATGGAGAGGATTATATTGACAATTAAAGAGCCCCTCTAGTTGTGAATGGAGGGAATTTTTTTTAATGCTTGGGTGACCAAAAAAGTCATTATAAAATTTAGATTTTTGTCGGTGTTATTTTTTTAATTTTGTTTTTTTTTTTGTCAATTTGACGGCAAACCTTAAACAAGCCTATGCGCACAGCCACATATTTAGTTGTGATATTCTTCTGCTATTATTTAACTTTCAATTTTGTACAGTGATAATAATCTTACATACTGCAACTTATTTTCAGACTAAGGACTGCCTTAGTACTTTATGCATAATATATCCGATTAGTTTAATTTAATTTCAAAATTAAAATAAATATACTAACTGTGAAACTTATCCCAACACTGTAAACATATTATAACTGTTACCTAAAAATCTGATTCCGGTGATAGAATGAAATGGCCGAACAAAAATTATTTGTTTTGCACAGACGAGTTTTTGAATTCTATTTTAAGGACTTCTGCTTAAAAAATTATACAAGTAGTCGATTAAATAACGCTTTATCAAACATTGCGTAAAATACAGATTAGACTAGTTTATAGGCCTTACAAACCATAAATAGTCCAAACAAAGTTAGGAATTATGTTAAACCTGAAGAATTAACAAAAAGCATTTTAAATTAATAAATGATTTCTTATGTACCTATATCACCATATAGGGTAAACTCGCATAATTAATTACCCTACCTATACCAGCTAGTCTTGCCATAAATATTGTTACAAAGAAAAAAACATTTTCATAATAGAAATTATGGAAAAATACAAATAAACACTCAAATTGATCCAATATTTTCGTAAATAAAGTTCATTTGACATTTAACATACCACTGATAGCGGTGCTCAGTAATAGCGGATTGGCTGCTACTGCTATTACGGTGACGCTACTATTTTTTATATTTTTGTTTAGAGCACTGACAAAATTATTATTAAGCTTTGTTTAAAAAAATTCGAACTTGATTGATAAAATTATTTTCACATATTCTGTGCTGGGATGGGTGCTGTTTTATAATTTTGAGTGTTTGTAGAAATAAATGGCTATTAAAAAATATCAATTAAATTTAATAATGTGTAACATGTTTATAATCTGGGAATTTCTTAGATAATAACTTTAATGAACGGTTAAATTACGTTGTCATAAATATCAAAAGTAGTTTACATTCTTAAGAGTGCCTTAGTTTGCAGAACTTAAGTAATTTCAAACAATGGGTAAATTAGTTTTAGTAAAATGTCTGTCCAAAAAGAGCGTCGCTACAGACTTTACATTCGCTATGTCCGTAACAAATAAACGCCCTTGAAATCAAGGTTTTGACGTCAAAATCTCTTTTGTAAAAAGCATGTCAAGAAACTTTGTAATCGAAGCATGTGAATCCTCCGCATATCCGCAGGTATGCAGGATTCCGTAGTTCCCTATCACAATAATGCGGACTAAAAAGAGGGTTTTTAAATTGCCTTACACTCAAAAATTTTACTTTTAAACGCCAGTTTCTGATATATACGCTTATACCAAGAACATTTTGTAAGTTTGTCGACTAAACTCATATACTTATAACACCTACTACTTAGTAGTGATATTTTTTTACTTTCGATTTATATACTAGTGTTGTACATTTTTCCACACAACCAGATACAACTATTTATCTAATAAAAGGGATACTTGAACGAAAAATAGCAATTTAAAGCTTAATGTATTAAAAAAGGATCTCTTAATCGACTAACTGTTATCAAAAACCTGCAATATTTTACCTATCTAACGACACCTCACATAATGTGATAAGCGCAAAAAAGACATCTTCAATATGCTCGTAGAGGGGGTACCTTAAGGTATATTTTAATATTTTATTTTACCACCACATCGGCGTGACTAATACGTATATTCATGCTAAATTACAGTTTTTTAGTTTTAAGTCTCTAAGCTAACATGCAGAAACACGGATGGGCAAAGCTAAACTATAAAGGTTCCTTGTAGATTACGGAACCCTAACAATAGACCACCAGATCTGCCACTTCATAAAGCAATTAGTAAAAGAAAAGCAAAGGATACTAATGCCTCACATATTTCTGTGCCGTTATACCAATGCTTCTCGCCGACATCGTGCTTCAGTGTGCTAAGTGTGAGTTTTTCTTTTCGCATTCGATCGTGAGCGCGTTTCGAGTTTACTAGGAATTTGTATCTGATTTGTACAGCGCCACCTAGTGGTAAACGTGAGAAATCAGTTTACCACTAGGTGGCGCTGTACAAATCACATACAAATTCCTAGTAAACTCGAAACGCGCTCACGATCGAATGCGAAAAGAAAAACTCACACTTAGAACTCTGATTGCAGATTTGTGTAGGGAGTGAACTTACATATTATGTGTATTTACATTCCGATGACACAGATTGCAAAGCAATACTAACATCTTTGGTGTCATTAGGTTGCAAACCTTCGGTCTTGTTTGTCTTTATATTTATAAAAAAAATAACACAATATATATTTTTATTGTAATATTTAAAAGACATTCAGCGCAATATTTTTCAAAGAAAGATTTTTTTAAATTAAATATTTACGGGACAAATTACACTTATTGTTCTAACCCCAAAGTAAGCAAATTATTTTCTTGTGTTATGGGTATTAGTCAATGATACCAATACACAAAAATACATATATAAATACTGGAATATATTTAATAAACACCCAAACCTGGAAATAATTAATAAATAAATAAACTTTCAAGGGACAAATTGCACTTACTAATCTAACTCCAAGTAAGTAAATTATTTACGTCTTTTGTTATGGATGTTAGTCAACGACGCTAATACATAGAAATACATATATAAATACTAGAATATATTTAATAAAGACCCAAATCCGGAAATACAAACATTTATGCTCATCACAAAAATGCTTGTCCCCGTCGGGGATCGAACCAGAGCCTCGTCGATTGCGTAGTCAGGGTCGCTAACCACTGGACCAACGGGGCGGTCTGACAGACATACATACGCTACAGTTAATAGTAAAAACTATCACTATCGATATCAGAACATAATATAAAGTCATACTTATTTAATAGTGTTACACAATTATATACTATTATAAAAATTACGAGGCCTTAAGCGGTAAAATGCACCATAACTACTTTATACATTACAAAACAGAAGTTAATTGACTATAATTATTATTGGTATTCTGTATTGTTAAAATTCTAAAACTGTGCCTACTTAAGGAGGATTTTTAGCTGTACTGGATTCTGATATCTAATATATGTATAAAAAATAGGTACTTAAATCTTGACCTAATTATTTAATAGAAATGTTTATGCACAGACACTTGCATATAGATATCGAAGTTCGTTGTTTACAAGCAGTGATTTGCTGCATTCGTGACTATACTCCTTTGTGCACTGCTGTCGCCCATGCGGTGATCATACTTTCTGAATAATATTACACTCATTGTGTTAAGATTTACTTTTTGATTAGGTAATATTCTATTTTTAACTTCCCACTACGTATAAAGATACGAAAGTTACTGATTTTACCCTGATTTTGGAAAATCGAGTTTTCACCAGATGTCCACGTTTTGAGATCCTAGGATCATCTCAGTCGCCTCTGTGGTCTAGTGGTCCAGCGTTGGCGTTAACCACATGAGGTCTCGGGTTTGATTCCCGGGTCGGGCACATTAAAAGAAGTGTTTCTTTCAGTTTTCTGAGAAACACAAAGTTGTCCGGGATTGAAAAGTGCCCGGTTGGCGATAGACTTGCCACCTATCACATTTGTGAGGCCAAGTATCTTCGGCTAATCATGGGTGCACTTGTTGTACCTCTGCCTACCCTTCGGGGATATGGCCGTGAAGATACTTAAACATCTCATAACTTTTGAACGGCTGGCCCGATTGAAACGCGGTTGATGGTATTCGATAACTTGGCGAAACTATATTTTTTTAATATAACTTCCGAATTTATGTACCGATTGTGTACAAAAATTAATCAGATTTTCTTCAAAAAGGTACGTCTAATACATAAATTGCATCAAAATCGGTTTATTGGTTTGGGAGTAATCGTTAACGAAAATTTTTGAAAAAAGTGTTTTTTCGACATAGCTTCGAAATTTTTCAATCATTTTTTGATATACTACGATATTTTAGTACTAAAAAAAAACTACGTCAAATGCCGTTTTAAAAATCAAAATCGAATTTAATTCTCAAAACTTATAGCTTTTCAAATATTAAAATGACGTTGTTTTTAGCAAACTTATTTAATTTTTTTAAATAACTTTCAAGTTAATTTATCGATTGACTTAAAAATCTTATCAGCTTTTCTCTTTTTAAAACTGCGTCATATACTGTTAATTAAATCAAAATCGGTAAATTTTTTTGGGATTTATCAATGAAGAAAATTAAAAATAAAATGTTTTTTGACATTGTATCAAAACTTTTCAACCTATAGATTGTTTAGCTAAAGCAATATTTTAGATCTTATAGATCTTATAGATTAAAATATACAGCTTTTCAAAAAATAATATACTGCCATTTTTAACAAAATAGATGTTTGAACTGAAAAATCTATCTTTGTATTTTTTACTCTTTTGAACTTAAAATATCTTAATTTAGTGGAAAGTTTCAGGGATGGCCCGTAGAGTCAACCTTCTATACATTTTTATATTTTTATTGGTTGCATATGACCATTATTTTTTTATATCATAAGATAGCAAACAAGCAGACGGTTCTCCTGATGGAAATAGTCAACCATCGCCTATAGACACCAAAGGTGTTAATGTTGCGTTGCTATCTTGTGGAGAAGTCTAATGCCATAAGATTAATTAATTAATTTTCACGTCCTTCAATATGTAAAGTCTTTTACCAATCAACTTGTGTATACAGGGTTACTTTTAAAGGTCCGGCCCATATTTTCAGAGGCTGTTCAAATCGATAATATATTCGTTTCATGTAATAATAAAATAATTTACAAATTAAAAATTTATTTTTATCTGACAAAACGCATAGATATAATTTTAATTAAGCGAAATTCGAGCTACAATATTTTTATGCCTTCAACGAAATTAAACGCGATCGCGAAAAATGTACTTAGAGCGACAGATTACATACTAGTTATTATCGTAAGAAATATAGACGACTGAAAATGACACACTGCCAGCTTTAACAGGCTTCATTCACAAGACTTGGTGCATACAATTCATGTAAATTCATGAATTGTATGCACCAAGTCTTGTGAAATATTTTTGTTTTGTTTTTTTTGTGGAATATTTTGTTGGCAATATTTTACACAAATATGCATAAAATGAGTATATGAGGCCATCAATGTCTAAATTATTGTGTCAATATAAAGATGAAGTATTAATTCTTTACTAATTATTAAAATCTTATGGAATGTATAGAATTGTTAATTATTTAACTTATATTTAGACGGTAGTCGAATAAAATAAAACACTATAAAAAGGTCTATCAGATATGTTTTCGAGGCATTCGTGTTTGTGAAATTGAGAAGTGAAGTTGCTTAATGCACAATAATAAAGTGTAATAAGTTATGTTTTTAATATTTAATATAATTCGATATTCCGTTATTTGATGTTTAAATTAATAAACCTTATACCTTTTACCAAGTGGAGCGAATATCTCAGAAATGGGATCGAACGAAATCAAGGTACCTGTATTTTTTCCTTTTTTAATTCATAATAACTACTAACTGCATAAACGTTATAGAAAATAGACTAACAAATTTAGTTTTTCTTCAATACGAAATAGTTAAAAATGTTGTCCAGTGACATCGATTTTTTTTCTCTTAAAAAATCGTTTACATGCTATATCCGTAAGAGAAAGGAAAAATTTGGCAGTTTTATCGACAAACTTTTTTATGATATTCTGACAAAATAGTTGCAAAAAGCATTTGCGACATAAGAAAACAGAATTATTAAATATATTACGATAATTTTAAATAATGGACGTTATTCAAATTATTTAAATGTTTGTTTGCAATAAAATATGGACATTGGTTCTCTAATTTTAAAAGAACATATTTTTTTGCACACTTACTCTCTTTTTAAATTAACGACAAAAATTTACTTACCTTGATATCAGTTATTTTGATATCGTGGAATTATATAATCGTCCATTTTCTATTACCTTATTTTACCTCATTTTTAAGAGCACGATACCCACAAAGATTTCTATGATTTTAGGACCATGGAATCTGCAATTGAAAACAACCGCAATGTGTTTGCTTCCCGACAAGACACAATTTCTTAAAAGCCGCAGCCATCGATTTTTTTTTTGCAATGCCGGAGTTGAGGGACAACTTCAATACAATATACGCATGAGAAGATTTAAATTTAACAATATAAATGCTGGTAAGAAGGCGATTTTATTAAGGAAATTATTTTAAGCGATGTTACAAATAAATAAGCAGCCAGAAATTACCATCGGTAGTCTGTTAAAAATGTTACCGTAGCTATGAACCAGATATATAAAATCTTCCTGTTCCGAAGCGGTTTTCCCTGAGATCTATCACGTAGTACAAAGATAAGCAGGTTTGCTTCGAAAAAAAATTCATGGTCAGGGTAATATTAAGTGTGTTTCTGTGTTAGAAAATACTGTTAACTAGAATGGTTGATAAATGGCCAAAATGGGGCACAACCTTAAAGAATACTGTTGGGTAAAAAAAATACTTATACGTCATACATTTAAAGAAATAAACCATTTGGGATTATATAAACAATTCCGTTTATGCTAACTTTTGTATCATCCATGGTACAAACGAACAGGAGGTATACTCAGACCCAACCTACCATGCAGAATTTTTTACTAAAATTTCACATTTAAAACGTACACAAGAAACACTTAGATTTCACTAGAAACGGTAATTAAATATTTGGAAATTTAACAAAATATTATGTTAACTTCGTAAGGGTTACAATAAATAATTGAACATAACAAATGAATTTATTAAAAGATTTTAAAATTTTACTTTACTTGACTTTAATTACTCTACTACAAACTTAAGGTAGGCAGAAAAATAGTATCGCTTGAATAATACTCGTTTAGATTGGCGCGTAAACAAACGGTTGAATCCTCGTCTGCCGTTGAGTTAAAATTTGAAAGTGACTAATAGATGAATAAATAAAAAGTAATTTTGCTCAAAGTAATTTACGTCAATCTATCTATCGCTAATATTAATCATTAGCATATTCTTTTGGATTTTTGTTAATCTCTTGACAACATTGGTAATGCACTACTAGTAGACTTAATCGATTCTCTTAGACTGAAAGACCAATAATAGTTATCGATCTAGTTGATGAAATGGATGTCGATTGTCCATGCATTGTCGATTCTAGTAAATAAAATATTTGCGTTAATTATTGTGTACTAGCTATTGCTCGCAACTTTGTTTACGTGGCCCAAGAATATTACTTTCTTTTAAAAGAAGGTAGATTATAGCGATTTAAAAACACCTTTGAATTATTTCTAATAATAATAATATGGTCTCCACGTCAGAGTTAATCCGCCTTTAAGGCGAGATTTAAAGTTTGAAAATTAAATAATAATATGTAACTTATTGTACAAAAAAGGAAACATTACAATCAAATTTTGGTTTTAAATTTCAATTTAAAAGAAAAGTTTTCGTCGTATTCAAACAAAAACGGGATAATACTAGGCAAAGGATTTTAGTCAAAATCACTCGAATGCCAACCGATATTCTAAGCAAAAAAACCGTTAAGGTTTTAATCCATGGAATGTGACAGAATGACAGAAAAATGCATTTAATTTGGGCATTGAAGGAATCCTCCTTCAAAAGAAAAATAGTAAACTATATAAAGTACTAGCGACCTGCCCGCGGTTTTACCCGCGTAGCTTTTGTTCCCGTGGGAATATTGGAAAGTTTTATATATCTATCTATTGAAAAAATCGCATCAAAATCCGTTGCGTAGTTTTAAAGATTTATGCATATTTGTGTAAAATATTGCCAACAATTTTTAAAGGAATATTTTGGCTAAATGTCGTTTTACAGTACCCGGCGATAAATATTGCACATCGACCTTTGGAAAGAGACAATCGGCTAATTTCGGCTTCGTAGAGCGTTATCTCTGTCGCACAAAATACAAACAGTCCGGTACCTATTAGGAGCTGTTAAAACAAGTATGATTTGCTTCTTTTGATATTTTTATTCTTTGTCTTTTAATATTTCGCGAAACAGGAAAAAATATCGTCTACATGGATGAGTCATATATATATGCATCCCACACTAAAGGGAAATCTTGGAGTGACGATAGGAAAAAAGGAGTAAAAAAGCCAATTTCAAAAGGTCAACGTTTGATAATAGTTCATGCGGGAAATGAAAAAGGCTTTGTACCCGGTGCTTTTTTAACGTATAAATCCACGGACACTACAGGTGACTATCACAATGAAATGAATAACGATAACTATGAGAAATGGCTGGTTAACCAATTAATCCCAAATATACCCAGTGATTCTGTTCTAGTTATCGACAACGCACCCTATCACAACAAGTATGTTGAGAGACCCCCCAACTCAAACACCATTAAACGGGAAATGATCAACTGGTTAAACAGACATGAAATTCCAGTTGATCCAAAATTAACAAAAACCCAGATTTACGCTATTATATGTCAGCACAAGGAGAGGTATACAGAGTTTTCTGTGGACAAAATACTTGCCGAACATGGGCACACTGTGTTGCGATTGCCACCATATCATCCGGATTTTAATCCAATTGAAAATATATGGTCTCAACTGAAAGGCTATGTAGCCTCTAGAAATGTGGGTATGAACTTAACTACAGTAAAAACATTATTGACTGAAAAAGTAAACATGATCGGCGCTGAAGAGTGGAAAAAGGTTTGCGATCATGCAATCAAATGTGAGAATGAATATAGAAGCATTCAACACAGTTTAGACAATTACACTGATAGATTAGTAATAAATACGGCTGATAGTGACAGTGATATTGACCTCTTTGAGAGCACAGATAGTGAAATGGAAGTAATTGAGAATTAGAATTATTATTATTTTTATTGCAATGTCTCATTTTAGCAATAGGTATAATGGTGTTTATTATGTACACTAAAGCTGTAATGTTCCAAAATAATTAAATACGTAAACATAATGTAAAAATGTTTTTTTATTTTATTTTACCCCAACCTAAAGCCATCACTTATAGAAAAATTAGTGTATTTTATACAAAGAATAAAAATATCAAAAGAAGCAAATCACTTGTTTTAACAGCTCCTAATAGGTACCGGAATGTTTGTATTTTGTGCGACAGAGATAACGCTCTACGAAGCCGAAATTAGCCGATTGTCTCTTTCCAAAGGTCGATGTGCAATATTTATCGCCGGGTACTGTACCACTTCAATCAGTTCAAAATAATTCAAAAAAGTATGGCCTAGGCTACACTAGTTTAGCCTAAAGTATTTAGGCTAAACTTGATTGTCCTAGGCTGCACTAGTATATAACATCCTGACACGCTTAGGATGCACCGGTTTGTCCTAGTACAAACTAGTTTGGCCTGAAATCGGCGGGGTGATCACGTAACTCGCAATGCGAAATTATCGTGATTGTTTAGTTATTGCAAGACACATAACAGCCTTGTACATTAGTGGTAGTCGTTGCCGCTTGATTAGTTTTGATGCTGTGACATTGCAAAAAGTGCATCTAGTGACCAGCAAGCAATTGGCGAGGTTTTTGATGATTATTATTTTTTTTTTATATCATAAGATAGCAAACAAGCAGATGGGTCTCCTGATGGAAAGAGTCAACCATCGCCTATAGACACCAAAGATGTTAATGGTGCGTTGCTATCTTGTGGGGAGATCTAATGCCACATGCCACATGCATAAGTTTACCGGCTTACCTTACCCTCCAAACCGAAACACGACAGTGACAAGCACTGACGCTATTGCGGCAGGAATAGGTAAGGCGGTGGTACCAGACCCGGGCGAGACAATGCAGAACTCTACCACCTAGTATCCACGATGGTAGTGACTCGATAGCCAATCGGTCGCCTTTTACGACCTGCCTGGCAGAACGGCAGTTGGCCTATTCTACAAAGGAGGCCGGGACCAACACGGCGGAAATTACGTTTAAAAGTCATCGCTGATGGCTGGCGAATTGCAAACGTTAGATGATACGCCTACGGGTTTGGCCAGTAACATATATACTTACGATAAGCGCTGTTTTCCAGATACTTCGAAAATAATCGTCACAAACACGCTATGGATGAGCATAAGGGATTTGCACATTTTACAATAAATACTGTTAGAATATTGACACATACTGTTGAATATTATAAATATGTATAATGACATTAAATAATCAAGTGTGAAAAAATAACACGATATGAAGTTAGTGTTCTTCTTATTCTTTATATACTAAATTTTAATATTTAATGAGCTTAATGTTTTATAGTAATATGTTTATGGATAAAAATATAATTAAAGATGCATTATCAGATATATATTAATAATAACATATAATTGGACATTTTTTATATTAATTTTATGAGTTTTATTAATTATAAAGATAATTCATGAACTTAAATTTTAAATATGATTAAGTAGATTATAATATGTGTTTGCGCACCGGCATTGCCGGTAGATTATGACGATCTGAAAAACAATGTAAGACCTATTTATTGTAACCCATTTTCATACAAATAAAATGTATTCTATTCTATTCTACAGTCATGCAAATATAGCAGGAATGCAATGACATATGTACGAGATTAATTAGTTAGTAAAATTTACCGGCAACCAACATTAATTTACGTAAATCTGGAATCAAAATGTTTAGTAACGCACGGTTCACCGATCACTCTGATTACTATACAAGAGTATATTTATTTTCTATTATTTAACATTATGTTATTAATTACATACACATAATATAAATCCTTGTTTTCTTCGCTAATTTTGATATTTTACGCTTTATAACACAAGGATCCAATGACTGAAAGAACCAAAAACCAGATGTTCGAAACTTTCACTGGCAATATTTTGTGAACAAAAAGTCTATGACGACTTGTTCGCAAATCGCCGCAAGAATTTCAATACCGCTTTTATTTTTAGTGTCATATTTCCGAAGCACTTTCCTTAAGTGGTGATATCGAAAAGTTTTTTCGCGATCGTGTTTATTTTACGCGTCGATATTTTGGATACATATCTATATTGCCTTATAAATCTATAGTTTCTATTCATTTGTTGACAATTTTTTTATTAATATCTGTTTTATGGCTTACTAAGATCATGTTTTAAAGATTTATTAAGATTATATTTAGTATAACAATTTATTGTAAAGGCCTTAGGGGTATAAGCAGGGTTATTTTGCCCTTGAAAGATATCGGGACGATACTGGGAGGATTTTTAGGTACTAACAAGAACTATAATAAGTATCTTATTATTATCTCATTATAACTCGAGGACGGCTTGACCAATCTTAATGAAAATGGGAACATAGTGAGAACTCATGATTGCGCAAATGATACTATGACACCATATTACATATCTATATTACTACAAAAATCGTATGTATTCATTCGTATGTTCTGTTTTTTTGGAATATAAAAGAAAATGAAAATAAATGGTTGCCTGCATCCATCACAACTGTGCACAAACTGAAATAAAATTCTAGCTGAGTACTTTCTTGTTCCACAACATGGCATCTTTCGAACGCAAAAAGTCTATGGTGGGGAAGCAACAAAATAGATTTATACGTAGGTCACACTATAAGTTATGCGTAACTTAAAAAAACAAGATGTTATAACCAAAATATTATGTTTATTGCTTTTCAAAATAATCTTCTTTATATTTTAAACGTTTTTCATGCGATCGAACCATTTTTTAAAACAGGACCACAGATCTGAAGGCATGTTTTCTACGTGCTGATTGAACGCTATCATTGCCTCTTCAGAGTTGGTAAAAGTAAAACCTCTCATCAAATCTTTGATTTTGGGGAAAATACAGAAATCACAGGGTGCTAGGTCGGGGCTATGCGCAGGATGACTGACGAGATGTACTGTTTCGGAAGATAAAAATAACTTTGTTTTGTTGGCCGTGTGTGAAGAAGCGTTATCATGGTGTAGGAGAATGCGGCTTTTGGGTCTTCTTTCGCGAACTTTTTCTAACACCTTGTGTAAACAAATGGTAGAATACCACTCGGCATAAACACTCTTTTGATCTTCAAGTGGAAAAGCAAAAGATTTGATAAGTAACAAAACTTTCATTAATTACTGTATAAAAATAGTAGAAAATGTAGTCCATAAAAATAAATAGCTATTAATGTATGCTGACACATATATAAATGAATATAACTAGGTTAGTATAAAAATAAAATTTAGGTAAGAATAATGTAAGTAATCATAAATTAGAAATTAACTTACCAAAGTGTCGCAAGAATAAGAAATTTGTAAAAATATATCATCTAAATAGAAAATTGTAAAATCATCTAATTGATAATTTTACATTAATTAAATATGAACGATACAGATATAAATTCTTTAAGGTAATATCTATACTTAAATTTGGGAAAAATTGTAATTATATTCCTCTTAACAGCCACAAATATATAAAGATTAAAAAACAATTATGCTGTGAACTATTCGTTTTATTAGCTAGAAAAAGTCGTTAAGGAAAATCTTAACGGTACACTGGAAGCAATAATTTTAAGAGGAATAAATATAATAGAGGGCATTAAACTGTTTAATTGCTTATAAAAGTTAGAGCTAAAGTGATAACTATAATTACGTAAGTATTTAGCAAGGACTAATTGTTACCCGCAGTTTCACCCACGTATTTAAGCTATTATTTTGATGCAGCACCATTAGTTCAGATTTAAGAACATTTATAACATCTTTAAGCAAATAGTATTTCCTTGGAAAAAATTGTACCCTGTAATATGTTTTGTTATATCAATAGATAGCAAAATAGAAGACGGTTCTTCCAATGATGTGTTCCAGATGTTAATATTGCGTTCTTATCCGTATGGGGGCTGGTAATGTCACATAAATAAGTTTACCGGATACATTACTCTCAAAACTGGAACACAATGACAAGCATTTATGCTACTGTAACAGGTATAGATAATACTGTGTAACCATATTATGGGTATGTGGTGAGACGTTGGGGAAATGTACTACCTAGTAGACACGATGGTAGTAACACGTTTAGCAAATCGTTCGTCTTTTATGAACTGCCTAGCAGAATGACAAATTATCAATTGTATAAAGGGAATTCTTATAGTCTTTATTGTATTATATATAATACCTAAATTACCTAAATTTTGTGACATTGTTGCGTGATTGAATAATACATATCCAAATACCCTGTATGTGATCTTTCGCTTATATGAACCTTGTATATCTGATTGCTATGAATATTTATTCAATTTCATCCCCCAAAAGACATTTTTTATTGAAATAATCGCCACAGTAAAGCTTTTTCCAAGTAAATCCTTGACGTTTTGTTCCTATTTTCCATTGCATTGAATTACAATTCTGCTTCCTCAAAGTAGGTCTTAATCAAACAAGGAATTTTAAATAGACACATGAGACAAGCGATGTGGGCTAAAAGATAAGATTACTGAATAAGCATGAGTACACGAGTATGTTAGCAATAAAACAGTAAAAGATCTCTGAAAATTTTGATATGACAAAAGCTAAGCGAAAGAATAAATAACTGATCTCACTGGCATCACGATGGCGTTGTGATCCGACGCAACTCAGAGCTCTAAAATTAGCAGCTGTCATTCCATTGAATGACAGGAGAAAACTCTAGTTTCTGTTGTAAAAGACTGTCGGTTGGTAGCTTCCATGCCAGGAAGCTACCAACCGACATTTAAGAACCTGGCATGGCATGGCATTCCATGCCATGCCATGCCATGCCAGGTTCTTAAATTCAACGATTCATCATTTGTAGCAGTAACTAATAGCAACTAATTTAATAATAAGAGGCGTACCATATAGTTCCACAACTTTGACTGTGTGGCTAATTTGATATTTATAAGAACAGTTCTAGGTTACGCCTCGTTGAAAATGTTACTACTCGTAACTAAAATGTTTCGTTCTATTGATATAGGAACAGAGCATAAGTCTTCACAAAAACAGCTGGCGGTAGGATCGTTGGCTACCTAGAAAAATTGAGATATGTTCTGGATATGGTTTATGTGAAATAAAGGGGTTTTGTTTCATAAGTTTAGTCACAAACTGATTTTTGTATAAAAACTAATAATATTTAACAATGGTATGTCTAATCGCTTAATTAATATTACTATATAATAATAAATAAACTGAAATTTTAATAAATGAAAAATAATCTCTTAAATTTGATTTAAGCAGCGTGATTTTTGCTAAATATGGATATCTTTATATGCAATATTCATAAATCATAATTCCTACCAAGAATAAATAAATTAATAATTTCCTATATTAATCAGTATATTTCAAAGTTTCGAAAAGTAAATAATCCAAAGTAGCGAATTGTTATTTATTAACAAAATTTTACCAAATAGGTACTTAAGAAGTCCATTATTAATTAGCATCTGAAACGTATAAATTTGCTGAATTCCAATAAATGGTATTGGTTATTATTCATACCGATATAATTGTTGCTTTTGAATAAATTATGTCCCTTCGTTTTACGAGTAATAATTATGACGCTATTTATCTTTCCTTGAATATTTTGTTGATAATAATTAAAAACACACAAATGTAAAACAAACAAATGTGTACTTAAGAGAAACTGGCATTCGTTCGCCCAACCCTATTGGTCCGAGTTTCCTTTGAAGAATAGCTCATCTGCTATTCTGCCAGATAGTTGTTAAGTGCCAAACGATTAACTACTTGTTAATATTATTGTGACTATTACTGTTACTAAGTTGTAGAATTCCGCAACTTTGCGCAATAGTACTATTCTGTAGCAATAGCGTCAATGCTTGTCATTGTCGTATTCTGGTTAGGAGGGTAAGGTAGCCGACAGACTTATACATGTGGTGTTGCCATCCCTCCACACGGATAACAACGCATCATTAACATCTTCGTTTCTATAGGCGATAGTTTTCATTTCAAAAGCCATCTGCTTGTTTGCCATCCAGTAATATGAAAAAAATCACATATTATAATACATATGTTTGTTAATAATGATGCTTCATACTAATATCTAAACTATACTGAAATATTTACGTAATTTATAAATCTACATATTCATACGTGAAGCAAAAACTCAGTACTCCTTTTTACGACAGATACGCAAACGGAAGAGTAAGAAATTTGGCAAGGTTATAGTTTACTCAGAATATAGTCAGCATTATCCAAAAGTAAACTATAATTACTTTTATATAATGCTGACTGCGTTCTGAAGGTTTCAAAATCCTAAGAAATTCAGTTTAATTTAAGAATATACAACCTCTACGTTTTGTGGTCAGTATGTCTGTATGAACGGCTTGACCGATCAAAACGTAGTTGATGTCATTCGATTTAGTTCTGTCAAACTTAGACTTCCTGAAATACTGAACCGATTTGGTCCAAGGAGATTTTGAGAAACTTTGAAAAAAATCACAAATATGTCAGTGAAACGATGATTTTTTTGAAGTAACTTCTAAACTACTTACAATATCTAATCAGCTAATACCTAGCTACTTCTAGAGCTAGGTACTAGCTTCATTTTCAGGGCTACCTAGGTAGCCATGAAGATGCCGTAAAAGGCGAAACCGGTAAGCGATATTAATTAAAATTTAAAGTGATTTGTGAAACAGTACAAGTGTATTAACAAAATTACAAATTGAGTTTCACCAAGTGCTGACGATAAAAAGTGTAAAATAATCTAATCAGCTCTTTCCCCTAAAAAAACTACGTCCGATGTCTTTTTAGAGCTCAAAATTGAGGTAAATGTGAATCGAACAGTCAATATCTATTTTGTACAATTTTTTTTAAATATATTTTTAATTTATTTATTGGACGGATTTCCAGACGGACGGAAGAACGGACGAACATAGCGAAAATATTATGGTTCTTATTTTACTTCGGAAAAAACGATACCGAAATATATGACCCGTTACATAGACGTATTCCCGTAAAACGTCCAAGGCTGTGTCCATGACACAGCCACAAGAAGTTACTCCTTATTACATCGGCCATCTGCCAGGAAAGTCCCGTCAAAATCAGTCCAGCCGTTTCATAGTTTAGCTGAAATAAACAGACAGACAAAAAATTTAAAAAATGCTATTTAGGTTACAACCATTAGCATACGGGGATACGGGTGGCTTAACTTTAACAAAAATTTGCTGGTAAAGTCAGGTGGCCGGTAAACTTATAATGAGTAAATAAATATCACTTTACAAATTACACGAATTAATTTAACCCAGATCTAAACTAATAAAATTATTTGCTTGTAATATTTCAGTTCACGATATTGACACATAGAAATACATACATAAATACTCAAATATATTTAATAAATACCCAAACCCAGAAATACAAATATTTATGCTCATAACATAAATGTTTGTCCCTGTTGGGAATCCAACCCGAGCCCCATTAACAAATAGCCAGTTTCGCTAACTGCTCGAAAACAGGGTTATATGTGGCATTCCACACCTCCACGAATAGCTATAGACGATGGTTATCTCTTTTTAGGAGAGATGCAGGATCATGGGCGTACCCAGGTTCTGGGCCAGCGGGGGGCAACCGTAACATTTTAAGGCTATATTTTTATCTTATTATCTACAACAGTATATAATTAAGTAGAGGTAAACAAATTCCAGGGGGGCAGCTGCCCCTCTCTACTCTCCCCTCGGTGCGCCCATGTGCAGGATGTTCTTGTTTTTTATCCAGTGAACTAAAATAAATTTTAAAAAAATGGATAGACGAACACAACAGATTTATATAGTAGTATTGAAGTATTGATTTGTTTACGGAATTAAGTAGATTGCGTTTACGGATAATGTCAATGTTACTATTCAGTTTCATAACACAGCGAATATCTAGTAGGTAATTTATAAATTTTACCGTTGAATCGAGGAAAGTTTCAAGGTTAATTGTCTACGTTTCATTTATGAAAATAATTGCTGTGTCCTAGTATCACAAGCTCTGTCGCGTTCGCCCTATTAAATTTACAATTTAGTTTCAAATTTTAACAAGAATGAGACTCTTTGATGTCAATTATGAATGACTTCCTTCCGCCCTTAATCGTTCCCATTTCTGTAGATAACTTTTCTCATTAAAATAATATCTGAGTATATCGTTTTCCCACATATTATACAACTAGCTGACCCGAGCAGCTCTGCACGCGACCAGAGTACCATGTCGTCAATGTATTCTTTAATACAAATTTTCATTCCCTGTTTCAGCTAATTTGTGTTCGAATTTTGAATATAAAGAAGTAGCCTTTGCTTAATCTCGGCTTCTTAGCTTTCTCTTTACCAAATTTCATCGAAATCGGTTCAGCTGTTTAACCGTGAAAACGTAACAGATAAACGGATGGATGAACAGACAGACAGATGGACGAACAGACACACAGACTTTTGCATTTATAAGATAAGAATAATAGGTAAGTATTGTATACGTAGCAAACACAAATGTCACTCCTGATAAAAACAGATAACCATGGCGTATGTACAACAAAATTTTATTTGTGCGCTGCTATCTGTATGGTGAGGATGTAATACAACAAGGCAAAAATCAACTAAACTATTAGTGACTGGAAAATCTCATAATTGTAGACTTGCTTTCATCGACAGGGTGAGAATAAGTCTTTAAAGTTTGTTGCGATGATCGATGGAAAGACACAGCGACTTGAATTAATTCCAACAGTTTCTCGTTACACTTTCCATTGCAGAAGCGATAAAATATGCACAACGAACCCACCTCTCTACTCAAACCCAAAGAAATAAGAATCAAGCCGCTTTAATTTTGTTTTCGACTATTCGAGCCACTCGACATCAACTTTTTTTATATCACTAGATAGCAAACAAGCGGACGGTTCTCCTGAAAGAGAAACCATAGCCTATAGACTCCAAGAGTGTTAATGGTGCGATGATTTTGTGTTTTGTATCCAAGTTGAGAATCGACTAACCGATGTCTCGTAATGTGTTCGTAAAAAGCTGGTCACTTTTAACCCCAAAAATACACAGCTTTGCGTGTTCTCCGCTAAAAAGACACCCTTTGTCGTGTGACCTCGATTTGCGGATACTCTCTGGACAGCCTCAGCTAGTATCAGGATTCTGGGAGTCGACATATCGAATTACGTTTAGTTTCGCGGTCATTTGGAAGGTAAGGCAAAATTAGCCTCCAAAAAGCCCAATTTGCTTAGCAGATCGAGACAGAACTCCTTGCCGGCCCACCGCCTTCAACTATATAAGGCTCAAATTCGGCCTCACATGGAGTCAAGTTCGCATCTCTGGGCCGGAGCTCCTCAGTACCAGCTTCTTCCTCTTGATCTCATTCAGCGTAGAGCGATTCGAATCGTTGACGACCAGACTATCTCAAGACGGTTTGACTCTTTGGAATTGCGCAAAAGATGTTGATTCACTCTGTCTTCTATCGTATTTTTCATGAGGAGTGTTCTGACGAGTTATTTGGATTAATCCCTGCCACCGAATTCCATCATCAGACATAGCATCAAAATTTGAAATTCCACCCCATGATCTCCATGTCTGGAAACCCACAACTGTGCGTTTCTCTCGGACTTTTTGTCTCGCACTACTCTGTTGTGGAATTAATTACCGACAGGGGTGTTTTCAAACGGATACGACTTGGGGCCCTTCAAGAAAAGAGCTTACTCATTCTTAAAAGGCCAGCAACGCAATTGTAAGACCTTTGGTATTGCGGATGTCCATGGGCAGTGGTGATTACTTAACATCAGGTGCAGCTCCTGTTCGTTTGCCCCCTCTTCTATAAAAAAAATATATTCGTGTGGTAGGGTGGAAATGCCACATGCATAAGTCAACTAGTTCTTCACCTTCCAAACAAGAACACGACAATGACAAGCATTAATGATATTGTGGTAGGAATTGCGTTGGTACCATATACCCGGTCGGCCCATTGCGGACTCTCCCACCTAGCTTTCACAATAGTAGTTACGAGTATCGGTCGCCTTTTACGACCTGCCTGGCATAACGGTAGTTGATCTATTCTTTGAAGAGGGCCCGGATCAATACGAGGGAGAAATGGGATTAAAAAGAAAGAACTAGTGCTGGGGAGTTCCATCCATAAATAAAAAAGAACTCTATAAGAGGCCTCATTTGCGTTTTATAATGTGTAGTAAGTGATGTGCCGATCTGAAGTATTGTCTAGCGCTGTTGAGTAGCAAATAGACTAGGATTTTCTGAGACCAAATTAGCCTTACTTTCTAAGGGACCACGGAACTGTACGTCGCCCGATATGTTGACTCTAAATATTCCAGTACCAGCTGATGCTGTCACGGAAGTTTTGTCAGAGTTGTATTTTAAAAACAAGGAGTACCAACAAAGGGTAATTTTTTTTTAACGGTTGTCATGCAAATGTTTGTCTTGTTGGGGTTATACTGGACCAAACGTGTTCTTCGATTTTTAACACAAGTTTATTCCGGCACTGATTAACGTGTTTTCGAAAAATTCCACTGCTACACCAGTATTACATCTGTATAGCAGTAAATATTTTTTTAATCGCAACATGTCATTAATATGCAAAAGAAACGGTTAGCACACTAATTTGGGGAACACCAGCATTGACAAGTTTAAGGTCTAAGCATGTCATGCATCAACAACGGCCTTGATGCTTCGATCCACCAAAAAACTGGTGATCCAATTACACTATTTCTCAGTAGTAGGGGAGCCCACGAAGGGATTATTGCATTTACTTGAGCGCGTCAGATTGACATACGAGGGTACCTCGTAAGCTGTTGAGGCTCTCCACCAAATATAAGCCTTTTATATTTGGTATCGTGTGGCTAGAATAGAAAAAAATACACTATTCCAACAACTTCAGCTTGTGGAAATTGACAGGTTTTATTTTTTTCGTTATTATTACATCATTTCCTCTATATTAAAAGAAAATTCAGACGCGCTTGATAATGCCAAAACAGCGGTTTCTTTGCAATATTGTGACCGTCCCACTCCCTTACGCCACACTTGAATCGACAGATTTTCTAAATTTTAGATGGCAATTAGCCCACCATACTTCAATCTGATGCGATTTAGTGTTTCCATGTCACAGTTTTTTTTTTAATTTTTATCTGTAGATTTTTTCTCCACCGTTGAAATGAAAAACGTTATATAACCTTTTATATTTCCTATAATTTAATCTACTAAATACACTAGATCCTTACGACGCTCAAGTAATTACCCATTTAGCATCTTGAACTCCCCTACTATCGGAAAGCCCATAGAAAAGAAAATTATAGACAAGCAGTCGAGGTATATCCAGGCAATGATGGGTGCGTGAGAGTAGTATCAGTTAAAACCAAAAATGGTATAATTAAAAGGCCAATTTTAAAACTTTCACGGCTTCCAGTCAAGGAGAGTGATATCGTACAGGTGAACAGCGGCTCTAGTGATCATGATCGTGACTCCTGGAACAACGACTGGTGTATAGACATCACTTGTTGGGTTTGGTATTATCATCACTTCTTCCCTTTGTGTAGAAACACTACACATGTTTTGTATTATACCCGATTGAAGGCCTCCTCCATTGAAGGGAATATGTCAAAATTAACTATCAGTAAGGGGGAGTTCCTTAAATTCCATTACTTTCGGCCACCGGCACCAGTGTGTTAAATAGACTAGAAGATAACCAGCTAAATTACCGCGACTAAACCATTAGGGTCAATTACTGACGGTCACTAATTAGCTGCTTTGATATGTATACTAATAAACAAACCTATTGATTTGTAATTTGTGCGTGTATATTGTTAATATAAAAATTATATTCATGACAACGCTGATAAAGTTGTTTTTTCTAGAGCAAGCATCTTGTCTTGCTGTAATATTTTCTTAGTGAAGTAATTAATCCTAGTTTATGTATACTGCCAATTGAAACTATTTCAACTTGAAGTAATTCTGTTGTTTGTTTTTAATACTATTATATTATACTACAATAACAATGCGCATTGTTTGAGTAACTACATATTATATTATTATACCTTTATCTAGATACATAATTTAGATAATTCTAAGATTTAAGACGATATACTGTGTCCTAAATTTATACGAAGTTCTAAAGTTATATTTCACTTTAGAAATAAAATATCACCCCTATACAGAACATCTATGCTGGAATACAAAAGCGACAAGCATTACATTATGGCGACAGGACTAAGTTCCATTGTGCGAGTTATTTTCACCAAATATAGCTTTCCATTGCTTCTTTTCAAATAGTTCGACACCGCAAACGCGCAGTAAGATATTTTATGATATGACATCAATTGCAGTTCAAATTCTCGGAAAGTTTTCCAGTTTTCAATAAGTCTGGTGAGGTAAGTTTACATACAATTTTACTACTACGTAAAATTCAAACATCAAATATATTCTCAAGCAGCATACAAATGGAGAACATTTTAAGGTTAATAATTTTTCAGTTCTGTGTTAACCGGTCTTAAAGTAAAAAATTAAAATCCAACTACTTACTTAAAAATATATATCCATAATATATATAACCATAACTATCCACAATAAAAAATAAATATTGTATATACAATAAAAATATTTGTAAAATAGCACAGGATGGCTAGCTCTGTAAGTAGATAAAATCTGTCTTTCGTATAAAAGATTATACTGGAAAAACTAATGATTAAAATTCATTAAAATTCAAAACATATGTTATTCAAATACCTAAACCTTTAGAGCCACTTTTTATAGACGACATCGAATAAATAAATTAAACAAACAACTCACCATGCATCCACACATTTATAATATACCCGTAGTTCATAGAATGTTAAATTCATTTTTTCGTTCGTTGCTGCATAGTCATTTCTTGCCGTTATTCTGACTATGAATTACGGAATCCTTGAGTGTGCGAGAAATTTAAGTGTTACTTAATGCATTTAGGTATTTTACACAAATTTCACATAAAAAATTATAACAGAGAACTCGAATCAATTTTCGGCGAAATAGTAATGGAAATTGATGAAATCGGTATAATCCAACAAGAAACTAAATACGTTACAAATACAAATACAATATTTGCACAAAATAGGGTTAGAAAAGATTTTGGATATATATCGATGTGCTTAAACCTATTTTGCCAGATAAATGGCATGCAAATTTATGGCTACAGATTACTGCTATATACTATTTAAGAAAATATTTTTACTCAATTTTTATTTAAACTCATTTTTACATTTATAACCAAATAAAGTATTAAAAAGTAGACTAACAAATTTCAAATCAATAAATAGTATTGAAAAAAATTAAATGTCAAGAAATCACGAAAATATTTGTTTTTAAAAAATGTTAAAAAGAAATAAAAATTATGATGTACAAATTCGTATTATAGTAATATTTATGTTAATCTCATTATATAGTTTTATCATTCAAATAGTCATTGGTGCTGTCACATAATAAATTAAATAAATGTTTCTTAAACAACTGCAATTCTTTAATTTCCTTTATTATATTGGGCAGTTTATTAAATATTTTAGAAGCCATAAAAAGGCTACTTTTGTGAAAAATTGCTGTTTTGCTTGAAGGAATGGCTATATTTTCTTTAAGGCGTTTATTGATTAATGGTGGGAACAGGTTTTTATAGATTTTATCAAACACTGCTACTTCAAAAATATACAAACTAGGAAATGTTAACAATTTTAGATTTTTAAAATAAGGTTGACATGACTCTATAGTTCAATTTGGATACAGATCTTACACATTTTTTCTGGCATCTAAAAACTCTTGCGTTATCTTTTGAATTGCCCCAAAGTATAATACCGTACTTAATACATGGAGTCACGTATGCATGATAAGCAGTGAACACAGCATCCGCGTTGACGATTTTGACAGTTGATACAGTGCATACGAGAACCTATTTAATTTTACACAGACATCCTCCACATGATGTGTCCAGGTTAATATTGAGTCTATATGAACGCCTTGAAATTCCGTATGATTTATGGAAGTTATTTCTTTTCCAAGATATATAATTTTCATATTAGATAAAATAGTTTTTTTTTATTTTTGAGTCATTATTTTAATTTTTTTCAACGTTTAGATTTAAATTATTTTTTGTAAGCCAATTAGTAATCTTGGATATATTGTCATTAATTTCTTTAGCAAAATATTCGGGGTCATTTTAATTGTCAGAGAAAATAACAGTACAGTCATCCGAAAATATAACCATAGGATATCCTGTTACGGGGGATAAATCATTAATACCAACTATAAAAAATAAAGGCCCTAGTATGCTGCCTTGCAGTACACCATACTCTAGTGTTTTAATGCTAGAATGGTATCTTTCCTGGAATTTAGTAGCTTCACATACTTGAATTATTTCAGTCATTTGCACACGGTTGAGAAAATATGTATTTGCAAGGTCTAAAGCCTTTCCTCTAATGCCGTACTTATATAACTTACTGAATAAAAGCTTGTGGTCGGTGTGGTCGAAAACCTTTGTTAAATCCATATATAGTGTATTTACACATTTACTTTTATCTAAATTTTCAATAATTTTAGAAAGAAATCTAAATATTGACAAATTGACCGATTCATTCTTTCGGAAACCAAACTGTTCGTCGGCAAACAACTGACTTTTTTCAAAAAAGGTGTAAATGTTTTTAAAAACTATTTTTTCAAATCTCTTAGATAATATCGGTAACAAGGCAATTGGCCTTTTAAGTTAACGTTTTCCTTATCTTTTTTATTAAACAGAGGCTTAATAATAGCTATCTTTAATTTATCAAGAAAAGTGCCATAGGTTAAATCTGAAAGTTAAAATAGGTGCTATTTCATGAACGACATATTTTATAACTTTAGTTGAGATTTCGTCATAATATTCTGTGCTACTGCTATTTTTCAACATTTTGACTATACTGATTATATCAATTGATATAACTGGCTTAATAAAGATAGAATTAGGATACATGTTACCCGTAACCGTATTCAAGGTTTTTTTCTTTATTTGATTAGTATTATTTACAATAAAATGGTTATTAAATATTTCCTATAGTCCCATAGTAGTTTACGATTTCGTTTACAGCATTTTTTTATTCCGTGGGTAATCCACTTAGCTTTTCTGTAATACGAGATTTTAACCTTCATAGTAGGGAAACTAAGATCATATGTTAGTTTTAAGAGCTCGTAAAACTCATCATAGGCTTTGTTAGGGGTTGTTGTATTATATACACTATAAAATTGTAAACTACTAAGATAGTTTTTAAATTTTGACATATTTTCTGAGCTGTAATCTCGTTTTAATGTGTAGTAATACTCTATTGATTTTTTGGCACTAAGAAACAAAACAACTGTGCTGTGTGATCTACATATATGTACATACAAAAACTTCAAGACCTAGCAACTTAGTTGCACTACTTTCTAAAATATTACACAAACAAATAATTCCCTATATTATTTTTGTTTTATATTTCAGATATTTCTTAGTAGTATACAGGACCCACCATGCCGAGTGCTTCGCACTTTAGATGATATCAGAGTATAATTTTGAAGATATAACAGATCTATATCTTGTTTAACCATAATACAAAAATTGTGCTCAGTAGTACAAATAATATTGACAGATTTTTTATGTGTCCTTAATCCATCAATTTTTACTGATAACAAATCTAGTTTTCCCATAGGGCCATTTACGTTTTGATGTAAAATATGTATGCAATTATCAGCGAAATAAACAATTCGAGTCAGATTTTTTTGGTGAAATTTAAGAAATTAAATTATTTTTTTATTATTATTTTCGATAATGTCATTAACGGTAAAAGATAAATCAGTCTGTGTAGCTCTCGAGTTTTGTTGTTTTTTTACCCTGACTTAATTTACTTTGATATTCTCTGGATTTATCGAAGTAATCGATCCGATAATATTTCTCTTAATAAAAACTGACATGAAGCGAGCGTCAATACTTTTTACTTTTTGGTACAAAGCGCTTATAATCCATATTCACGTAAACAGTGTTGTGAAATTGACTACAAATAAATTTTAATTCATTATTAAGCTTATTCTCGTTTAAAAAATTGTTATATGGGATTTAACAAAATAAAACGTTTGCTTTGATAAAGTAATGTACAAACATATTCGTAGAAAAACCGAAATCTATATGGGTTATTTTCATTAATGCCACCTAAAACAATAACAAAATCTTTACAGTCCAAACATGCAATGTACCGCGCTTCAGACTTCAATATTTCATTCAGCTTAGCACCAAACTTCCAAAAACACGTTACACAGAAATAATTTCCACAAAACGCTGTAATATTTGTTGCACATGTTTACTTCTCTGATCAGCTATAATGACTATTTTTTTGATTATCTCTTCCTGGATCACTAACAGCCCATAACTGGTATTAACTTGAGCTGAAAATGTAGTATTTTCAGCTAGATCTAAAGGGCTAATATCGGGAAATCGTATGAACTATATCAGTGAAAAAGCTAAATGGAATTACTTGTCCTTTGCCGGCATATCTACCTCAATGTGGGGTTTAACCTTTAACACTTTAAAGATAATTTATAACGCAACTTATTTAGGTTGTATTACTTATGCATTTTCAGCATGGGCTGATTAAGTTACAAGCGGTGCGAACAAGCGTAAATTACTTCAAAGTCAGCGATGGCTTTAATATTTCTGTGTAAAGCATATCGCACTGTAAGCTCTGAAGCTTACCCGTTTTATCAGAATTTAGCGTCGGGCCTCAATGCACTATAATTCTAAGAACTTTACTAGCCCAGAATTGATCAATCCGCAAGCTCAAACAAAAATACGTCGCCTTTTTAATGTTACTAATGAATTTAAAAAATGAATGGCAGTCGCGTTGGTGCTGCTTACCTAAAGGACGGCATTTATATAACTTTTTCCCCTGCGCCCGCGAACGATTAAGTAAAACGTGGATAGAAATAGATCATTGTGTTTCACAGTTACTTACTATTTAAAGCTAAATTATTCTCGTTCAAATTAGTTCCTTCTCCGTTTTGCGAATGTTCCACCATAAACTGTAAATATGAACAAACTGGACATCATATTCTTTGGGAGTGTAACCTCTGGCAAAATGAACGTAGCCAAATGCTTGACAGTATACGATGAATATCTGGGGTAATCTACTATTCCGACCTTGTAGCAACGTGGGAATTCCGTGCCTTCAAGCGATTTTGTCATACGTACTACTGGAAGCAAAATTAAGTAGGCCATTTTCATAGGTCCTCAAATACCTAAATTACCGTGGTGCAATAACAATCAGGCTTAACCTGATTGTAAACGTCTCATTTCTTAGCAGTTTTTTGCTTTATCTCTACGCTGTCTCCTACTATAAACTGGATGTATTTTCCTACTCCTCTTATACTCTTCTAATTAAATTCGATGTGAGTTCCAAGACAGCTTAGCTTTTCCCCCAGGGCACCCTGAGCTCGCAACTCAGTGGTTATCAGGAAGGTTGCCGCTGTTGATTCTGGTTTCATTTTTCAGAGTACTGTTTTGAATGTTCAAATTTTCTATTTTCCGATGTATACTGTGTAACTCAGCTGTTATTTTTTTGATAATTAAATTAAATACAATATGTACTATATACCCGGGCGTGATGTTATGGACTACCAACTAGTACTCACGATGTAAGGACACGTAAAGCCAATTGGTCTCCTCTTACGACCTGCCTAGCAGAACGGCAGTTGATCTGTTCTTCAAAGAGGGCCCAAACCAACAAGAGGATTAATGTAATGTAAATAAACCTATTTAAAATTTCACCGCATATATTTAAAAGCAAGTACATTTAAAAAGGAACATTACTGAAGTCATGAAGTTCCTAAACCTGTATACTTTTTTCTTACTTTGATGTCGTAAACTTTAAATTTCAACGTTCGAAACAATTAAAAAAAATTGTCTATATGTAAGATGCAACATGTTTAGTAAATTATAGTAAAATGATAGAAAAAAAGAAATATTATTAATAGTTGAAAATTACAACTAAATCTCAACCATAAAGCTATCAAGATAAGCTTCGTATCTTCCTACAAAAAAAACTGTGAACCGGTTGACCATGTAGGCTATCCCCATTGATATATAAAAACCCAAGATACACAATCAGTGTCTCAAAAACGTCCTCTAAGAATGAGTGCACAATTTAAAATTGTGCACTCACTTCAAATAGAATCCCGTCACTCACGTCATTGCCCGCACGTCAAAAATACAGAATTGTTCTCTGATAAATTGTAAAATACAACATCATGAACGTTAAAAAAATATAAGATATTGTATTTTCGGTAAGGATAAGAGTTTATAAATATATATTTGTGTTGTTTATGTGACTAAATATAGGGTGTAATGTATGTTTTTTTATTTTATTTGTCTTAAAAATTTACTCGAGGCTCCAAATATAATACGACAAAATTTCAGTGGTCACTTTTTCAGTAAAAAACAATGCATTACAACCTCCTTTTAATTTAGTCGAATAATACAAATTGATCCTGTTATTATTAGTGGAGTCGATTCTTTTTCATTAATAAGTTAATTTTTTTATTAAGAGGATTATTTTTTTTTTCATTAATAATTTTGAATACCTCTTATAGTTGTTAACCAACTGCCAAAAGAGAAGAGGATATCAATTTGACGATTTTAAAATGTTTGATTATATTGATTACTTATTTTGAGGACCAAGTTAGGTGATTCTTTTTATTCTACTTGTATGAATATAAAATAACAATATATAATTGTGATTCACCGTAAGAATCACAATTATTTGGAATATGAAACCTTGGAGATATATTACGAAACTTTTAATATAACAATAGGAAATCATAAGTAGCATCGAATTTTGTTCTGTTTACACGTGTTGTTGATAAAGCTTTCTTAAGTGGTAGGAACAGGTTGCGTTAAGAATGTTTTTTTTAATTTAATAATTTAATTTTAATAAAATGTTGTTTTTGATTGCGGATATCTTGTACTATATATATTATAAATGTTAAAGTTTGTATGTTTGGATGTTTGATAATCGCTCACGTAAAAAATGGCTGTACCAATTTGGATTTGGACTCGGATATAAGATGACCTGGAATAGCACAAAGAATTCTTTTATCTTAATGCAGAGGTCTGCAGCTAGTCTCGTATAAATTTTAAGTAACTGTTTGTATATACGAGTTATTTTATTTGCATACTAGCTGTTACCCGCGGATTTGCTCGCGCATATTTACTTTAGAACTTATTTAACCTTTCTTTATTTTATTAAAAATCTCGGTGGGCGGGTGGGCCGCTAGTACTTTAAAAAAAATATTTACATATCCATCTTAATTATTTATATACCACATTTTTGTTATTAAAATTTAAGTAAAAAACTTACGACCTGAACTTCCTATAACTTCTAAATTTTCTATACCTAATATCATAACTAACTATATCTCAATTTCAAAATACCTATTGGTAACACAACTCTCGAAACTAACCTAATAATTATAAAAGAAATTTATAATTAACAGGAAATATCTAAACTAAAATTACCTTTGGCAATAATATTATATGTACTAAACTATACTCCAAACTAAATATACCTATCTACTACGATTGCTATGTATATAACACACCTATGTAACCAACTAATGTATCTATATAAAAAAAGTTTGTTAGCTGGTTGACCCTAAAATTCACCTGAAAGTTTCCGCTAAAATGAGGTATTTTAAGTTCAAAGAAAAAAACTACGCCTAACATAGACTTTTGAGTCCGAAAAGTTCAAAAATCCAAAGTTTTTTTAAATGATACTTTGTTCAATATTTGAAAAGATGTATATTATTTCAAAATAATTAACGAGTTTGATCTTTCGAATAACATTCAATGCAATTTTTAGCTCTAAATTGTTTTATTATGTTAAAAATGTCGAAAACATGTAAAAAAAGCTTTTTTTAGAATTTTCCGTCATTGATAAATCCCGAACGAAACAACCGATTTTAATCCGATTTGCAGTATTTGACGCAGTATTTTAAGCAGAGGAGCTAGGTGATAAGATTTTAAAATATATCGGTATATTCGCCTGAAAGTTTTCAATAATATTTAAATTTTGATTTAAATATTGTTGAAAGCCGAAAAATGATAAATTATGTCGAAAAAACACTTTTTTAATTTTTTGTCAGTTCCTGCGAAATTTCATGCAAATATGTCCAAGGAATAAAAATTTTCATACAAATTTTATACCCTATTTAATGCCCATCGGAATTGAATTTTGAAAAATCATTCCTTAGTGGATCCCTACATTATAAGAATACGTTTGCGAAATTTTAAGTTTCTAGCCCTAAGCGTTTTACTTGTGAAATTATATAAATCATTCATCCCCTATTTGACCCTCTAAGAGGTTGTATTTTGGAAAACACAGAAATACGTAGGTAAGTCATTATTTTTGCCGTACTTTTTTGCCAAATTTGGCTTACGCCGTAGTGAGAGATTACATCCAGTTTAATTTTCTTGTTGAAAGAAGGTACTTTATACAAACAGACAAACTCTGGATCAGCTTACCTCACTCCATTTTTCCAACCAGCCTTGATATTGGAATTTTTAACAGGAGGGTAAATAACATTTTCAAAAGCCGGCAACTAACCTTTCGTATTGCAAATGTCTTATTGTACGCCTGCAAATACTATAACTAAATAAATGTTCGTTAACATAATACTGCAAAAAATAACCGACAGAAAAACTGAAATTTAATTCAAAAAAAGAATTCTACGAAAAGCTAAAGTTAGTTCTAGGAAATTAATGCGTTTCCTACTATGCTGTCGATACATAATATAATAAGTCTGAAGAAAAAAGTTAGAATCTATGAACTTAATAACGTATTCATAGTCACCATTGCAGTAAATTTCCTATTTCAGTATATTCTAAATCTATTAGACTATGCAAACTAAATATATTAATATCAAACGTCAAATACTACATGGCTATACACCCACAGTTTGCCGATATGTTTAGGTTCTGTGTAATAGAACCAATAACCTATAATGTTTGAAATATAAAAAAATTATTTTAATGGTCATTATTTGCTTTATTAATATATAAATGTTTTACGCAAAAACAGATTTTCGGTCAGATTTTTTTTATGTAAAATTTACAAACCCATAAAATACTACCTAAGTCAATGCATAAAAATATTTATATTCGACTCCACTGATACCGTGTCCTACCGGTTAACTTAAGTCAAAAATTTTATTGCTTTATGCACATTGCTTTTTTAAAACAACTTTAAATCTTACGCTTAAGGTTGAATATGAAAAAACACGTTTGTGCCACAACTATAAACTTTTTAGACTGAATTAGCGACAGTTTTGAATGTCAGTTTTGTTCGGAACTGTGTATCTTGGGTATTTTATATCAATGGCTATCCCTGAAACTTTCCGCTTTGTTCGGGTATTTTAAACTTAAATGAGTAAAAAATATACTTAATCATAAACTTTTGAGCTCGAAGAGTTCAATAAATCTATTTTTTTAATAAATTAAAAACCCCGAGTCTTACTTAAACGCATATCCACTCCATATACTCGAGTTCCAATCCATTAGGCTCCACTCGATGGTAATATACTATTTACATTGTCATCGAACCAACATACGTATGCCAAGTTTCAGTGTCTTGATGAAATGACTGTACTTTTATTTTTGAAAAGTTGTGTATTTTGAACTAAATTATGGATTATAATCTTTTAAACCTAAAATTTTACCTCAGTTACGAAATCGATTGCTTGAAAATTTTCGCTGTACCTAATGTCGAAGAACACTATTCCAAAAAAAACGAACAAATACACCGGTTTTCATCTAACTTACCATGTTTGAAGCAGTTTTGAAGGAGAAAAACTGATTATATTTTCAAATCAATCGATAAATAAGTCTGAAAATTATTTGAAAACGATATTTTTATTTCCTTTATTATTATGTTATTTCCTTCTTTTTATTAATTTTGTGTGTGCAATAAAGTGTTAAATAAGTAAATAAATTTTAATATGTGAAAAACTGTAACACTTGATTGGATTTTGATTCAACGACATTCAACGCGAGTATTAAAATATTGCTGGTCAAAAATCGATTGTGTGAAAAATCTTAAAGTTATGTTGAAAAATACTATTTTCGAAAGATTTGGTCAACAACTAATCGCGAACCCGATTTTATAAACCGATTTTGATGAGATTTGCAGCATTGGACACACTATTTTAAGGAAAAGGACTGATTAGATTCTGGAAGATATTTAAAAAAACATTGTTTTTTTATTCTAAACTTTTCATCGTCGGCACTTGGTGAAACTCCATAATGTAATGTAATATTTTATTAATTTTATTTTTATAGTTACAAACTTTATTTGTAACAATAAATTGCCCTGATGACGCTTGTGTAAGCGAAACCGGTTGGTAATAAGTGATAATAGTTTTATTGTGAAACAGTACAAGTTTATAAGTGATAAAATATTACATTGTTTTTTCGCCGATTCTTTTTTAAAGTCTTTTTTTAATTTAATAACAACTCTATGGCCGCATAGGTTAAAATTTTTAGGCAGTCAAAATTTGATGGAATCCAATACACGCTATCAACCGCGTTTCCATTGATCAAGCCGTTTAAAAGTTATAATAGGTATACACACATAGGCACGTACGTCGTACATACAGTCATACCGGTGTCGTCGTGAATATAGTCCAGCCATGTAATTTTTTAAAGAAAAAATAACTCAACTCAACGCTTAAGAAATAACTTGTTCTATAACGTACTTTATGTTTTATATAAATTCCTATTTACTAATTATATTATGAAGTTTTCCATTACTTAATAAATTTCCTAACTATCTTATTCTATTGCGTTTGCATTTTACTATCAATTTAAATTCAGCTCCTTGTGGGCTAAATATCCAACCATAATCAAGACAGTCAAAACTAATTGGAAGCTCGGCATAACCTTAAACATTGGATTCCATTAAATTTTGATTAAAGTTGAATATAATGTTAATAGTACAGTCGTGTACAATATCGTTTCGCAACTAAAATAAATTTACAGCTTTTTTAACTGCATGTGTAGATATTTTATGGCAATAATACATTTTTAATACCATCAGATAACATACAAGCAGAGGGCTCTCCTGATGGAAAGAGACAACCATCGCCTATAGACACCAAAGATTTTAATAGTATGTTAAAGTTTACCGGCTACCTTACCCTCCAAACCGGAACACGAAAGTGACAAACACTGACGCTATTGCAGCAGAAATAGCCGAAATGGCAGTGACATGTATAGCCCTATATAATCGGTTTCCTCTTACAACCTGCCTGGCAGAACTGCAATTGGCCTTTTCTTCAAAGGAGCCCGGACCGGACAATAGTTGATAATCGTTATTCATGTCGGTAGGTACAATGCGGCGATAGCTGAATGATGCGGTAATAGCTGAATAACCTTGGTTTTGCGGCGATGGGGATCACTACTAATCTCGGCAACTTGTTTATATTGTTACGAATAATCTAGAAGCGTGTAGAGTTGGAGCCCCTGCCTATAAATACAGAGGTGTTGACAAACACAGGGCAGTTTTTATCAAGCGATCGAGAGCGATACATCAAGTGACCAAGTGCGAAGTGAGAAGTGTTTTATTGTGTAGTGTTCTAAGTTCAGTGATAGTATAGTGAGTGACTAGCAAGTAGAGTGTATTTTAGTATTACGTTGTGTTGTGTTGTGTAAATACACGGATTTAATATAAGTGGTGTTTTCCTACTATTGCGAACCCGAGTACGTAACAATATATTAGATTGTATATATTAGAGTGATGCTTATCTGTTAGAAAACATCAAGAACTATTTCATAAACTAAACGATAACAAAAGGGTATGGTCTAGGGATCCAGGCTACAAGTCCAGACGAGTTCTTCTGCATTTTACTCAAAAAATTGTCATGCTATGATAATAAATATTCACAATAAATTAACAAAAACAATTCGATTAAGACAATTTAGAAATGTGTTATCTAAACTATTAACGCAAAAAGCTTATTACAATATTGCCAAATATCTAAATGATACATTTGGTTTATAATAGTAATTATTCCCTGTCTTATAAATAACAAGTATCATTCACTGGATATGAAATTAGGTTAAATAATTTTTCAAGTAATAACATCATAGTTATCTGTTATACATAACATACAATAACATAATAGTTATCTGTTATACATAACATACAATAACATAATAGTTTTTTTTTTTTTTGTGAAAATGTTTCTTAATAAAAAATAATTAAATGTAAATTATCAAATAGTAACTAATAATAAAATAATATGTGACATTCTCTTATATCGTTATCTTAATAAAATATAATTAAATGTGATCAGCAAATTGTAATTAATAATAATACATAAGATCATTCCATATTAGGTGAAAATATTAAACCCATCATTTGTTACGTCTAATCCAAGGTATCCAGCTAAAATTAGATGTCATTCAAGGGTGTAAAACTTTATGATTTGTATGAATAAAATTTCGTATACGAATAAAATTTCATACAAATCAAAGAGTTTTAAACCCTTGAATGACTTTTATTTTTAGCTGAATATCTTTGGTTAGACGTACTGAATGCTATGTTAAATTTTTTTTACCTATTATGGAATGACCTTATAGTATAATGTCTCATTTTATATAACATTTTTTTAATAAGTTGTAAGTAAATTTATAATATTTTTGCATTACCAGTTGACTATGGTGATCTAGAAATTATTTCTGAATTGTAACACCTATTGGATTGTAACCCATTTTCATGCAAATAAAAGTATTCTGTTCTATTCTATTCTAATTCTAGTCTAACTGACAAACCACTCAAACTAGTGAACCGGAAAGTCTATAGACGATCGGTTCACTCATCTGCCTACCTTGCAAAGGAACTGACGTGATTATACTATAAATGTTGTATTTTTAAAATGTAATTTATTTATATGCTTTTAAGCTTTCGCGGCTTTTTTGAACTGAATTATTAATAATTAACGGGATTAATCGGGAAAATAATACATAGGGTACACTAACAGTTTTGCACTTCTAGCTAATCGGAACTATTTATAACTGTTGATAGATAAAGAAATAAAATAAATTAACATTGAAAATAATTCTATTTTATTTATTATAAGAGTTACCTACTTATTGCGATACTAATATAGCTATGTAATTACAAGTCACGCCTTGACACAGGAAAATATATTAGAATTTATTATTTCATAAGATCGTTTGTCTTACCAACATCTATTTGTTTATATATCGCCATTATTTACAGTAGTAATATAATAAATCAGATAAATTACTATGGATTTATTTGTTTTACTTTATGGACGAAATTGTACAAACATATAATTTTAAACACAAACTCATACTGTTTCACAACATAACGGGAGTTACGCCAACATACCGGCCTACATGTTTAAATACAATTGAGATTTTGCGATAAAATTAAACATTAGATTGCACTATGTTCTGACTTTAAAAATTATCATACCTTTACCTTTTAAGAGCATGATAATTTTTAAATAAATAAATAATGTTGAAAACATTACACGAATTGATGTATGCTCAAAGTGGGCAAATTATTGGCGTGTAATATAAGTGCTAAGTCAGCGATGCTAATATATAGAAATTCATATATAAATATAAAAATATATTTGACACCCAAACCCAGTAAAATGAATATCTATGCTTGCCGTATAGGCATGTGTCCTTGTTGGGAGCCCAGGCTAGTTCCCATTGATTGCTTGGTCGGTTTTGTAATTACTTGATCAAAGAGGCGACCGAATTATTGTACACCTAAGCAAATTTGGCGCATATTTAACGCAATTTTTTGCCTTAGAGCAAACTATAAACTTAGTCCTTCACAGATTATATGAGTAAAATGACAGTAACTGGAAGGAATTTACATTACAAGTAGAAATAAGATCACGTTTTTTTCTGAAGAGTAAATAAAAGATATGGCGAAAATTAAATGTTGGTGAATTAGTACAATCTATACTAATATTATAAATGCGAAAGTAACTCTGTCTGTCCGTCTGTCTGTGTCTGTCTGTCTGTTACGCTTTCACGGCCAAACCACTGAACTGATTGGGATAAAATTTGGTACAAATATAGTTTGAGACACAAAAAAGGACATAGGATAGTTCTTATCGCGGAAATCCCACGGGAATGGGAACTAGGCGGGTTTTTATTTTAGATTTTTTCCCACGCGAACAAAGTCGCGGGCACAGCTAGTGTAAAAATATAATAAAGAAGACCTTAAATAATGAAAAACTGGCAAATAAATGTGCGAACTCGTATATAAAGAAGTCAACATTTATTAACCAACACGGACAAAACAAGTTTTTAATGCAACTTGACAATGGGCAAAAAATGATTTTTAATTTTCTAAGCTTGTTGAAACCTTGTTTGTAATATTAGATATACTTGGTAATTTACAAAAATAAAGAAAAAAGAAACTAATAGGTATATTTTTAAATACTACAAAAAGATGTGATAATTTTTACCTTAAGGTACCTTAAAACTTTTTATAAAAGAATAGTTTAGTCGGGTACCTACTTAACTAGTATAACTAGTATACCTACTTAACTAGTATAAGTAAGTTAAATGTTGTTTATAACAAGCTGATGGTGGAAAAAAGCACTCTTGATAAAAAATAACCGTCACATTCAGACACCAAAAGTGTTAATGATCATAAATTACATCCGTGTAGCGGCGATATAGTGACACTTGAAAATATTACCGGCTATCTAACTTTCCAAACACTACTAACACAGCACTATTGCGCAGGAATAGGTAATGCAATGGTACCGGACCCTTTTAGACGGATGTTGCGGAACAAACATAACAGTTCTACTCAACTTAAACAAAGATCAACCCTAAGGCGAAACTAAATAAAAAATATAGTATTTTTTATAATATCATTAAATGGCAAACAAACAGATGTCTCTTCTAATAGTAAGAGAAACCATCACCTACAGACGCCAATAGTGGTGTTAATGGTGCGTTGCTATCTTTGTGGCAAGATGGCAATGCCACATATAGATGTAGTTTTGCCATCCTTGCATGATAAAAATCTTTTATAATAAAAAGTAAGGTAGCCGGTAGTCTATGAAAATAAAAGTTGAAAAAAAAAATAAACAAATGAAAGTCTACTTTATATTACAAAAGAACCTGATCAAGAACGAGATTTTGTGTGCTTCCGAACTGGTAGACATCGTAAGCGATATGATTAGCAGTCGATCAAACTAAATTGGCTTTTTATATATCATAGAATAGGAAACAAGATGGCTCTCTTGATAGAAAGAGATCAGAAGATCAGAAACTATTGCCTGTGATGACTGAAACAATAAAGATGTTGATGGTGTGTTTCTATATGGCGGGATAGTAATGCAACATTCATAAGTTTACCGGCTACCTTACCTTCTACACCACAGTTCTTTAAGATCTGATAACGATATTCCTAGAGCTCAAAGATCTGCGTTACCTTTCGAAAGACCAAAATCGATGACTGCGTAGAAAAGTTACAGCTTTTCAAAAATTAAAATATTGCCGCTTTCAACTAACTTAAATATTTGAACTTTTTTGAACTTTTCGAGCGCAAAAGTGTATGCTTAGGTACATTTTTGGCTGCTTTGAGCTTAAAATATATAAACTTAGGAAGAGTTATGGGGATGGCCTACGTGGTCAACCAGTCTACAATTTTTTAAGTTGTAATTATTTAAGAAGAACAGAAATTATCTATTTCATTGATATACCTACAGTCGGCGAAAATTGGTGTAAATATAAATTCTTTGGAAACACTTTGGAAGCATAATGAAAAGATATATGAAACACGGTGAATTCAGTCTTTTAATTAGTTTTTATTTTTCTTCTTTGTGCATAAACATGGCATAAACAAATCTATCAAGGTTATGACATTTACTTGCAATTATTTTTCGCCGTGTTGGTCCCGGCCTCCTTTGTAGAATAGGCCAACTGCCGTTCTGCCAGGCAGGTCGTAAAAGGCAACCGAATGGCTATCGAGTCACTACCATCGTGGCTACTAGGTGGTAGAGTTCTGCATTGTCTCGCCCGGGTCAGGTACCACCGCCTTGCCTATTCCTGCCGCAATAGCGTCAGTGCTTGTCGCTGTCGTGTTCCGGTTTGGAGGGTAAGGTAGCCGGTAAACTTATGCATGTGGCATTAGACCTCGCCACAAGATAGCAACGCACCATTAACATCTTTGGTGTCTATAGGCGATGGTTGACTCTTTCCATCAGGAGACCCATCTGCTTGTTTGCTATCTTATGATATAAAAAAAAAAAAAATATTATTGCTATTTTATGACGTAAGGGAGAAATAAAAAATAGTATTACAATTTGCAAATAACTGCCTGTCTTTCGGTCTTTTATTTGGAGTGGCATCAGACGTAAAATCACGCATTATACGTACTTACATTACCATTGAGGAGATTAATACCGTTTTTTTTTAAAATTTTATATCATTTAACAGTAAACAAGCAGCTGGTTCTTCTGATGAAGAGAGATAACCATCACCTATAGACACCAAAATTGTTAATGGTGCGTTGTTATCCTAGTGGTGGGGTCTTAATGCCACATGCATAACATTACAGTATAAGGCTGTACAAGTACAGCCTTATACTGTAACGGGTCAAGACCCGGGCGAGGTGTTACAGTATTCTACCACCTAATAGTTTAGATGTTAGTGTCGTCTATATTCAATCGTTCATCTTTTACGAAAAGCTTAGCAGATAAACAGATAATTTAAAACAAGGTCTTAGACCAACAAAGATAGACGTCGTAAGGATAGAAACACTGCCTAGAGACGGAAACATATCTTAAAACTCGTGAAGCTTATCCCTCGTGTGTAGGCCGTAAAGGTAATCGATTGGCTATAAGTGTCACTGCCATCGTGACTACTAGGTGGTAGAGTTCCGCAATGTCTCGCCCGGGTATTTGGTACCAACGCCTCACCTATTTCTGCCGCAATAGCGTCAATGCTTGTCGAAATCGTATTCCAGTTTGGAAGGTAAGGTAGCCGATTGTCTTATGCATTGCCATCCCACCATTAGCAACGCACCATTATCATCTTTGATCTTCAAAGGCGATGGTTTCTCTTACAATCAAGAGAGCCATCTGCTTGTTTGATAGCAAACAAGCAGATGGCTCTCTTGATATGCCATTGAAACAAGTCCACGATGTGGACATTGAAACAAGATAAATAATAATTGTAATAACACGATTTGAGACTTACTTAAGCTTTAAATTTTAGACTCAAGATTGTTTGATCGTCGCAATGCTATCCTGACATTTCAAAACTATAAAAATATTTGTTGACTTGGTGTTTTCTTTTCCTTCTTCTAATTTAATGGCTCAATTGTATTCCCAATACAATGTGATAATATCGGAAGTTTCTATGAAAATCAACGTTAAAGTTTTGACGAAGTTTGCAAGCACCATCCCCTGGTATTGTAAGTTTGAAGTCATTGTCTGTTTGTGCGGAAACTGAGCTCCCAAAGGGCTAAAGCGATTTCAAAAAGTTTTCTTGGAATGCTCACGTGAAAATATTATTTTATTTTAATTTATTTTACTTTAGTCTATTTACATTTCCTTGCTTTGAATGTATAACTGGTGTATCAACAATGTAAATTATTATATTATATTTATTAGAATCTTGTAAAATCCTAACGATATATTGGGCATTTTTGTAGTAGCGTAGTCCATAAATTATAATGTTTATAGGCTACGTAGACCTTAGTCCATAAAATGATAAAACCTAAAAGAATTCATAGACCGTATCGTTACATATGAAAATTAAATAAAATAGTATAAAACGAAATTACCTCAGGTGTATGTCCGCTTATATCTTTTAGATTACGCAACGAAATCTTTTCTACGGTTTTCATCAATAGACAGAGTAATTCATAATGAAAGTTTATAGTAGAGGATCCGAAGTAAAATCGACCTTCACCCATATCTGTCGTGAAGTTAATGAATGAAAATAATTTTATAAGTAATTTAGTATGTTAAAAATTATAAAAAAATGGGTTGACTGAAAAAATCCTGGCCAGGCTATAATTAATTAATAATTAAAAAATCACTTTTTTAATTTCTACCGATATGTTTGATGAAAAAGTTGTACACCAACCGTAAGTACAAAGTCTATAGAGTATGCAAACGTAGGATTGACTATATTTTTCCTGGCCTAACTATTGTGTTGACAGGTATAAACAGGTATTTTGGTCTTAGTTTTTTTCACCTACTTGTTTAATCTATAAATTAAACATAAAAATAAGCGCTGTTTTATTGCAAACACAATGATATAGGGTTGACTGCAAAATGCCTGTCCTGAATGACGGTTGTTGAATTTTAATTTTTATTCATTCAACCATTGCAATGTATACAAGTAGTCGGGCAATTTAAACCATTTTTTTACATCGGTAAGCAGTTCAAAACAATTGTATTTCAAACCTGAACACGACAAAGACAAGCATCGTCGCTACTGCGGCAGGAATAGGTGAAACTCATCACACATGTCTAAGATACTATAATATTTTATCTTAAGATGCCTTAATATATCTTAAAGCAAATTTCAGAACAAAATTTCAAACATACGACTAATATAATATACATATATTTTACCTTTAGCATCTTAAAATACCCAACGATATGGAAAAATATATTTCGTATCCTAAGATGTGATCTTAAGATACGAAATATAAATATTTCTTCGTATCTTAATATAAATACAGGATGTTTTTATTTCGGGATACGGGCGATGGCAGTGCCTCATCTATATACATATAATAAAATCGTAGAAAAGTTATGTATGTCCGGGGTAAACTCAAAAAGTACTGCATGGATTTACTTCAAATTTTGCATGAATATTACTAACAGGTCTCAACATATAGGCTACATATTATCACGCTAGCACCTACGGGGGAGGAGCTGTGCGGAGTAAACGAAGTCCGCGCGGACTAAGTCGCGGGCAACAGCTAGTTTTTTATAAAATACTAGCGGCCTATATGTTGACCCGACCTGTTAGTAATATTCATGCAAAATTTGAAGTAAATCCATCCAGTACTTTTTGAGTTTACCCCGGACATACATACAGATAAACAGACAAACAGATAAACAGACAAATAGACAAACAGACAAACAGACAAAAATTCTAAAAACTATATTTTTGGCTTCGATATCGATTGTAGATCACGCCCCAAGTATTCTTTTAAAAAAATATTCAATGCACAGTTTTGACTTTCCTACGATTTTATTATATGTATAGATAATAATGACATATTCATAATATTTATTTATATACTCGTCTTATATATTTATTATTATAAAAACTTAAGTAAAAAAAACTATGTTACACTAACATTATACCATTTATACCTACCGAACTAACGTAATTTCCCGCTAAATTGAGATATTTTAAGATCAAAGGAGTAAAAACTACAAGCTTCGTAGTTATGTACATGTATGTATGTATATATATATATATATATATATATATATATATATATATATATATATATATATATATATATATATATATATATATATATATATATATATATAATGACAGTATGTTCATTTTGAAAAGCTGTATATATGGAAACTGTGATCAATTTGAAGTATTCCATATTGGGCACCCGCTTAAATGGCACCCGAGACAATGGCACCTGAGGTATTCCACATACGGCACCTCTCTATATTTTTGGCGGGTGCCATTAGTGGAATATTTTATTATTTTAAGTTTTATTTCCCAAACGGCACCTACGGATCAGTAGGTACTAGTGTTGGGACATACTTAGAAAATGAAAATTAAACAAATCGATTAAAATCAATACAAACTATAATTACATGATAAAAATATAGCTTCTTTAAGTTTTTAATCATTTTATTACATCATTTTATTACAACTATCAGTTTCCTTATTTCGTCTCCATTTAATAAACAAAGATTAAACGATGCCGCTCACCATAGGCGCGGCGTATTCCTGCGCTAAAAATGCATTCAAATTGCGTTCCTACTTGCATACGAAAGATTACGAATTTGTCCGAAAAGTTCCGATATTTGTTTACGTAAACTTCAATTATTATCTATTAGTGAAAGTTGTGTTACGCTAAGTCAGTTACGTCACGGGAGCATTGTATTTATAATTTGTATTGTTTATTATATAATAATTTGCATTGCGATAATAATGGAGTTTTTAGCCGGTAGCAGCAAACATAACCCACGTATTCACTACATTTCCAGCAAGAACGGGAAGCCTTTACTATTGTATGAAAACTGAGAGTGGTAATAAAATGATTAAAAACTTAAAGAAGCTATATTTTTATCATGTAATTATAGTTTGTATTGATTTTAATCGATTTGTTTAATGTTCATTTTCTAAGTATGTCCCAACACTGTAGGTGTTGTACCTATACAGTACCTACTGATCTGTAGGTGCCGTTTGGGGAATAAAACGTAAAATAATAAAATATTCCACTAATGGCACCCGCCAAAAATATAGAGAGGTGCCGTATGTGGAATACCTCAGGTGCCATTGTCTCGGGTGCCATTTAAGCGGGTGCCCAATATGGAATACTTCATCAATTTCGATCTTGCGATTAGCCTAAAAGTTAATTTAAAAATATGAAGTAAGTTTTTTTAAATATAATTTTATTATTCAACTCTTAATTTTTGGAAACTTCACACAATTTTAATTTTTAAACAGCATTAGATGTATATTTCTAAGTATTAAAATATTTTAGATATCGAAGTTATATCAAAAAAACATTTTTCCAAAATTTTTCGTCAACGATAACTCCCGAACAGATAAACCAGTTTTGATGCAGTTTACGGCATTGAACACAAGGAATGAAACTAATAAGATTTTGTAATCATTAGGTACATTGATTTGAAAGATGTTACATAAAAAAACTCCACTCAAAATATCATCCACCAATGCCAAACCCCTTTCGATTGGTCAAGCCATTAAAAAGTTATTAGATGTTTACATACACAACATACACAGATATTATATTTTTAGGTTATACGACATTTTTAGGTTGCGCGCACGGCCTCAAAATCGAGTACGACACATAAATTGATTTATTTAAGGTATTGAACATTCTTTTTTTAATTTAAAAAAAATATTATGTATTTTGAACACTATAAATAATTTATTTCCGTTGGAAATTTTACTTAAAATTAATTTTTCAACAAGTTAAACGATTGTTAACTAACAAAATTTTCTCGTACTTCCGTCTTAATTGTAAATGAAAAAAAATATTTAAATAATTATCGTAAAAATTTTTCGCTACATAGAGCCTTTCTTATATATACACCTAACCAAGCCATAAAAGTTAAAAAAATATTCATACTTTGCTTATAACTATTGTAATTCAACAACATTACGTGGATTTTTCAGTTTTTGCCTACCTAAAAAGCCCTAAAATTAACCATTTGTGTAAGTTATTTAAACCTAATCATGAGTAGAACATTACTTTTCTTTACAGCCATTTATAGGTATAATACAAAACAAAACTTCATTCTGAAACTTCTTCCGCGTCTGACTTTTCCAGTTTCTCTTCCGATTGTCGTTCATTTAGTATTACTGTCGCCTTCGTGTCGTTATTGGCGCTCATCACAGAGGCGCTTTCAGAGATTCATTTCTTTGATGAGACTTATGTCACTATAGGTGATATCAAAGCCTCCAAAAATATCCAGTGACTGTGGATTCTAAGTTCTAAGATTCTAAGATTCTGCGTTCTAAGATTGAACAAGTTTGCACCGTTTCGCACACAAAGAAAGTTTTTTAGCGCGCTGTATGCGTTTAAAACGCCAGTTTGTGCTGCCAAAGCTGCAATAATTCCATTGTGGCCCTAGGAAACCTCCACACTCGAGGCATCTTTCCATATTAGTCCACGATTTATTACTTAACATACATTTATCTGTAAAAGAATAAAGCGCCTTATTATTTAGCAAATTAACATATACTTTGTACGACTGATTCCAGACCGGCACTGTTCAGACGCGACGTTGATTATCAAAGGCGCGCTGTTCAATAGCGCCGGCCTTCACCGTTACTTTGGAACCTGCCAATACTGTAATCAATACTTAGATAATCAAACTTAATTATTTTTTTTACTTAAAGTGTAAGTTCCACTTTGAAAGATCCGTCGTTGCTCGATTTTTTGTATCACTTACCTCTTTGGTGACGCACGGAATATTTACCGCAATTCGGGCAATATTTGCCTCTTTACTAATTTAGTCAATTTTATACCTAACTGTTGAATAAGTAGGCACTTATATTCTTTTGAATTTTCTTCCCAACAAAACAATCATGAACCATTAGATTTCTTCTGAAGAAACAAGTACTAACTGACGAAGTTCCTGTCTCTTCACCCAGTAAAACAGATCGAATGTATTGTGCATAAATATATTTATACAATACCCACTTTAAAATACTCAAAACGCTTGAGGTGTAATTTAATAAAAATACTCTTAAAATAATAAATCTTATAAAATATTTTATGTAAGTACTAGCTGTTGCCCGCGACTTCGTCCACGCGGACTTTGTTTACTCCGCTCCTACTGGTCGTAGCGTGATGTTATATAGCCTATAACCTTCCTCGATAAATAGGCTACCCAACTCAAAAAGAATTATTCAAATCGGTTTAGTAGTTTTCGAACTAGCGCATACAACCAAACAAACAAACTCTACAATTGTATAATATTAGTATAGATAAGTATGTCTTTTAACGGAATATTAAATCCATACTAATATTATAAATGCGAAAGTAACTCTGTCTGTCTGTCTGTCTGTTACGCTTTCACGGCCAAACCACTGAACCGATTTGGATAAAATTTGGTACAAATATAGTTTGAGGCCCAAGAAAGGACATAGGATAGTTCTTATCTCGGAAATCCCACGGGAACGGGAACTAGGGGGTTTTTATTTTAGAATTTTTTCCACGCGAACGAAGTCGCGGGCACAGCTAGTACCCTATAAATTTTGAAAAAACCTTCCTTAGAGGACGCCTGCGTCGTAAGAATACGTGTGTGAAATTTTAAGTTTCTAACCCTAAGGGTTTGGCCTGTGCGTTAATACATCAGTCAATCACTTTTGCCTTTTATATACATAATACAACAAATATAGAAGATTATATATTACTAGCTGTTACTGTTATATATTATATAATATATATTATATATTATATAATATATAATATTATTACTGTTATATATTACTATTATTATAGACTACGTTCGCGTGGAAAAAATTCTAAAATTAAAACCCGCATATTTCCCGTTCCCGTGGGATTTCCGGGATAAGAACTATCCTATGTCCTTTCTTCAAACTATATTTATACCAAATTTTATCCAAATCGGTTCAGTGGTTTGGCCGTGAAAGCGTAACAGACAGACAGACAGATAGACAGACAGACAGAGTTACTTTCGCATTTATAATATTAGTATGGATTATATAAGAAAATATTATGTTTTCTACAAAATAACAATTTTTATATCATATCTGCCAGGCATCCCACGTATACGTTCCAGGACATGTGAGGAAGTGTTTTGCTAAAATTTATGTTTAAATTTAGGCTACTTGCACCATCTTTAAGGCTTTTAGTTCATCAAACATGTTAGATTTTTTTAAATAAAACTAGCTGACCACCACCATCACCACCATCTCTAGCGTTTTACAAGTATATTAAGATGTTTGATGTATCACCCATAGATGGCGCTCCGGTCGTTTGTTATAAAAATTATATTTAATTAATTTTTTTTTATTAATAAAAACATTTTTTTCGTATTTTTCATCCAAAGTAGAAAAACACAAGCTTTAACTCGGTATTTTTTTTATTTTTTTGGTGAAGTAGGTAAAGAGATCGAGCTACTACAGGAAAAAACACCTTTTAGAAATAATATATATAGATATTTTGTATATATTTTTAATAAAATCGTATATTAAATGTATAAAAGAAATTTAATTGGTTACGTGTAAAATAGGCTGTTTTTATAGTAGAGGGGACCAACGACTACAAGGCTACCTTTTTTAAAAAAAATCATCATTTAAGTGACTGAAATATGGGATAAAATATTGTAAGTCAAATTTAAAAAAAAAATCTATAATTAAATAAACCTTCGCAGGCAATTTTAACGGTTCGAAATTTTTTATAATCTATACATATAATAAAATCGTAGGAAAATCAAAACTGTACATTGAATAATTGTTTAAAAGAATACTTGGGGCATGATCTACAATCGATATCAGAGCCAAAAATATAGTTTTTGGAATTTTTGTCTGTTTGTATGTTTGTATATATGTCCAAGGTAAACTCAAAAAGTACTACATGGATTTACTTCAAATTTTGCATGAATATTACTAATAGGTCGGGTCAACATATAGGCTACATATTATCACGCTATCACACCGAGAGAAGCTGTGCGGAGTAAACGAAGTCCGCGCGGATGAAGTCGCAGGCAACAGCTAGTTTTAAATAAATAAAGGTTGCGGGAAGGTAGTGGGGAAGGTATGGAAAGGTAGGGGGAAGATAGGGAAAGGTAGAAGGAAGGCAGGGGATGTTAGGGTGAAGTAAAGGGAAAGTAAGGTTTTTTTTTTTTTTTTTTTTTTATTTATAATCATGCTTTTATCGCTGCTGTTTATTATGCAGCGGTTTTGTCTTATGTTTATTAATACTTTTAAATTAATTTTCTATTTAAATTCCTTGTATATTTTATTCTAGAAAAGGTATCTGAGTTTGCTTACTGAAATTTTGTTTATTTCTATACGTTATACGGTCTATTTGTCTCTCTATTGTATTTTTTTGGTACTTTTTTTTTTTTTTTGCTCTTTTTTTTTTTTTTATTATTATTTTTTTAATTATTATATTTATTATTGTATACATGTATTTATCCTACCAGGCTTAACATACTTTTACACGTAAAATCAAATGGCATGCATACTTATATATTTATATATACCTAGTTCCTTTTATCATTTATTTTATACATATTTCATGTATAACTGTGAAGTCGCGTGTTTTCCTTTTTTTTTTTCTTTTTTTTTTTTTTTTTTTTTTTTTAATATATTATTATATACATATGTTTATTTATTATATATTTATTTAATAATTTCGACCGTGTGTAGTAAATTTGCTATCCCATTCAAATTTCTACCAGGCTTAACATACTTTTACACATGAAATCAAATGGCATGCATACTTATATATTTATATATATCTAGTTCCATTTATCATTTATTTTATATATATTTTATGTTTATCTGTGAAGTCGCGTGTTTTCCTTCTATTTTTTTTTTTTTTTTCCTTCCTTTTTATTCCTTGCTTTTAGTTTTGCTTGAGCTAACGTTAGTAGTTAATTTATTTTATTTGTTACTTGTATAATTTATATTTTGTTTGTTTTAATGTTTTTTGCGGAGAATTTATGTAATTTTAATTTTGTATGGAAAATTAATTAGAGTAACCGTTCAATACACATAATTTCCTTATTAACTTTATGCAGTATTCTAGAAATGTGTTCCGAGTGTTTTTATTTGCAATTAACAGAGCGTAATTATGTGAAACTATTTGATAACCTAATTGTATTTCATATTCTGTTCGCAGCATGGAGAACATAGCACACTCATCCAATACGTGAACCACAGTTTGATCCGAAATTCCATCGCAGGAACACAAAGGTGAGTCTGTAAGTTTGAACCTGTACAAATAAGACTTAAATGCCCCATGGCCGGTAAGAAGTTGAGCAGTAATATTATTCATCTGAATGTTTTTTAGTATTCTATATGCACTTTTTATTTCAGGAAAAAATAATCTAGTGACAGCTCCAGTAGAGCTGTCCGAATATCTATTCTGCCATTTTCCTATAGTTGCTTCCCTTATGATTGCTTTCATTTTAGAAATAGGTACAGCGTCATAAATTGGACCAGTCTTTTTGGAGAGAGCTGCAGTTTTTGCCAGATAGTCGGCTCGTTCATTACCAGGAATGCCTTCGTGGGCTTTTATCCATAGAAACTTAACGCACACTCCGGAATCTCTAAGTGTATTAATTTTAGTATAAATGTCGACAACTATAGGATTGCAGTTATCGGGATTTTTTAGGGCTTCAAGGGCAGAACGAGAATCACTCAAAATGATTGGATTTTTAAATTTCGATCTGGTTTTCAGAAGAATTTCCAGGGCTTTCAATATAGCAATCTGTTCAGCCTGAAAGACTGAACAGTGATCCGCTAATCTAAAAGTAGAATATTTCTTTTCTTCGTTTGATTCCCACCAGGTCACTGCTCCGGCCGTCTTGCCCTCGATTTTACTTCCATCAGTAAACAACATTGAGCTGTCACTATCATAATTTAAAACTTCCGCCTGTGTAAACGCTAGTCTAAAATCAATAGGCTCTCTAAAGGCCGGGTGAGGTAAATCAAAAGGACTGATTCTTTTTTGCAGATGGCAACCAGGTAGATCTTCGATATGCTTTCCCCTTTTATAAAGGTAGAGATCATGTGATTCTTGAACTCGGAGGTCAAGGAGGGAAAGTAAGGTTAAGGTAGGGGAAGGAAGTGAAAAGGTAGGGGCTAAATAGAAGCAAGGTTGGAGAAGACAGGTACAGGTTAGGGAAGGTAGGGGGAAGGTAGCGGGAAAGGTAGAGGAGGTAGGAAGAATATAGGGAGGAGGTAAGGGAGAGGCGAGAGGAAGGTAGCGGGAAGGTAAGGGAAGGGAAATTTAAAAGGATGGTAGAGGAAAGTTAGGGGTAGTAAGGAGAAAGTAAGGGAAGGTAGGGAAAGTTAGAAGGAAGGTAGTATTAAAGTAAGGGAAGGTAGCGGGAAGTTAGCGGGAAGATAGGGAGAAGTAGAGATAAGGTAGGAGAAGACAGGGGCCAGGTAGAGTAAAGATGGGGGAAGATAAAAATAAGTTAGTGGGAAGGTATCAAAAATGTAGCGGGAAAGTAGCGGAAGCAGCTGAAATATAGCGGAAAGTTAGCGGGAGCTAGGAGAGGTAGATATAAGGTAGGACAGGGTAGGGGAGAAAATAGGGTAAAGGTAGGAAAAGGTAGAAGAAATATGGGGAAGTAAGGGGAAGGTAGCCGGACTATAAGGACAAGGTAGTATAGTTGAAAGGTAGCGAGAAGATATCATAAATCTTGAAAGCTGTTTCTTTTGCTAATTTATGTTAGTTTGTTTTGAATGTTATTTTTGAATAGAAAATATTTAAGTTAAACTTTAACAGTTTTAATGTATTATAATTATTAAAAACAGTGCACAATGTTGTACGAATCTTAACCTTGCCTAATATTCCTTCAAACCGATAACTACAAAAATGTCTACCTATATTTTGTAAAAGATTGTCAGAAATCAGAAATCAGAAGTACTTTATTCAATAAAACTTTTTAAAAGTTAATTTGGCGCGTCATCATTTTTCAAAACTACTACCGGATCGGAAACGCGGCCACACACTGAGAAGATCTGGCGGAAGAAACTCAGTGGGCTTGCCTTTTTTTCATAACATTTTTTAAATAAGGTATTACATAATGTTTGATTAGTAAGTATCTACATGTTACATTAATAATAAGGATCGCCGATATGAAGTCCAGTTAATCCCATGCTTTTCTGCCATCTAGGTATTCCGATATTTTATAGTAACCTTTTTTACACAATTTTTACACATTTTTTGAATTTGTTAACTGGTAAATCTCTAATAGAATCAGGCAGCTTATTGAAGAAGCGTATACTTTGCCCCATAAAAGAGTTGATTATTCTGTTGAGACGAGACACATGCACAGCAAGATTGTTTTTTTCCTTGTATTTAGGGAGTGAATATCACTATTCTTTTTAAATAGGCAAATATTTTTACGAACGTACATCAAGATTTCGAATATATACTGAGAAATTACAATTAAAATATTGATTTCTTTGAATTTTTCTCTCAGGGAGATCCTTGAGCTAAGATTGCAAATTGCCCTTATAGCCCTTTTTTGTAATACAAATATTGTATTTGTTTCAGCGGAATTCCTCCAAAGAAGAATTCCATATGACATCAGTAAACTGTCTCATTTTTTTCACTGCGAATTCTGCTAAACTTAATCTACTGGCCAATTTCTCGATATGTGGTCCTCAATGCAATTTTTTATCTACAGTAACTCCTAAAAATGTAGTAGAGTCCACAAGATCCATTTTTTTTACCCTGTTTATTTTGTATTATGAGTCATATTTTACCCGAGCGAAGCTGGGTTTTCATCTAGTGTATAATATTATCACAGCGTAGAAAACTTTATAGGCTGTGTTATTATGGTAGGAAAATAAATCAACATTCATTATATCGTATATATTGTGCACGTTAGGTATTCAATTACACAGAAATTGTAGGTAATTAATATTCACGTATCTATTGATGAAATATTTATGTTTGATAATAGCAAAATGTTGTCATAGCAACTGTAGATTCTGTAGCACTATAATTTCAATATTATATAGAAAATCAATATTCAATATCAATTCATGCTATAGTTTACTGAATTGTCTTAGAATTCATTTGTTATTTTCATCACCAGATGCCGGTTCTCCGTAATCATGGCATTTTATTACTTATCGGACGCTAGTGTGATTACATCGTATCTATTGAAAGTCAGCTTCTATAAAGATATTAAGGACAGTCGCGTCTAATATTGTTGCATTATATTTCACTTGATATAAACAATTAAAGTTTTTGATGTAATTATAGTTTAAAAAATAAGAGTTTAATAATGATGATTAAAATTTAGATTTGTAATTAAAACTTTATAAAATATCTAGGTAAACAATAAAGACTGATTACTGAAACTCCTATAAATTTACAGAAGGCAAGTATCCTCGAAAGATTGTAAACTTTTTATTAGAAGATACGAACCTAAATCGACCGATAAAACATATAGAATGTGCAGGCATAGGGTTGTGTATTATTTACCTGGACGATTGCTAGGTTAGTAGGTATAAACAGGTATGTCAATGCCAGTTACTTTCACTTGATGGGATAATAGATCTTTTTTTATATCAGCATAAGCGCTGTTTCATTGTGAACACGTTTATATAGGATTGTCTGCAAAAAATTCGGTCCAAACAGAGGTTTGCGAATATTAAAAATTTAAATTTCATCGCGTGCGGCAAATTGTGTGACAGAGAGATCTGAGGTAAGTATACGGTGTAATAATAACGGACCGAGTATTGAAATCGTTTCTGATGAGACTCTGAATGCACATGTTCGGTATGTAAACTATGGAGAGTAGAGGTACCCCTACTACCCTCCATTACTATAAACATCGCTAAAATATAACAAATTAGACCATATTTAGCTTAGGAGTTCCATGGCTACCTTCTAGTTTTATTATCAACACCTGCGAATCTTCTAGCAATAAAGGCTATAATTAGCCAAAGCTCAGATTGCCACCTTCCAGTTCTTTCATCAGATCTTAGAAAATATGTAGCACTTAATATTTTTCGTAAAACTTAATTATTTCATACTCTATAGATTTAACCAGTTTAGCTTAGAAATTTTTATAGACTTCTTTCAGCTCTATCATCAAATACTGGAAAACATCCGGCTGCAGTCCTTAAAAGAACGAATCAAATAAGCTTAAATAAAATGTGTAGTGTTACTTAATTGTAATTCAAAGTTCTAATTACCTCCTTTCTGCTTCATCATAAGACCCTGGAATTTATTTTATTATTTTTTAAATATTATTAATTAAAAAAGAATTTATATATATAATAAATAATAATAAATATTCGCGGGACCAATTACACTTACTGATCTAACCCCAAAGTAAGATATTAATACATAGAAAAACGAATCACTGAAATATATTTAATAAACACCCAAACTTTTGCAACTCTTACAATTAAGACAAATCTAATGACAGCTCTTACTATTATCATCCAGCCGTCTAGGCCACATAGTGTGCCAAAGAGATAACCTACATATATTTGCTTGAAAATTAAATTAAATAATCACGACGCATTACTCCCCATCTCAAAAGTTCTGTTCATAATAATGACAAGTTCTCTTGAAATTAAAAGAATAACATTTATTACAAAAATAAAAATACTACATGTGTATGCATATACCTAATAGTAGGTAGGTATATCTATTTTTAATAAACACGATTACGGAAATATTTCTTTTAAAATGACAATCGAAAATAACAGGAAATAAAAGTACAGTTAAATGCAATAAAGCTCATCGAATGACATTCGACAATAAAATAGTCGTAAATAATTCTAAATCCTCTGACTTTAAATCTAAATTGCCCAATAAATTCGCAGGAGATTAAACAAAACCATCAAAATGAAATTGTCGGAAAACAAACAACATTTTTGAGTTCAATAAACATGTTCACTGCATATTTATACACACCACAATTCAGTGTTAGCCAATTGGACTACCACTCATTTCGATATCAAAAACCTTGACTATCTGAATAAGCAAATTAAAGAACGACAAAAGATTGATTTTAGAACGTTTGAACACTATGGGGCCTCTATAGTATTCAAACGTTCTAAAATCGTTGAAACAACCAAAAAATAAAGTTAAATAAAAAATCTATTTACATATTACGACCACATTCTCCTGCTATATTTTCCAACTGGCGCGGTTTTATATTAGATATTTTGTAGAACTTTTGTTACAAACAAACTCTAGGGAAACTTTCAAATTTTAAAATAGAAGCTGTGAAAAAGTTTTTTAAATTACATTAGGTACTTAAAGTTTCTTATTTTTTATATGAGAAGATAGCAAACAAGCACATGACTTTCTTGATGATATGACATATCCCACACACACCAAAGGTGTTAATCGTAGGTACATCGTTACATAGCAGTAAAGGGAATATATGTAATGCCACATGCAAAAACGTATGCACTGTACCCTAGTAAATCGAAACACACAATTACGCTTGTTCCAAGAAAAGTTAAGTAATAAGTGTGGTGGTACTAAAACCGGACAGAAGCACCTCTGCCACGTAGTAGTCAAATGTTCTATTGTTAAAGTAGTTAGTAGCACGTGCCAAGTATTTTGTTTCAATGACAATTGACCGTTTAAGTTTAAAATGTGTTCAAAAATCTAAACTTTGTAAAAATAATAGTATATTAATGTTCGTAAAGATATATATTTTCAAAATGATGATCGATATTAATTTTTTGAATGACATTGAAAGCATTGCTTGAGCTCCAAGTTGTTTTATAGCTACAAAATCAATAGGTTAAATAATCTCGACGAAATGTCTTTAAAAAAAAGTTTTCAAAAATTTGCGCCACTGATAAATCCCGAACGAATTAACCGATTTTATTCCGATTTACGGCATTTGACGCAGTTTTTTAGATACAAAGCTGACTAGATTTGTAAATCAATCGATATATTAGACTAAAATTTATTTTAAATTATGAAGTACTAGGCTGTAGCGTGCAGCCCGCTGCATTATAAAAGTTTTTAGTGAATCCCGCGGGATCATCTAACTTATCCGGGATAAAAAAGCCTGTGCGTTTTTTTGGGTCTTCAGCTATCTACATACCAAATTTCATCGCAATCGGTTCGTAGTATTTGCGAGAAAGAGTAAAAAACATCCATACATACATATTCACAAACTTCCGCATTTATAATATTAGTAGGAAGTTTGCTGTAAACAACGTAATTTTAATATCTGAAAAGCTGTAACTGATGATAATTTAATTCTATTTTAACTTTTGAAACAACATTTAACGTAGTTTTTTGAGTACTAAAATATTGGACTGGCTGGCAACTGGCTGCAACATTTCAAAGTTTGGTCGAAACACATTTTTTTCAAAATTTTTGTCGACGATAATTCCCGAACGGATATTCCGATTTTGATGCAGTTTATGCATTGGACGTATTTTTTGCGAAAAAGAGCTGATTAAATTCTATACTCAAATGGTATATTAGTTTGGAAGTTATATAAAAAGAGTACTGTTTCACAAAATATTTTTTGATATTTTATCAAAATTTCCCACAATCTCCTAGACCGACTTAATTCAAATTTTCAAGAAGTCTTAGTTGAGTGAAGTACAATCGAGTGCCACCAATCAATCGCGTTTCGATCGGTCAAGCCACTCAAAAATTATGAAATGTTTATATACACACGTACACGCACACACACACATGCATACAGTCATATATATATATATATATATATATATATATATATATATATATATATATATATATATATATATATATATATATATATATATACATACATACAGACATACTGACGTCATCGTGAAAATAGAAAAAGTTCCTAGGACATCAAAACGTGGAGATCTGAAGGTGAAAACATGATTTTCAAAAATCGGGGCATAATAATTAGTAACTTCCTTATAACACGTAACTCAAGTTAAAAAAAACACGTTACTCAAGTTTATGATCTTGTGGAAAGGAATTGTTTAGCCGAAACGTATGTTAAAGTGTACTTTGCGGCGTTTGTACGCCAAATCGTTGATCTTATAAAAAAATGGTTAAGACTGTAGATTTTTTTTAAGTTTAATTATACTTAAGTACTAGCTTTCGCCCGCGGCTTCGCCCGCGTAGTGTTAGTAATAAGTAGTAAGTAGCCTACCTATCTCCTTCCCCAAATTAAGGCTATCCATATGAAATATTATCACAAACAGCTTTGCAGATTAACCATGACCATGAAACAAACATTTACAAATATGAACAAATAAACGGACAATTAGACGTCACTTTAATTTTTATCATGTAAGGTGAGAATTATGTAAGGTTACTACTATATAAGGGTAGTATGCATATTATTGAATTTATTGAAGAGCGTATCTTATAGCAGCAGCAAAATATAAAAATCTGTAAACTGCATGACTTTGCAGGCTATATAATTCCTGAAACTTTCCGCTAAATTATTTTACCATAGATTTTTACTTATCTTTTATTTTAATTTTTGGATTAAAGCTGTTAAGCACAATGATCCATTTTTTGAACTGTAAAATGTTTTCTTAGTCACAAAATTTATTAATTGAAAAATATCGATGTACCTACCTAATGGTGTAAAAATTTTTACGAAAATTTCCGCCATTGATAAATGCCAAACAGATAAACCGATTTTAAAGCAATTTGCGGTATTTGATGAAATTTTAAAGTGAAACTTCTTTATAATACTTGTGATTTATACACGAAAAAAGCCAAAAATGCGTCACGATAAAAAACAAAGACATAAATGTATATTGTATAGGATCAAGCCAGGCGTGAGTATGAGATTGAATACCTACATTACACAGTATTTCATAATTAAAATATCATCTATTTAATGGTTCCAACCACGGGTTAAATGGATACGCCTTTAAAGATAATTTCTTAGTTTGTCAGCGTAGCTTGCTTTCACACACAAAAACACAGATTTATACTACTTACCGATTAACTCCAAGTGTAATTTTTAAACCTTATCATCTCATTCGGTACGATAAAACAGTATAACATTGTTTATTTCATATTTTCATAATATAATGTAACCTACAAATGTATGTCATTTTTGACAGTAATAGGAGCATTTGCTCCATGGATTATATGGATGCGCCTTTCAAGACAATCTCTTAGTTTGACAGCGTAGCTTGCAATTACATCTAGAAACACAGAGTTATACTACTTATCAATTAAACAGTGTCTGTGGTTCCAACACTCAACAACAACAATCAAGAAGATTTTACTGCAACCTTTTACTTCTAAAATACAAAAAACCTTTATTTCGACTCTTTCAAATTATCCCTGTTTGTTCTTTTCTGTTTCAATCAATAAAAAAATCGGCCAAGAGCAAGTCGGACTCGCTTACGAAAAGTTCCGTAGCAGCGAAAATACATAATATTATGTGTATACATGTATTTTTATATTTGACCGCCCCATTGGTCGCGCGGTTAGCGACCCTGACTACGCAATCGGCGGGGCTCGGGTTCGATCCCTGACGGGGACAAGCATTTGTGTGATGAGCATAAATGTTTGTATTTCCGGGTTTGGGTGTTTATTAAATATATCCTAGTATTTATATATGTATTAGTATCGTTGACTAACACCCATAACACAAGCAAATAATTTGCTTACTTTGGGGTTAGATCAGTAAGTTTAGTTTGTCCCGTGAATATTTATTTATTTATTTCTTGTAGTATATGGTATACAAAATTTTTGTATAAAGGTACAATTTTCACAGCAACAAAAATTAGTATGTATTTCTCAAAGACGCCATGAAAACTAACGAACAGCAATTGATTTTTATATATATAAATTATTATTTATAAAAAAACATTCCGGTTGCGCACACGCGGAGATGGCGCGCCACGCCGTTCGCAATCGTCTTAACCACCTCCGCCGGTTTGAGGCTCCATTCAGTTTAATCTTATGGTGATAATTTTTTAACTATTCGTCCGAATTTTTTAGTGTAAAAGACAAACTTCATCTACATAAAATACTGAAAGTAAAAAATTTATTAATTTTAATAAAACATTAATAAATACTCCGAAATATGCTTTGTAAAAAAGTATTTAATTTAATTGTATTTATGGCTCACTATTTTGGATATAATGGATTCCACATAAAAGGTAGATATATTATGCTGTCGCGGATTTTTATTTAGAACTATTTAAGACAAACAATCCTACTATACATTACCTTCGTGTAACTTCAGCGGTTTTCTCAGCGCACACCAAGATAGCTCTCAGAAGGCAGGAATTTTTCCGACTTACTTGATACATATCGTTATATAACCGCCAAATTACACAAAATCTTTATAGATTTTAGCCTGTATGATGTATAATCTATATTACTGTAAAGTATCATTCAAATTGGTTCAGTAGTTTTTGTGTGATTGAGTAAAAAACATCCATCCAAACATCCAAAGTTTCACATTTATAATATTTATTATATTATATATTATATAGATTTTTATCATAAAATGAATGGAAAGGGTCATAGTGTCCTATGCGTAAAACAGCTATCGGGCGCTATTTTTACAATATGGCGGCGCGAGCGGCAAAGATACTTTGGCAAAGTTATTGTGATATTCAGAAAGACCACATCAAAATCTATGAATATACCAAATTTAAAAATTCCCGGAACACTTCCCAGGTAAAATTACCAAATGATCGAACTAGTACTAAGATGGCCAAAATCGGTACTTCTACAATATAAATGAAGAGTTATTTCATTTAGTAAGATTTATCATAAGCAACTTAGAATCTGTAATTTATATAAAAATCTAAAACAATTGGTCTTAAGATGCAATTCTTTCAAAACCATTTAGGGAATTCATAAGTAAAATGACTTAGAATACAAAGAAACTCTAAAGTAAAAGCAAATGAAATGTTTTTCTTTTATTTTGACGGTACAACTCTTATAACTGGCTTAATTTAATTAAATACAATCCATTGGAACCGTTCGATTAAAAATTTAATTACGTCAGATGCAATATTATTCCGCATTAATTAAGATACGAATGAAAATCATACTTTGCTTTTTCACATATATTCTCTGTTTGCAAATTTAATTTTTCACACCTGTATTTTAATTTGTTTAATATTGTAAAGTGAAAGAGTGTGGGTTTAGTGAGTTAAAGTTAAAAAATATAATATAAGACCTATATCTATGATTTGCTTATCTTTTGCCTTCACTATAACATATAATATCAAAACACAAGGTCACTTTTCGTTGTCTGTCCCTATGTATTCTCAGATCTTTAAAACTACGCAACGGATTTTGATACGGTTTTTTTAATAGGTAGAGTGATTCAAGAGGAAGGTTTATATGAATAATAACATCCATTATATAAGAGAAATACTGTTATAAATATATTTAACGAAACATCGTTTGCCGGGTCGGCTAATACTTTATACATTTTATTTACTTTATTTACAAAACGACGCAACAAATATTCGTATCAAAATCGTTATACAAATAAGTTTACAATTTAGTAGTTGTTAAACTACAAATTTAGAGAACAAATAATTAAGAAATATGAGCCAAAAACAAAACAAAACATACCTTGGCTTTTGAATATTGTTCAACCGGGCCCCCTTTGAAGAACAGATCATCATCTGCTTATTTCTTCTGCAGTTGGCAAAAGGCGAATAATTGGCTAAATGGTAGCACTGTGCCACACAAGCAACGAAACCATTGATCTTTTACGGAAAAAAAATCTGGACCGTGTTATCTCTCGAAGAGGTGATCACAATTGGTCACCGAGATCTTGTGATTTAACAACTTGCGACTTCTTTCTTTGGGGCCAAGTGAATGAGAAGGTCTACGCCAACAGCCCAGCGTCGATTCAAGACCTCAAAGATGGAATCCGTGAGGCTATCGAGGACATAGGGCAGCCACTTTGCGATTTGGTTATGGAAAATTTCATGAAAAGGATATTGTCCTGTAAGCGTGGTCGTGGTGGTCATTTACCTGATGTTATTTTCCACTATTAACGTCATTCCTTCCTCTTTATAATGAAATAAATATCCGATAATTTATATTAAAAAATGGCACTTTCCTTTGAATATCAAAATAACACCTCTTATTGGAAAACCCTTTAGATATATAAGGGAAAGAGGGAGGTATTTAACTACCTTATTTGTGATTTTATCCAGCCTCGCGGCCTTTTTATTGAGTAGCTTTTTACTAACTTTTCGGCATTGGTGGGAAATAGCGGATCACCCTCTGGTGATAGCGTCGCCCTACGCTCAACCTCGCTATTCACAAGATGGACGTGATTTAGGTCCGTTGGCTAGTTTAATGAGGAACATTGTACTTGGAACAGCGAATGAAAAATGTTACCATTGCAAGATATTCCCCGTGACGTAGACATATTCACGTAAAAGATGCACGAAGGTGTCCATGACATAGCCACAGCCCATTTTTTTTAATTTATTATTTCTTGTTCTTGCAGATTTCTTTGGCTTCCTCAACATTAATGACTGTCTTGATATAAACACGCTGGTTTTGAAGAGTCTTAACACCACCTTCGGGCAGCATCCGATTAATCTGATCATGGTATTTGTCCGTATGTGTAACGAGTGGTGCCGTTTTTTGTAATAAAATAGTAGGAAATTGTCGGGGGTCGTTTAAATCGCGTCCCGTAAATAACAATGTGAGTCTTGTTCTTCCCCGGTAACTACACCCTTCCACACTCGTATTGTATATCTGTTTTATAAACCTTTCACCTTCCATTCTTTTTACACATCTGAACCATCGGATCTATATTCGTTCAGATACCTTTTGCCGCGTTGGTCCCGGCCTCCTTTGTAGAATGGGCCAACTGCCGTTCTGCCAGGCAGGTCGTAAAAGGCGACCGATTGGCTATCGAGTCACTACCATCGTGGCTACTAGGTGGTAGAGTTCTGCATTGTCTCGCCCGGGTCTGGTACCGCCGCCTTACCTATTCCTGCCGCAATAGCGTCAGTGCTTGTCGCTGTCGTGTTCCGGTTTGGAGGGTAAGGTAGCCGGTAAACTTATGCATGTGGCATTAGATCTCGCCACAAGATAGCAACGCACCATTAACATCTTTGGTGTCTATCGGCGATGATTGACTCTTTCCATCAGGAGACCCATCTGCTTGTTTGCTATCTTATGATATAAAAAAATATATATATTGTTTAATCGATTCAATAAATTAGTTACAATACATAGCAATAAAATGTCGCATTAAGATAATAAACAGAACAAATAAAATATCTAAAGAAAATAAAATATTCAAGTCAATAAATATCGAATTGATATATCACTTCTCTTCCAAGAAAATGTCGATATCGTATACATACTACTTTAAATATTATCTATATTCTGTATTTTTTTATATCATAAGATAGCAAACAAGCAGATGACTCTCCTGATGGAAAGAGACAACAATCGCTTATAGACACTATCCAATTGGCGAGGTGAAGCCACTTGCATAAATTTACTAGCTACCTTTCTCTCCTAACCGGAACACAGTAGTGAGAAGTACTGACGCTACTAGGGCTGGAAGGTAAGGCGGTGGTATTAGGCCTGTAGATAATGCAGAATGCGAACCAGTAGCGACGATAGTAGTGACTCGCATAGCTAATCGTTCGCCTCTTACGAACTGCCTGGCAGAACGGCAAATGATCTATTCTTCAAAGGAGGCCGAACCAACACGGAGATTAGTATTATAAATGCGAAAGTTCGGATGTATGGATAGATGGATGTTTGTTACTCAATCACGCGAAAACGGCTGCTCTGATTTGAATGAAATTTAGTATATGTGTAAATAATGACCTGGAATAATAGGTACATAGGCTAATTTTAAATCCTGAAAATTTTATTTTTCCTGTGGAATTCACCAAAAACGTTCATAATTCTGCGGACAGCACGGTGCAACTAGTATTTTATAAATATGAAAGTCATTCTGTCTGTCTGTTTCACGCAAAAAAAACTAAGTCGATTTTGATGAAATTTAGCACGCAAATAGTTTGGAATCAAATATAGGCTAATTTTGTTTCGAAAAATCAACCCTTAGAGGAAAAAAAATGGGGGTGAAAGTATAAAAAACTGCATTGACATGTTAATCTACTCGCATGCGAATCTACGCGGGTCAGCTAGTTCTTTATCCATACTAATATTATAAATGCGAAAGTAACTCAGTCTGTCTGTCTGTCTGTTTATCTCTTTTTTACGCTTAAATCACTGAACCAATTTGGATAAAATTTGTTACAAAGATTTTACGAATTTTACAAAAAAAAATGTTTTTCACATAACGATTTACGCCTCTTGTATTAAAAGTGGATTATTTTCTGCAAAAAGGCGTAAATCGTTATGAGAAAAAAATATTTTGTTCATAAAAATCAAAAATATTTAGTCCCTTGAATTACATTCTTTTTCGCTAGATATCTTTGGTTAGACGTAGTGAATGTTGTGTCAAAATATGTTTACATATTTTGGAAGGACCTTATATATTCTAATGTAGCGTTTTTGCATCGTTTTTGTTTAATGTTACTTTAAATTTAAAATGTCAAGTTTTAAAAGTACGATAATACGAGTAATATTATTTAAAATGTTTATAAAAAAAACAAACACTTTTCTATAAAAAAAGACTCACTGATCTTATAAAATACCGTTTTAACTTTAATTTCTTATCCTCAGATTAAATAAAAAAGTAAAGTAGGTACATTACAAATAACTGAACACCAGCCAGTTAAAAATTCGCTTTGGCGTATAGATACAACAACTGGCAATTACACGCACATGCGTATAAAAAACTACGCCTTGCCTTATCAAGTCCTCAATCGAGCTGTCGCGGCACGTCGAGCCAAACGTCATCAAAAATGTCAGTAAAAATATCAAATTGTGTAGTTTTTTTTGAAATAAACTTAAACTGTTGGCCCAAATGATCGTTATTGCGAAACCGGGCTTTTTGGACAAGCCAGATTATTAGGTTTAGGTTTGGAGCCCATCCTCGGGGTGTCTCCTGTGAGACCAAACCTCGGCTTAGGACAGTATCTTACGATCTTAGTATCTGGCGATAATTGGGAGAGTAAGTGACATCAGAATTTCGACTCGTTAACTCTTAACCAGGATCTCGGGTGTTAGCGGGTCGAAGCAGTGGACGGGTCGCCGCTGGCTGCGACGTTGGCGTGTGTGTGTAAATGATGAATTGTAATGTAATGATGGATCCTCAGAATCGGATAGGAATTATATTGTGTAAAAACAAAATTACATTGGACAAAAAGTAGAATGAAATCACATTTCGTTCATAATTGGAAATCAAAATAAACAGCAACACCTGCCCACGCACACATGTTTATGAAAAGTCAACTCACTATCAATTAAGTGTAGCATCAGTTATTTTAGATGCACTTTTAAATATAATAAATGAGACCTTTGTTTACGATACAGCCATACTGACAACTCTTGACAGCCCTACGAACTTTTGACGACCCTGTGCATTCATTTGGCAACAATGAACACTACAAGAAGTGATGAAGAAGCAACAATGGGTGGTCTCCTCGATGCCGAGAGCTTGTGACCACCACCGTTTACTTGGATCTGAACTTCCATCGCGGAAAGTAGATTCAATCACTTAATTTTTATCCCACTTTTTCTTTTTGCAAAATTTAAATCTTAACTGTTTAAAAGTATAATTTATATTGTAGTAAATCTAAAGTATATTATATCTTTATTACAAAATAGTTTTTTTTTTAAATCTCGTCGACGCCTAACTCACATAACGCCTTAAAAACAAAAAGCATTTCAAATACCAAAAGAGTTATAAGTTTTACGGTTAGTGCTAATTTTTCTATTTCCAACAAATTAAAAATCAATATAGTAAATTACTATTTTGTTCTACACACGGAAAAGACTAGATGCTAAAACCTAAAATTTGACAACACAATGAGTACACATTGTGTCTGTGTTAGTCAAAGTTCTGAGGTCATCATGTTGTTCCAAACAACATTCTAATCGACTCTACGTCCAAATAAAAATGTCACTATTGTAGAACATCTGTAGATATGTGTATGTAAAAACATGCATTATATACTTTTTATCCTATAAATGCGACAGTCTGTTTGTCTATAACGGTTTTTTCGGTTGAACCCCTAAACCGTTTTGATGCCAAAAAGGTAGTTAAAAATCCGGAGTCAAACATATCCTCTTTGTTTCAAAACTCGATCTATTCATCTGCCCCGTGATCTACGGCAAAATCTATTCGGTACAGATCATGGGGTCCCGGGTTCTAACCCGGGCTTTCGCTGGGCAGTTGGAATGTTATCGATATCATAATACACTCGTGGTTACTCGTAATTATGTTGAATTATGTTGGATATTATAGCCAAATCGGTTCAGCCGTTCTCATATATATATATATATATATATATATATATATATATATATATATATATATATATATATATATATATATAAATCAGTTTCTATTCGTTAGTCTCGCTAAAACTCGAGAACGGCTAATTTTGCTAACTTTTAACTTCTAATTTGGCAAATTTTGGTTTTGAATTAATTGTTGAAGTCCAGGGAAGGTTTAAGAGGTGAGAAAACATAAAAAAAATAAGAGTAGTTAAAAAGACAGAACATCGTTTGCCGGGTCGGCTAGTAATAAATAAATATTGCTGGACAAATCACACAAATTAATCCAACACCTAGACCTAAAAATACAAACTCATACATACATACATACATACAAACATACATACATCCATACATAAATACATACATACATACATACATACATACATACATAGTATCTTCACGTTAAGTCCCTTTCCGATTAGGAATAGGGATTCACGATCCGGTCAGACTAGCTTGACTTCTTCCACATTCATGGAGTATATAGGCAAAAAGAACCAACTTATATAAACGGAAAGTAAGACGCAATAGCGTCAGCGCTTGTCATTGTCGTGTTCCAGTATGTTGAGTAAGTTAGCTGGTAAACTTATGAACGTGGCATTAAGACCCCGTCACAAGCATAGCAACGCACCCTTAACATATCTGAGATCTATAGACGACGGTTGTCTCCTTCCATCAGGAGAGCCATCTACTCGTTTTTGTTATAAAAGCGATAGTCGTTATTAGGTCAGTAAAAATGCAAGGAAGATCACCACGTATCTCGCATACTAGCTGGCCACTAGTAAATCATGGTGAACTGGCACGTCAAAAATTTTTTGTTTATCATGCTAACAGACTCGACTACGCTTTGATGTGGCTGTTACACGTTCGGACTCTTGAGTCTTAATTCTTGACACAGTGCTATCTCTTTTCGAGGATTTGCAATCTCAGTTCAAATCTCAGTAGCAAGCTTAAGTCTGGCAGATGTCCCAGATGCCTCAGATGGGCACGTAAATCTGCCGGTTCCGGTTATCACTAGAATTAGTCGATAATCTTTTTTACCTGACTGAGTAAAAGAATGTAACTTAATATGTGCGTCGCGCGAACAGTCGCTGAAAATAGCTAGTTCGTTGTATATCCGAACGCATCCAGTATAACGGATGACATATATTATGCGCTATGCGATTAATTGTAGGATGGCATAAGTTTTTTTTTTTTTTTTTTTTATAGAAGAGGGGGCAAACGAGCAAGAGGTGCACCTGATGGTAAGTGATCACCGCCGCCCATGGACATCTGCAATACCAGAGGTCTTGCAGTTGCGTTGCCGGCCTTTTAAGAATGAGTAAGCTCTTTTCTTGAAGGTCCCTATGTCGTATCCGTTCGGAAATACCCCTGCCGTGAATTGGTTCCATAAGTACATATTTATTAAATCAAACATACTGGAAGACGGCTCTACTGATGGAAAGAGAAACCAAGGCAATGGTACCCCGGCGTAACCCCGGCGAGTCGTTGAAGAAATCTGCCACCTAGTAGTCACGATGGTAGTAACACGTTTAGCTAATCGTTCGTCTGCCTGGCAAAAGGCAGGTAGTCTATTCTTCAAAAGGTGCTCATTTGGTCCGGGTCCTCAGGTCCAGATCTCATGGGAATCACCCATTTCACCAGCCTATTGGAGCGTCTAACGACGTGCAGTATTGTTCACTTTACATACGGTCGTGAGGAATACCATCACCGAGCTGGCCACCTAGCCGAAGTGATATTATTAAATCAGGGCCAAATATGAAGGTTTAGAGGCTTTTGAACAACGAAGATCTTTTCGATGTTTTACGGATTGAAGTTAAAAAAAATATCTTCACGCTCATATCCCCGAAAGGTTGGGCAGAGGTACAAAAAGTGCACTCACGACTAGCCGTAGATACTTGGTCCCACAAATGTGATAGGTGGCACGCCTATCGCCAACCAGGCACTTTCCGATCCCAGGCAAAATTGTTTTTATCAGAAAACTTAAAAAAAACTTTTTTTAATAGCCCGACTCGGGAACCGAACCCGGGACCTCATATGGTTAACGCCAACCACAAAGGCGATTAAAAAAAAATTAATAAATATAAAACGCAAAAATAAACTGAAGAAAAGGGATAAATTTTGTAGATCGAGGATATTATCTTTTTATTTTATTGATTCAGACGTTACTTTGCGGAAATCCATAATTAAAAATTTGTAAAGTGCGTGTCGGGCAACGCGCAATGTAAGATTCGGAACTTGTCCATAATAATGCAGACTAATAAGAGAGCTTTTATTGATTCATACTATAGGTAGTACCTGGCTGGGCTTTGCCCGATTTTCTGATAAAAATAATGTTGCCCAGGATTGCATAAGTACCCGGTTGGCGATAGGCATGCCACCTATCACATAATGGGACTAAGCAATATCAGTTAATCGTGGGTACAATTATTATTCTTCTGTCTTCGGGATACGGGCGTGAAGATATTTTTTTTTTACTTTTTTTTACAATAAAGTTAAAATAAATAAATAATGATATCTGTTATTATTGCGTAACGGTATTAAAAGATGTTATCTTGTTTGACCTGTTATAACCCTAGTCAGAACTCAGAAATAAATAAAATTAAAAATACAAACACAAAGACATCAACGTATCCATAGTCCATTAATATTATAAATGCGAAAGTAACTGTTAACTGTTTGTCTCTTCTTCACGCCTAAATCTCTGAACCTAAGATAGACCCGAAAAAGGACAGAATAGATTTTATCCCGGAAATCTACGATGTCGGGAACGGAAACTATGCGGATAAAATCCCGGGACATATATTTTAGAGACAAACGAAATCGCGACTCGCGGACGCAGCTAGCTAGTAAACACGGCATAGTAAAACTTAGCGGCAAACACGTGATAACCGATATAACAAAAATTAGCACTTTAAAGCTTTATATTTCACAGACGAGTCCCTTAATCGAAAACTTGCTTTCTCAAACTTTTTTAAAAGAAAAAAAATTAACATTTCCACTTTAGATGTAGGGGAGCTACCCGGAAAAAAATGTATTTCAAGATTTTAAGTTACCACTTTGTTTACGTAACTAATATGTATATTCCTGCTAAATAACAGCTTTCTAGTATTAAGGATCTCTGATCATTCGTGCGGACGGACGGACGGACACAGCGAAACCATAACGGTTCCTAGTTTACTTCGGAACCCTAAAAGGGAAAAGGTTTTGTATTACTACGCTTAAGCCCCGTTTTCACTTTGATTAGTGTGCGTGCGAGTGTTTAATGCAGGTGCGTAATGTTAAGCAAAAAACACGTGAGGACAGCCCTGGATCATTGCGAGTTATTAGTAATCAGTGTAGTAAAAGGAAATAGACGCTGATTACTAATCACTCGCACTGATCAACTGCTGTCTTCACGTATTTTTTGCTTAATACTATGGACCTGCATTAAACACTTTACGTTGACGTTACGTTGGGACTTTACGTTGAGTAGATAGTATTCGTTTCTCCTGTGTGCTCAAGCAAATTATGTGCTTTTTTGTACCACAATTTCACCTTTTTGCTATCTTTAAAATTTCTATTGTGGTGGCGATATAAATATATCCCTAACTAGCAGAGAAAGCACGGATGCAGGGTTGTGGGTACGGTGGGCATATCCACTAGCTTAATTGAAGTCGATATGCTGATGCTAATCCTTAACAATTTTATTCGAATAGAAATTACCATATAGGATGATCAAAAAACTAATCAAATAATCAATCAATCAAAAAAGTTTTGTTTAAATATTATTTTGGAACTGTCCTCTTTGAGGATACAATGTATCTATCGGGAGCAGGTCAGTTTCCAACTCACACTTGGTCGATTTTTGGATGACCACAATCTTTTTTGATGGTTGGATCCTCGCTTGTCCAGAGGTGTATGAGGATCATCATTATAATAACTGCCTTCTTTGTTAAAGTTTATTGAAAGTTAATAACATCAGCAAATAAATTTATAAGTGTACATATAAGGAAACATTCAAGTTATTGCAAAATAACTAGTTGACAAGTTTGTCATGTTAATTATTTGTAAACCAGTTCTGATGTCCATACTAGCAATAATTAATACACGTGTACATTTACATGTGCGAAATAATTGCAGGTTCAAGTTTAAATACACTTTCCAGGACTAGTTTTCTTGCTTTCGTCGGTACTTGTCCGTATTTAGTTATTTTTGGGGTCCCGTACTTCAAAAAAATCCTTATATGATCACTTTGTTGTTCATACAATATTTTATCGATATAAAATATTGTATGAGTTATCGATATAAAATATGAATTATCGATACAAAATATGTTATCGATATAAAATATTGTATGAGTGTTGAATATACTTTGTTGTTCGTCTATCTGTCTTTACATCCATTTGTCAAGACCTTTTATCTAGAAAACTCGTGCAGTTTTCGAATTGAAATCAAAATTAAAACCACATACTGAAGTCTACAGTCTATTGAAACTGTAAAGAAAAATAGACTTCTAAGTTAATTAAAAAATACAGCCGTTTGTAACGCAAAAATATACATTTCGACATTTTCAAGAAATCAAAAGGTACTTTGCGTTCGCCTAGAACTATGAAATTTGCCAAGTGATATTGCCGTATATTACAAGTTCAGGGGAAAATACGAAAACTACACATTTGTAATCAAATCATAAAAAATATAATACATAAATTTTGAAAAATAAATTTTAGGAAGAGCTTGGAAAAATCTACGAGATTCTCGAACTTTTTATAATTCTACAAATTATTATTATAAACACGTAACCCTAGGTTGGAGAACCGACTGTACGGCTGGTACGGCTTTTTATATCATACGATAGCAAACATGCAGATGTCTTTCCTAATGGAAAGAGACCAACAATGTCTTTAGGCATCAAAGATGTTGATGGTACGTTGCTAACCGTGTTGCGGGATGCTAAGTTTACCGGCTACCTTACACTTTTGACGCTATTGCGGCAGAAATGGGTAGTGGTGGGCGTTTAATGAACGAACAGTTTTTTTAGACTGTTTCTTTAGCGTGAACGAATAAACAGTCTAACGTTATTTGGTAAACTAGTTTATAAATGAACTATGTAACGCGTCTTTATAACGTTCGCGTATGGACTGTTGGTTTCGTGAAACGTTTCGCGCAACCAAAATAGGTATCATATTCACGACGCCGACGAGTGGAGTGGTACTCGAAAGTGGCCGTAATATATGTACATAAAATGAACTTCTAAATACGCCAAGTTCATGTATTAGATATACATAAACCTGGCCTATTTATAAGTTATCTAATATTTTTCATTTAAAAAATAAATATAAATATATCTAATATTTAATTTTATAATATAATATAAATTTTGTAATCGTAATAAACCTGCCAGTCCTACGCCTGGAAAAAGTATGAAGGACAGTTCAGTTCATTTCTGTAAACAGTTAACAAGTAAATAATAATCTTCGTAGAACGATAACTACAACGTAATAATCATATTCAGTCTAGGAAGTAAACTAGTTGAAAATTAAACTGTTTTTTCAACTAGTTTATCGTTTACGATAAACAGTCTCGTTGCGTCGACGAAAAATACGTCAACGACCCACCACTAGAAATGGGTAAGGTGGTGCTACCAAACTTGGACGAGATGTTGTGGAACTCTACCACGATAGCACAGTATACTGGAGACTAACAGTAGTCAATCTACATACATGTTACATTCGAGCAACGCACACATAGACACATCTCACGAACGCGATACCTCGGAATGGTTCTGTATAGTTTGTTCCGCACCAATCCGAGATATCGCGTCCGTGAGAGGTGTCTATGTGTGCTATGCTTGAATATTACTTGTATGTAACATTGACTTCTGTTAGTCTCTCAGTATTCTCGATAGTCACGATAGCAATAACCCGTACAGCCAATCGTTCGCCTTTTCCAAACTGCTTGGCAAAATGGCCGATGGGCTATTTTTTTTAAAGGGGCCTGGTCTTTCTTTTGGATCGGACAGAGTTTTCTTTTGCACCCTGTGTATATAATTTCATATTACGACTCGGTCTTCAATTTCATACTCGACCTGCAATTGCCTATTTCCTTGCCTTTGCAATAATATCCGCAAATTTTTGATACCTTTGGTTACATTATTGTCATTACCTAGGGATTTCTAACTTTTCCATGTATTAGTATCATTATGATTATTAAATAATATCTCTATCACAAGCAAATAATTCGCTAACTTTTGGTTAGATTAATTCAGTAATATATCCAGCAATATTTATTGTTATTATTAATTTGGTAATATTGCGTTTTAAATAATTTTAGTTTAAGTTTAGATAGGTAAGATAAAAATGAAGCTCCAAGTAGTTTGATGAGTTACAGTAAGTATAAAAATTAAAACACAGTGACTGAAATCGTTAGGAATACATGTACACTTGCCTGCCAGAGGCTCTCTATTTGCCATATACCATCGAGTAGCTCGAATTAATTTTGCTCACAATTAGGAAAGTTAGAGTGAAAAACCTTGGAGTCAAGTCGTTTATCTCCTCGTTTTGAAATTACTTCCCTGAAAGCCTCTGCCAGTATTGGAATAGGTACTTGGAATTGACATATCGAGCAACGTTCAGTTCCACGGAAACTTGGAAAGCAAGACAAAAGCTAGGAGTTCTCAGCAGGGCCAGACTGTACTTCTCACCGGCCCATCGCTTATTGCTTTATAAGGCGCAAATCCGGCCTCATATGCAGTACTGCTCACATTCATGGGCGGGGGTTCCTCAGTACCATCTACTTACTTGTGATCGCATTCAGCTTAGAACGGCTCGAATCGTCGATGACAGGACTATTTCAAATCTTCTCGATTCTTTGGCGTCACGTAGAGATGAGGCATCACTCTGCATCTTTTATAGGCTCTATACTGTTTCGATGAATTCCTGCCGCCGAATTTCACCATCGGACATCGCGACAAAATACAAACTTTCATCCTCACCATCTCGATTTCTGAAAATCCACAACCGTATGATTGTCGAGGCATTTTTTGCCTTGCATTACTCCTACGTGAAACCAGTTATTGACAGTTTGTATTTTCCAAACAGATACGACCTAGGGACATTCAAGAAAAGAGCACATTTTTAAAAGGCCGGCAACGCAACTCCAAGACCCCTGACAGTGTAGTTGTCTATAACGGTAATCACTTACCTGTGGTGGTGAGCCTCCTATCCGTTTGCCCCCTCTTCTATAAAAAAAAACTATTCAAAAGTACCCATGATATTTTTTTTACAAATACTTGTGCGTTCTTGTAAATTTGTCCACGAGTATATATCTACAAGGTCATCACTTAAGTGCCTATCCGTGAATACAGTTACAAAAACAATTTTAATAAATCACAAAAACGTTTAACGATATTAATGTTTCTGGGATTGGCTCATAAATATACATATAACTCAAGTGAAAATCGTCGTTTTGCCCCGAACATTGAGAGATTTTCGTAATAGCAATAACAATAATAAATAATATTGCATAGCAATAATAGTTTATTCATATTCGTTTTTTCTTAATTTTCAATCTTCAATTTTGATTTGTCTTAAATTTTAGACATGATTATTTTGATATGTCCTGGGCAACCTTAGACACTTTTAAAATGTTCTAGTTTTAATATACTTTTGTCATTGTTTTTGTATAATGTATCTTTAGCAACTTCAAATTACACTATTTTAGGTTTTTGTTCTTGAAATTAAAGGATTTTTTCTTAACAGTTGAAGTACAATGGGTTTAGAAATAAATATAAAAGAAGTTATATTTGTTTTTTTTTTTTGTTTTCAATAAAAATACATATCAAAATTATAAATGAATTGTTTTAGCTTATTATTGTATATGTCGCAGTGAAATGTCAGTACCGTTAGATTATAATTTACCTAAGTGATATTATAATTTAACTGCTCACCTAACCTAACCAAATTATAAAATCCCTAGGTAGATTATAATCTAACGGCTATTGACAATTTCACTGCGACATATATATTTATGTCTATATTACGAGCAGTAATTACCTAACATGGCCTCGTTCCAGCAACCTTGATAATTTTGCTCAAATATTTCAAATCTTGATTAAAAGGCTCCCCATGTTCGTCACTGACTTGGTTTTCAGGGAATAATTCAAGGTGTAAGTGAAGAAAATGAATTTTTAGGTATGTTGAAACCTATTTGTTGAAAATTATGTAGCAAGTCAACAACTAACTGTAGGTAATTTTCATTTTCTTTTGTTGCCTAAGAACTATTGGATAAAAAAAGTCATAGGTATCAATATCATTGGCATACGCCAATTTTAATAATAAAATTTTAATATTGAAATTTAAAAATCTGTTTTCACCTGCCGCTTAGAGTTTCACAAAGTACATGAGGAACCCATTTTTTGTTCTGATGAGAGAAGAAATAACAAAAATATGTTTTTAGAGTGATTTCATTATGGGATATCCTTTCTTAGATGTAATAAATTCGTGACATGCATGAATAACAAAAAAGGTCGGATGTACTTTACAGAACCTTTTTGACTTTTTAAAAACAAATATTTATTTAACTTTACATTACACTAATATTTTTGAATGAATTAAGAACCATTTTTCCCCGTGTTGATCCCGGGCTCCTTTGAAGAATAGGCCAACTGCCGATCTGCCGGGCAGGTCGTAAAAGGCGACTGATTGGCTATTCGAGTCACTACCAGCCGGTGAACTTATGTATGTGGCATTAGACCTCGCCACAAGATAGCAACGCATCATTAACACTTTGGTGTCTATAGGCGATGCATGACTCTTTCCATCAGGAGATCCATCTGCTTGTTAGCTATCTTATGATATATATAAAAAAATAGTGGCTAATATGAAAATTAAATGTGATGATAACTTGACTTTTGTGACGTGATAAAAATAAAACAAATTTATGTTTGTGTTTAGCTTTTACCAATTAAATGATTTGACATTCACTGGAAGGATTTTTTTTTAACTAGTGTTATTTTATTTTATTAGACACTATTAATATTTCACTTGTACTTAAATTTCTTTACATCCTGAATATGCTTTAGAAAGTGAAACCGGTCGAGTCGATATATTAAAAAATATGTTTAGAAGTGAAATATAAGTACAAGTGCAATAGTAATAGTGGCTAATAACAATGGAATTTCACCAAGTGCCGACGATTGAAAGTGTAGGATATATCTAATTATTTTTATAACCCGGCTAATCATTTTAAATCTAAGGATTCCATTGGTGTACTCTTTCCTCTGCATACCCCGCAAAAGAAGGGAAAGAAAAGAAGAATCCGTAATTTAATTTCGAGAGTCAAGTACTCGATTAACGGAAAGTCGACTGAACAATTGTTCGAATGGAATTTATTTCGAAACAACCTTTTATCGCCAAACGCCACTCCGATTGAACGTTTCATCGAATATTTATTAATCGAAAAAGAACAGTCGTCTTTCAAAATATAGTTTCATAATTGAAATAGAATTATAAAAAGGTTTTTCGTCACAATATATTATTTCATATATAATCAAGAAAATCAAACACGTTTAAGATATTGTACGTTCTTCCTGTACATTCAGAAACATGAAACTTGGTGAATAGGAATATAATAAAGCACAAATGAAGGAAAAATTTTTATTATAAAAATCAAATTTACTTTACGATTATTAACTTATAGACTATAGCTATATATATGCATACCTCTTTGCAAATCCGCTTTGTTCATATGTTTCCAAATGAATCAAAAGGAACAAATGGGCAGGCTCATAAAATAATAACGCATAGAATAATAGCGTTATTACTCTATGGGCAGGCTAGATTTTATGAGCTCGATGCCTTACATTTGCTTCTTTAAAAAGAAAACAACGTTTAATGTTTATTATTTAATTGATTGGATTATTATTAGTGGAGTTACAGTAGTAACGATGTAACTTTAAACTAAAAAAAGTTTCTGGCTACTTTAATTTTGTGCAAAAATCATAAAGTAAATATGTTTTTTTTATAATAAATATATTCCCTTCATTTTTACTTTATTATCTTCCTTTTTACTAAATTTGATGTTTCTGAATCTACGGGAAGAACGCACGATATCTTAAACGTGTTTAATTTTCTTGATTATGTATGAAATAATTTGTGACGAAAAATCTTATTTTATAATTATATTTCAATTATGAAACTATATTTCGAAAGAAGACTGTTCTTTTTCGATTAATAAATATTCGATGAAACGTTTAATCGAAATAGCGTTTGGCGATAAAAGGTTGTTTCGAACAATTGTTCAGTCGACTTTTCGTTAATCGAACATTTGACTCTCGAAATTAAATTACGGACCCGCAAAAGAACGTGCGAATGATATTTATTTATAATTACAGAATCATAATCATAAGGAGATTAATGAAATCGGCACACAGTTTAAAAATAATATAAACTATATCGTTATTATGTAATTCATTTAACGCACAATATAGATTATATTAGAATTCAACGAACAATTTTAATAGCAAACCTACCTACATTTTAAAAAGGAACATACTTGGAAATCACAAAACTCCTCAAACTTGTATACTTTTCTTCTTTTTATAACAAGCAACGATTTTTATTTTTCTGCTATAAAGTTAATACTTTCTTTTGTTTATGACAAATCGAACAAGTTAGAAAAATGTCGGATATGCAAAATGAAATGTTTATGTAAAATACAACAAAACAAATTATTTATTACTATACTCAGAACTAACATCACACGAGGCTATATAAACAAGATCATCTTGGTGTCTTCCTTAATAATAAAAAAAATTAAGTATCCACTTAATCCATGAACTCGTGTTATTAAATACTAGCTGTTGCCAGCGACTTCGTCCGCGCGGAGTTCGTTTACTCCGCACTGCCCCTCCCCCGTAGGTGATAGCGTGATAATATGTAGCCTATATGTACACCGACCCATTAGAAACATTCATACAAAATTTGAAGTAAATCCATGCAGTACTTTTTAAGTTTACCCCGGACATACATACAGACAAACAGACAAAAATTCTAAAAACTATATTTTTGGCTTCGATATCGATTGTAGATCACGCCCCAAGTATTCTTTTAAAAAAATATTCAATGCACAGGTTTGACTTCCTACGATTTTATTATATGTATAGAATATATAGATTTTGCTTTCTTATTTTACGCAAAATTGTTTATGTTTTAACTTATAAGTGGTTAAAATCAAATATTTTTATTATGACACAAAAATGTATTACACATATGTTGTGCTGTGAATGGTAAAAATGTTTTTTAATAATTCTTATCATTTTAAATTCAATTATATTTAATTAATCATAATCCTTGTAGGTTTTTCGTGAATAAAAAGTGTCCGTAACACTTTTTAGAAAAACGAAAAACGAAAAAACATGTGTGTGACAATTTACATTAAATTGTGTCACGAATTTAATTGACATTATTTAAATTTTCGTTAAAATTAATAATTTATTACAAAATAATAAGCATCTATCAACACAAGATATAGTGTCTAGCCGAACTTTGTATGGACACTCATCGTTCTCCTTTTACATAGAGTATAATCATAATTTTGAAAAATAAATTTGGAAAATCTAAAAGTGCACGCTGCAACATTTTTTTTTTTAAATTATTTATTATAAAAAAACAGATCAGAATGGGGTGATTTTCAATAGCGATCTATTCTGAGTGGACTAGATAATATTGCTAATAAAATAAAGTATCTTCACGCCCGTATCCCCGAAGAGGTAGGCAGATTTGCAACAAGTGCACCCACGATTACTTGATCCCACAATGTGATAGGTGGCAAGCCTATCGCCAACCGGGCACTTTCCAATCCCGGGCAACGTTGTTTTTATCAGAAAACTGAAAAAACACATTTCAGAATTGCCCGACCCAAGAATCGAACCCGGGGCCTCATGTGGTCAACTTCGACACCGGACCCTAGACCACAGAGGCGATCAGACCAGTTCTGATAAAATAAAGTAAATTAATAAAGCCAATAACCTATTTCGTGTTTACAGACATAAAATAATCAACTGACGGCCATCAAAAATTTTTTTCAACGAGATTTTTAGAGTAATCAACTCTCTTCAAAGGCGTAAAGTTATACAGAATTTAACGAATTAAGTATAATTATATGCTTTTATATCAAATTAGTGTATGAATTTAATACTGAGTGTGATTGAAGTTGGTTGAGCCATACATTTTCTTTCAACCAATAATAATGCACCATATTAAATATTTAATACTAGCTGCAGCGTGCAGCCCGCTGCATTATAAAAGTTTTTAGTGAATCCCACGGGATCACCTAATTTTTTCGGGATAAAAAGTAGTCTATGTGCTACTCCAGGTCATCATCTACCTATGTACCAAATTTCATTCAAATCCGTTCAGTAGTTTATGCATGATTGAGTAACAAACATCCAAACTTTCGCATTACGTAATATTAATATAGATAATATAGAATATAGATTACACTTGTACTATTTCCCCTCTAATAAAATAATTACAATTTATTTCGAACCGGTTTTGCTGACACAATCATCATTGGAGTATTTACAGCTATTAACTGAGCAACTGTAGATTTATATTAATTGATAAATATTGTATATTGGTTAAAATGACTCATCGTTAGTCAATTCGGCTCATATTATGGGGTTCAAAGTTCGAAACCCGGGCCGAGTGAAGTTTTTTTTAAGGTTATCTTCAAAAACCAGTCTTATGGTTCAGCTAATGAAAAGCTGTCGTTGATCTCGGTTACGCAAGAAAACTCACCAGAAAGATAAAATGTCAACATAGCACTGACAGGAAAAACTATAAATTATATTAGCTGACCTGTCAAACGTTTATTTTGCCATACAAATTACTTGTATTGAATATTTTGGTAGGGTACTTGAAAAAGAGGCGGGAGGTTAATTGAGATAAAAACTATCCGATCTTTTAAGTTGGACCAAGCAGTAGATATCCACAAAATTTCATTGAAATCGGTTCAGTAACTTAGGGATCCATAGCGGACAAACAACGTGACACGATATCAACCATATTTATATAAATGTTCTGAACAATCTGGTAATTTTGAACTACATAGTTCATAGACTATCATGGAAAATGACCGGAAACTTTATTGAACCGCAAGCGAGACGAAAGTATTTTCGTGGAAAGAAAAGAAACGGCAGTTAGTCGTCTCGATTTTGTTGTATAAAAACCCTTTTCTTATTTTCTTGCATTTTTTTGAGAAAAGCGCTATATATGCCTCGGCAGAAATAGCAAATGCATATTTTGCGCCTTTTGCAATAATGCACTATTTGCAGTCCATCTGGTTTTTTTCAACCAACTTCTCAAAACGAGGAGGTTATCAATTCGGCTGTATGTTTGTGGAGGTTTTTATGTTTGTTACCTCAGAACTGTCATTTATAAACCGATTTTGAAAATTCTTTTTTTATTTGAGAGGGTATACTCTCCGTTTAGTCCTATTTTAATTTGTTGAATATCTGATGCAGGGGTCCGGATATACAGGAAATAAGAAGTTGGTTGCTGCAGTTTTACGGCGTTACAAAATGAGTGGATGGTCGAAATTTGCTCCGTATTTTTTTTTTTTGTAAAAACGACGTTTTCTTAGCTTTTGAAACCTAGCTAGAAGAATTTATTATACATACGTTTCTTTAGATTGTTCTAAATGGAGAGAGATATTTCTTTTTCTCCCTTTAGAACAATAACGAAATACCTCTCCGTCAATTTTATTTCATTATTTTAATTTTAGGTTTATCCGTACTACATTATACGCTGTTCCTTCCACTTGTGAAATTTATTTAAACGTATTTAATGCATATCAAACAGAGCTTTAGCAAACAGTTAATATTTACTGCACGCAAAATCTGAGGGCAATAATTTAATTGACACTTGTTTTCTATCCACCTTAAAGCCGTATTAGTCACGAGTCGCAACGATTTGCGTAATGATTATTATGACAAAAAAATTATTACATAACGAAAACCATCATATTTTACTTTAGAAAATTACAAAACCCAGAACGTTTCTTTAAATCCCCAAAGATTTAACAAATGCCTACTAACTGAAAAAAAGCAAAAAAGGGGGCAAGCATTTGTGAGATGAGCATAAATGTTTGTATTTCCGGGTTCGGGTGTTTATTAAGTATGTTCTTGTATTCATATATGTATTTCTATGTATTAGTATCGTTGACTATCACCCATAACACGAGCAAATAATTTGCTTACTTTAGGGTTAGATCAGTAAGTGTAATTTGTCCCGTAAATATTTATATTATTTATTTATTTGTAATCCTACAAAAATAATTTATTTTTTCGGGCATAAAATCAGCTAATTGGATAATTCTGAGCATGAATACCAAATTTCATCCAAATTCGTGTACTTGGCCGTTTTAAAATTGAATTATAAGAAACCTGCACACGCGCAAAGCTACTCGTTATAACATCCGGTTTCCGAAACGCAAATTTTAACAAGCAATAAAGCTCATTACACACCGTTAAGATACTATAATATTTGATCTTAAGATGCCCTAATATAAAATAATACAGTACTTTAACGTATCACACACGGGTAAGATACGATAATATTAGTCTACGTCGTTGGAGTTCTATATACAGGTTGAATAACCATGAGTGATACGGCCTTACTTCTTGATTTGTTAGACAGCTCCTCAGACAACGCTTTTGATATAGAATAATAAGAAATATCCTTCTTGACTTATAAGTGGTGTCACTAACACGACTTTATTTATGTTTTTTACATTTTTTATTGATGAAAATATTAAAACGTTATATGTTCTTTAATAAATCAGCAATATTTTTTTAACAATTTTTTTTGCTGACATTACTAATTTTCACATTTGTGATATGAAGTTAATAACAAGCGCGATCCTATTCTCAGTTGGAACGCACAGTAATTATTATATTAAACTAGATGCACCGTGCAGCCCGCTACATTATAAAATTTTTTAGCGAATTCCGCGGGATCACCTGCTTTTTCGGGATAAAACCTTGCCTATGTGCTCATCATCTACTTACTTGCCAAATTACATTCAAATCCGTTCAGTAGTTTTTGCACAATTGAGTATCCAACATATATCCAAACATCCCAACTTTCGCATTTATAACATTATAATATTATAGATTATGAGGCACTGCTATCGCGCATATCCCGAATTAAAAACATCCTGTATTTATTTATATTAAGATGCGAAGAAATACATATTTCGCATCTTAAGATATGAAATATATATTTACATATCGTTGGGTATCTTAAGATACTAAAAGCATCGACTAAATGTAAAATATATATTATCTTAGTCGTGTGTTCATATGATTTGTATTCTGAGCGATTTCTGAAATTTGTTTTAAGATATACTATATTAAGGCATCTTAAGATCAAATATTATAGTATCTTAGCCATATGCGATGACTTTAACATAATTTTTACAAGCAAATGATCTATTAAACACAATTGCTTTCTAAAATTAATTTGCGTCCCGGAAACCGGCCGTAAGACTTCAAATATTAGGATACAAACAATTAAACAATCCACAATGTTACCAAGGTCTTGTAATTTGAATTAGCGATGTTTGCATATTTAGGGATGATGTCAATGCTCTCTTGTCTATCGAAACTGTTTCTCCTACCTACCTACTGCTTCCTACCTAATGTCTTAGGAATGTTGATTGAGAATTAATATAATCGGCCATTAAGTAATGTGATAGTACCCAATTAGTACTTAATACCTCGAATAAATTGCTCCTGAACTAGTTTTATTTTTTACTGCCATATAGAACTTGTATCAAGTTTACGTTGCTTCTTTAGTCTGTTTATAACTATAATACGCGGCGCGCGTATTCTGCGCGGGCGGTATTATTTTAAAGTTGTATGTTAATATTTGGTCATGTCTAATAAATCATTACTACAACGTGCTTTAATAGAAAGGGCTAATGGTGCATATTCAAAAGATGGTGTGTCTATGGATCCCAAAGATGATCAGTGGTCACCAGCGGCTCTCGAGAGGGCTGGGTCTACGCTGAAGGCATTGAACCGCATGGCTAAGCGACCTCCAGTTCATGTGACGTTTGAGGATGTTGCTTATACCGTGAATCCTGGGAAAGGTAAGTTTTTTTCATTAATAGAATACAAAGCCTATAAAATACCAAATGTACCGCTTTACCCGTTGTTATAATGTATTCATTACTGTGTCATTTATTCACTTTAGACTATGTCCATCATAACGCCAAGAACTATAGCTTCCTCTATTTTTCTTATGTCTCAGGTCTATATATTTTTTTCTTCTTAAAGAAACGCACCATGTATACCATGTTAATTCGGTGTACTTATTTTTAGGCAAATGCATCTAGCCATTAGGGCGTAACTTAATACACATAAAAAAAATTCGCATTTTCTAAAATCATTGACTTATAATATAATTACTTATTTACATGGTATTTTTTTTTCAATTGCCAGCAGATATAATATGAAGCTATCTAACACAAAAGAAAAAACCTCTATTGTATTTAAATTCAATTTCAAAATAAAACTATAATAAATAAATTGTTTTTAATAGTCGTTATTTGTAATACGTAAAACCAATTTTCGCCACAAATCATAACAAAAATACAAAATTCATTCAAACTTTTTTTGGTATTATAAACTTACGAGCACCTAAGTAACTGCTCATAGTAATAAAATCAGAATGTTATAATTTTTATATAAAACGCGTTGTGTCTACCCTAGACACAACGCGTTAGTGAATTCTCGAATTTATTTTTTACTGCGAGACTTTGTGTCATTTATGAGATAAATATAAGAAATACACTTAAGTACATCACTTTAGTTTATTACTTTAGTACGCGGGTAGCAATAATTTTAAACCTATTATTTTAGAAATATTATAATTATCTTAGTTCTTGACATTTTGATCTGATTTAAATTATATGTATAGAAATATTGTGAAAACTTTATCTTGTTATTGCGGAAACCTGTATGAAGAATTTGAAGAATACGCTATTCCCATTTTGCCAGGCAGTCCATAAGAGGAGCATTAACTTTTACTATGAACTTACTGACACACTCAAGACTCATCAAACTTTAAAATAACTATTCGATGAAGTAGAAATTTATAATTAAATTAAGTGTATTTTATGATACGTGTAAAGAAAAATCTCTAAATACTGCCATTTTACTGCTCGAATCGAAAAGGAACTAAGGTAGATACTTAGTTTCTGATGTCTTGAAAGGCTAACGTATAACTAACAACCTGACTACTAGCTAGGTGGTTGAGTTCTGCAACGTTTTCTCAAGTTAACGGAAGGAATAGGTAAGGCGGTGGTATCCGCCTTATTTATTTATTGTAAGGCGCCATATGTAGGTAAGGCAGTGTATACTATGCGGTAGGAATAGGTAAGGCGGATACACCGCCTTACCTATCCCTACCGCAATAGCGTAAATACTTGTCACTGTTGTGTTCCGGTTTCGAGGTTAAGATACACGTCAAAGTTCTGCATATAGCATTACATCCCCGCCACACGATTAACAATGTAACCGTACCCCTTTGGTGTCAGTAGGCAAAAGTTATCTCTTTCAATCAGGAAAACAAATCTGCTTGTTATCTATCCTATAATATAATAATGTATAAATAGTAAGAAATAGTAAGTAAATATTACATATCAAATATTAACTCAACGAAAAGGTTTGTTTGGTCAGACGATATTTTAAAGGACATATTTTACTATACAGAATATCTAGTAGCCTCTGTCACATTTAAATTTTGCTAGGACAATTATTGCGGTCTTGTATTAATGATTAAATCAATAAACTAGTTTTTATTTAATTAAAATATTCGATTTTAATAACACTGTATATATTTTATTATTCTAATGAATATTTACAATATTCATATATTACAAAACACATATATACATAATATATAGTTTGCACATTACCAAAAACACTGATAAAATTTAATTATCTACAAGTGAACAGCCCTGGCCTCGCACGCATAATATAGTATCTTATGCATAATATTATGTACTTATTCGCATATATAATTCTATCGACTACTTTTTCAATCGACTCCCCAGAAGGAGAAGGTTATCAATTTGGCTATATGTTTTTATGTTTGTTACCTCAGAACTCGGCCATTTATAAACCGATTTTGAAAATTCTTTTTATTTTGTTTAGGAATATAGGTACTTCCCGTGTGTTCCCATTTTGATTTGGTGAAGATCTAATGCAGGGTTTCGGAGATACAGGAAACGCGAAGTCGGTTTCTGTAGTTTTACTGCGTTTATACAATTTTTTCTGTCGTTGTCATGACAGTTTGTTTGGATAATACATTTAATTTAAATCCACATGCTCGCGGAATATATTCGTAATATAAATTTTGGTTCATAATTTATTAATTCGAGACCGATTTGAACATATTTTCTCGCGAGTTTTTTTATTTTGATGTAAGTCCTGAGAAATTTATTTAAATTCTATGTAAAAGGCTGTTATCATTTGCATGAAACCTTTATAGTAGCAAATATATTAATATGAAAAAAATATAACTCTATTCATTTAAATAGCTTTCCGATTATTACTACAATATAAGGGAGCATTTCTTTAAAGATAGAATGGATATAGCAAGCTACCCTCAAGAGATAGGTATAATATGTCATAGCAAACTTTTCCATACATTATTTTGCTATGGCAGTGTTTTTAATAAAACTTCTCAACAGGCCTGATTTTTCAGTCATCTTTAACAATCATCGTTAATTATTTTTAACCAATTTACACAAAATTAGTGAGAAACACTAATCTCTTTCTGCCTCGTAATGAAAACCGCAAGTGAATAAGGTTTCCTAATTTTGAGTTTATAATGAGCTGAAAAACAGTCACGGTGGGGGACTTTATTTTACAATATGTAATGACTAATACGTGAAGCGAGGACTTGAATCCCTTTTTGAAAAAATTACACGACACGGAGGAATGTGAAATTTTGCATAACATTCACAAATATTATGGAGAAGTTCAGAAAGTAAAATTGTATTATATAATATATAAAAAAAAGAAAAATATATATTATACACACAATTTACTAGGTCAAATCCCTTAATAAACCTTATTTAGTAGCAGATATGAAAATTTCATTATATAGGTAGGTACATTTATTAGAGCAGGAGTGCGAAAGTTGCTGACTGTTCGTTGTGTTATCTTGACTCAGAGATTTGCAACCTGTGCTAATAAAAAAGTCTCTTTTAAAACCTTTCTGTCATTTGTTTTTGTACGTTTAGCTAATTGGTGAACTTAACACTTAAATCTTATGTCTAGTTCACAGTGCGTAGTTATTTAGTCAGTGCAGAGTACTGAAACTGAAAAAACTGTCGCACTTTGGTCAAGTCAGTTCACAAGTTAGTTGTGTTTTGCAACATGAGCATCCTAAAACGCTATAGGCACGCAAAACACTGCATAATACTAGTAACAAACTCGACTAAAACGAGAAGTTCACGCTTGTTTAGTCGGTGAACTAGTAAGTGGGACGCGTGATGTGGGACGCTACCGACCCGAGAAAAATATAACTAAATGGATCGGCTCATCTAAATTATGCAGTAATCTATTCAACTAAACTTGGTGTTCGGGCATGTTTAGTTATTTAACTACTAACTGCTCGACTAAAATACTAGCCTAGTCAGAACAAGGCTTTACAGCGACTTGTGCGCAATTGTAATTACACGTTTTGTGTATTGTTAGGGCTGTCGCATTTTTTATAATGCGTCCGGCGACATGTTTCCAGAAGCCAATAATAGATAATTTCTCAATCATTAATTTTGTAAATTAAAAGAGTTGTTTTTTCTCATGAAAACGCGTGTCCAACAGTCATAATACCTCCTTTAGGTCGCCGGCGAACCGCGAAATTATTATGTTGCATAATATTTTTATTACGTTTTCACGCTGTCGCCCTTAATGAATCATAATTATAGTGGTATTGTATGCATACAAGATTATCTTTGTAAAAATTTTGATATTAAAAATAGTGCAGTGTCCACAACCAGTACTTCTACCCTACTACATTTAATATTTTATGTACTACTTTCCTAAGGGGTGTCATATGGGTTTATAATAATATAAAATATACCAATAAAAATGAAAAAATAATAACCTTGATTTTTGTTATATTTTTATAGAAATATAAATGTGTGGTCTAAAATACATTGTTTTTATTACAATAAGTATTGTAGGTACCAAAAATGTATTGATTAGTGTGTTTGTTTGTAAGTTATGATATTTTGGGTGCAAGTTTTTAATCGACTTGGCAGTGTGAGTCGAAAGTTATAAGTGCTTTCTATTTAAAAACCCCAGAGCCGGTAAAGAGTAGAGTTCACTACACTGTTAAAAACAGTAGGTATGTCAGTATGTTTTCCACTACATTATAATTTTTACTGTTGAACTTATTTTAAGTTATATATTTATATTGTATACAGCCCGCGCGTCCGCAGAACTCTCGATCCAGTGCTTATTTTGTGCGATAGGTATGTGGCGCTTAATACATATCTTACTTTGTGTAGTATTTCTTTAAGTTGTACTATTTTTTAAGAATAAGCACTATACTGAAAAAACAAAACAAATTTTACAAAGTTAAAGTAAAAAAAAAAACAGTAGCAGTCGTGGGAGTGCCGATAGAAGTGAAAACGGAACTATTAAGTTGAGAGTAATTAAAACTATATGCAAAACATAGCTATAGATATACTATTATCATTAGCATGTCGGTGACGCGAACCGAGGATTTTACCCTCTACCAAAACGCTCAACGCGCCTAAAGAAGTTTTCACTTCAAAAAACACAAAATTTTCTCGCACAAATTTCTAACGGTTTTTATCTCAGAATCATGGTCCAATACCATGGCTTTGATTTTCGGTAGATCATCCCAATGCATTATTTGATTAAGCTATCATTATATTATGTGTAATTATTTTATGAATAAATTTTCAAAATATTTGCCTGATTTAAGGGGAACTTCTTCAAGTTTAGTACTAAAATGAGACACTTTTAAATATGATTCTTTTTTTTTTATTTTAACAAATTGGACATTGACTTACCTTTATACCTCTTGTGGATCAGACAGGGTTTTTATTAGGGCGTTTTATTCAATCAATCAATCAATAATTTTTATTCAAAATAGGATACATTTGTATCACTTATTGAATGTCATATACATCTGAAAAATAAATTAATAGTAAATTAAGGCGTTAAAGAAGTATTAAGGCGTTTCAAAAAAAAAAAGTTGTGCCACATGCATAAGTTAACTGGCTACCTAGCTTTCCAACCCAGAGTTATTACTGCAAAAACAAGTAATTCAATAAATAGCATATTAATAACAACAAATAAAACGAACACGTTTGAATTAGATGAAAATTTTCCGCATCATAATCGAGCGTCATAATTAATACAAGAAATGACGTCTCTTATTGCAATGTCCATTAATACCTCAGATTAATAGACATTGCAATATAAGACGTCATTTCACAGTATATAATTTTAATGAGGTACAAATTACAATAAAATAAGAATACTATAATTTTATTATCGCTTGACTTTTAATACGTCGAGAAATTATTAATATAATAATAATATAATTTATCATATTCAACCATCTATCCATTTTAAAAGGCACCGGATATTAAAATGTCTCACCTAAAAAATCAAATTTTCATTGGTTTAATTAGTCCAGTAAAAAGTTAAATGAAACCATGATCTGACCAGTTTTGGCGCAATGAGTAAAAATGTGTTCATTAATATTTAAATAATGATATTATGAAATAAATTTTGATTTAAATTTAGGGGAAAGGGATGAAAAAAATAAAAAATGGTTGAAAAATGCCTTTTTTTAAATAACTTAATAACGGTAGGAAATAGAAAAAAGTTTCAAGTAAAAGTTGTAGAGAAAAAAAATCTACACAAAAAAGTTCCTCTTCATTTTTTTGCTATCTGCTTTAGTTTAGCAACAAAAAGTAAAAATTTTTTGAATTGTCCGACCCAGGACCTCATGTGATCAACTCCGACACCGGACCACTAGACCACAGAGGCGATACACATATTTATGTGATGCGCGCGCTGCATGGTACAAGGTCGTAATAATTCTGGTATGTTTTTATAATTAAAAAGCAAATTTAATTTTTATTTTTTGTAGCTAAACTAAAGCAGATAACAAAAAATGAAGAGGAACTTTTTTGTGTAGAATTTTTTTCTCTACAACTTTTACTTGAAACTTTTTTTTCTATTTCCTACCGTTATTAAGTTATTTAAAAAAGGCATTTTTCAACCCTTTTTTATTTTTTTTTCATCCCTTTCCCCTAAATTTAAATCAAAATTTCTTTCATAATATCATTATTTAAGTAATAATGAACACATATTTACTCATTGCGCCAAAACTGGTCAGATCATGGTTTCATTTAACTTTTTACTGAACTAAATTTAGATGACCACTATGTAAAAAATTTCATATATACTTCCAAAATAATAATTATGAATGAAATTTTCTTAAATATCTATTTAAATATAATACAGCTGTATTTTTCTTTTTTATTTGTAAATTTTTTCAAGCCCTAAAGTAAGCAAATTATTTGCTTGTGTTACGGGTGTTAGTCAACGATACTAATACATAGAAATACGTATATAAATACCTACTAGAATATATTCAATAAACAGTAAACACCCAAACCCAGAAATACAAACATTTATGCTCGTCTCTTCTTCTCACGAACGAACGAACGACGGAATCGAACCCGAGCCCCGTCGATTGCGTAGCCAAGTATTCACAACTAGTCCAGAAAAACACATTAATCTTGATAAATTACATTTATTCCACTTGTGTAGTCGTTATTACATATAATATCCTTCATTTAAGTAATTATTATCATTTCAAGATGCTTTCGATAGATTCAACATCGTTTTATGTTCTTGTTCATTACATTCAACATATCCACTTATTTACACATCAAGTATCAAATATAGAACCGTTCAAGTCGACTGCCAGAAATGGAATGAAATGTAAATCCCGCCAAACCGTTAGCTTAAGGCGGTATTCAAATCACACCACCGACAAACAGGTGCCAACTCGCGCGATTTAGTTTAAATTTTAACGGCCTTACTGTTAAAATTTAAACATCCGTTATTATTAAAATATTAGTTAATACATTTACTTAATAAATCATATGCATTTACACACAGTTATTAAAAATATCCTAACAGCTCGGCCATCTGACTTTTAGTACGTCCTCGTACGCGTAATCAAGATATTCTTAACGAAACCCTGAACCCTTTATTAGGTAATCAAAGAAATTCATTGTAAGGTAATTTTCAATTTTATAAGAGAATCATACGTATGGTTTATTTGTTCACATAGTTTAAGTTTTAATCACATTATTCAAATAAGATTAACTATAACAGCATTTCTTGTTCATGAGTTAAATGCGAGAAACATATACATACCTATATTGTTTTGCACTATATGTACATCTAATACATCTAAAAACCAATTATAAAACAATAACTTTCAGTTTTGTAGGAGATCATACGTGTAGTTCTTTTTCTTATTTACATATTTGAAATATTTAAGTAAACACACTATGCAAAGTAGATCAACTGTAATAACATTTTTTTTTTGTTTTAAAATTTAAACGTGAAAAACATATACATTTTTTTGCACTATAATCTACATCTTTTAATTTTATTAATACTTTATATTATATTTCACTAGAATCATCCATTTATATATTTATGAACGAAAAAAAAGCATAAATTTTGCTTAAGTTCTAAATACATATCGCTATATAATAAAAAAACCTTTTTATTCGCTTATACAAATTGCCTTTGATCATGCTTATAAATATTAGTTCTAATACAAATATTATTTATGACACTCACTTGGATATGTACTTAAGTTTTATGCTAGATTAGTAAATTTGGGTAGTCACTGTCAATCATTTCAATTTCAAGGTCTGTACTCAGATTTAGCCACGGGTACAGTCTCTTATGCTTCGTATTTACGTTTCCCTATTGGATTATTGGCATGACTTAGGACAAAGAGTAATATTTTACGTAACAATTGTGACCTTGTACTTTAAATCTCTTAGATATACCATTGCTAACTAATTACTTCCCTTGAACCATTAATGCTTTATATTTCGTTCTTATTTTACGACTCTTATTGTGTTTAACTTTATTTTTTCTTGTACAACATTTAACTATATATAAAAAAATCATTTGGGCTTGACAAAAGACTTTAGCCATAAACAGTAGTAGGTAAATGTATATGTGTGTGTGTGCGTGTATTATGATGCATTTAAATGAATAAAGCGTGTGCAATGTCTATTCTTACCGATTTTCCTGCTTTTGTTCCTATTTAATCTAGTCTATCAGTTATAGTATATAAAGTGTTGACAGTAACATAATGTAGATTGATTCAAGTGAATTGGACAACCTAAACTCAACGAATTGTTCTAATTGTAATTTGTTTTTTATCTATATGTCGTAAATATTCTCGTTCATTATTCTGTCATTCTTACCATGAGTCTTAGGCGTAAGAGCATTGAAATAATTCTACAAAGAATTTCTACTTGACCATTTGTCCTAGAAGTAGCCACAACAATAAGTAGTAAGTTATACTGGAGTTCTTGATAACCCTTGTAAATAGATGGCCAGTAAAACAACATCTGACGTTAACGTTAGAGTGCCGGAAAAAAACTAATGTTTTCTTTAATAATACGGACTCCCATACAAAATCTAATACTTCTTGGCGTGGTTATATTTATAAATTTTAAAAAAAATTACCTACCTAACCTAACTACCTACATAAGTAAGAATTTTCCCGTGTATTTTATATAACCCGTTTGTTACACTACTTTTGGTATTGGACGAATTCCTACAATGCTGCAGTTTTATTATGACAGCTGCAATCAGTCTCACGGTACGTACACTTAAAACTTGCGCTCATTCAGAAGTATAATGATTTTTTTATTCGTTACATTTCTGGGACCAGATTATCGCCCCAATGCAAGATCATATTTTATCAATATTAAGGCGATTACAGCTGCGAACGACATTGAGTTTCTAATAGGAGTAGCGCAAATACTATTTCGCACGCTGGTATGTCCCAACGTCAAAGAGCATTTACAGTGGATACAGATACCTACGTTTTAACATTTTTGTTCACTTATATGAACTTTTATCATCATGAATCGACTGAATGTTGTCAAACTCAAAAGCAATAACCAGTAATCGCTCATTTATCGATTACATATACATTCATTTTAGAAAAACGATAAATATCTAAAAAAAAAATATATCGAAAATTGACAAAAATCATATAACAATTTACACAATAATAACAGTTACGTATCCTATTTTAATACATGCAATCAACAATTAATATTTAACAAAACCTTGCAAAATTTGATTTTGTAAAATGTAATCTCTAATTTTTGTTTCAAAATCTCGTAAGAAAAAAGTAGATATATAATTTGATTTAATGTTTATAGAGGAAACTACTAAATAAGTTGGTTTATTTAGACTATTTGTATGCATAATATATTTAATTTATTTATTTTTAGTTGCGAAGTCCTTACTACCTTCAAATAGTACCAGTTTTTATTTTATTTTTTTCTTTAGAGTTTTGCTTTTTATTCGCTTGCTTGAATTATCTTCGTTGTTTATATGTTTTATTTTTTTATTTTTGTACATTTATACAAGATATTGACAAAATACTTATCTATCTATAGCTAATAAAACATTCAAGCTTAAGTACATGAATAGTCTCAAAATATTATTCAGCGTTTACTTGCAAACAAAACTATTTATAAAGTACTAGCTTTCAGCCCCTTTAATACCCTCTTTTACCTCTTTAAGAGATAAAACTCACAACATCCTTACATGCACGTTTATTTAATTGAATTAAAGAACATGACTAATAAATTTGAAGAGATTTTGATAAAACATATTTTATTTTTTCTACAAACTTTACCACTTTTTTCATCCTTTGAAGAGATGGCATTTGAAAACCTTAAACTCGTATTCATTTAATTGTATTGAAAATCATAAACACTAAGTTTTAAATAATTTCTACAATACTCTACAATAAACAATCTATTTTTTATACAAACATCAATGCTTTTTTTACCCTTTAAGGAATGAAATTTAAAAAAATCCCCAAATATATGATTCTTAAATTGTGTTGAAGAACATAAGTGCCGAATTTCAAGTTATTTTGACCATAAACGTTGATTTTTCATATAAATTGTAATACACACTTTTACTCCTTTAATGGATGAAACTTCGAACATTATGTGCATGTTTCTTCAATTTCGATTAAAGAGCATAAGTACTAAAAAAATCCGAAAATTCGTACTTCTTAATTGTATTAAAAATCATAAATACTAAATAAAAATAATTTAGATTTTATAGTAATGCAATAAATAAACAATTCATTTTTGATACAAACTTTAAAGCCTCTTTTTAACTCTCTATGGGCTAGAATACAAAACAAAAAATTAAATTTGTATTTAATTTTTTTTCAGTTAAAGGATAATTTAATTACGGCATATCATTCATTACAACTCAAAAATCACAGAGTTTCATACAAACTTTCACCTCCTATTTCACCATCTTAGGGGATGAATTAAAAAAAATCCTTTCTTATTCCTTGTCTATATCATAAGAACAACATCTGTAAAAAACAGCCTTCTTGGTCCAAGCTCATTATCTACTATAAAAAACATCCAAGCGTAAACGAAATGTTCAATTTCCAAACGGCACAACCTTACTATTGTGCCAAACCATGGAACATAGAACAAGCGGAATTGGCAAGTACAAACATTTGTATCAAGACCGCGATCGCCATACTCACACATAAAATAAGCATTATTGCATATAAACTCCTAATGCAAACATTGTTTCATTAGTCGTTTTCATTTTAAACAACAATAATCCGAAACACACAAACAGAACATTTAAAAATATACCAAATAGCGTTACAATAAATTTTATTTTGCTACAAAAAAAAGAGTATTTACGTCCTTTTGTAGTCTATTCAAAATAGACTCATCTATTTGTACAATAGTGAAACTATAATCTTAAATAGTTTCGCTATTCTACAATAGATGGCAGTATAGATTTTTCCGTAGTTTCCAGTTGGTCATATTTGAGTAGAGAAGTTTCTAGAACGATATACGTAATGACTGTCATTACGCATATCTTTCTAGAAAAATTAGGTCAACCTAAAATGAACTTTATATGTAAGGTGTACGGCTGATTTTAACTTGACTTTCTATTATATCATTAGAGATTATATTAAATCAGGAATTTAATTAAAATAAAATGAAAATTGTACTTTCGGATGATATGAAATATCTCCATTTTTAATCATCTGTATTCTACTATCATTTCTGTATTCAAGGATGGCACAATACAGCATAATTCAGTGTATAATAGATTTTCGCACGACGACTATCTCCTAAAGATATGGTAAGTATCACTAAGGCAATTTAGAGTAACAGCGCATAATAGTGACACATGCGGCACGCCCACTCTTCACTTCCCCTCGTTCTATGTTCCATGTGCCAAACGTTCTATCTGTAATATTACTCTTTGACTCGAATATGGAGAGCGGAGCACGCTAACATGCGATACAGCCTCCCCGTATGAACGCTACCGGGGACTGACTTTCGACGCGAGCGCTGTCCGCGAATTAAATAATAAGGTTTTTGTTGATTTAATAGCACACTATAATGATTTTGTAAAATTTTGAACTTAAATTTTATAAAGCAATAAATTGTCTGTAATAAAAAGAAAAAATCATCAAAATCGTTATAGTAGTTTGGAAGTTATAAGCAAATATTTGCGTAAAAATAAGAAAGATATTCGATTTTTTCCGTCAAAAATGACAATAAAATTTGAAAAAACGAACTTAAAATTTAAACTTAATTATATTATACGTATAATACTTTTTTTTTAATTATTGGACCAACCAGTTAGCAGTAGTAGGCTTTCAAACATGAGTCTATTTCGTAGTTTGGCATTACCTATCGCCTTAAGTGACATTTTATCGTTATTAAGTACGTTTTAAGCTGTCCAGTTTGTCGGGTGTCAACTACGCATCAACTGGGGTCATTTTATTTCCTGGTTTGTACGTTAATTTTTCATTCTTAATCTTAAAACTATGACAATATTAAAATACAGTTTAGTATTTCCTAACGTATAATAGTCCAAGTGGTTCTTAGCACTTTACAATAAGAGGTAATTTTGAGTGAAATACTAAGTAAACTCTAGTTCTACTGAGTAACGATATTAAGACTCTCGTCTCTAACTCATTAAGGATTGTTATTATTCAACTTGTAATTAATGCAAGTCTAAGTTTTTGTGTTTGTTTTTTTAATAGTGTCCTACTCGTAGTTTGAAAATATCAGTATGGAGTGCATAGACAAGTCAGTGGAGTCTCCGCAGTTTGGTCGTAAAGGACTATGTCTATTCACTAGTACACTTTTAACCTCATCAAAAGCGGGTTCCTTAAAGTTTATTTTATTATCAACATTATTGATTTTACTGCACTTTGTAAACCGTCTAAAGAGGCAACTTGCATGAAACGTCTCAATAGAAGTTAACAACAGAAGGTCTGCAAAATATTCTTTTTATTCAAATGTTGTTTTTCTATATTTTTCCGAAGATACTTAGGATTCTTAGTAAAATGGTCTTTAACTTAAGTATGCTTAAAAGTTATAATACATATTTAAAAAAAAGTTTATTAAAAATAAGTTAGGGAACATTTGTACTTTATCCCGCTAATATATACTCTTAAATAAATTCAATGAACAGTGATTTTTTCAGGAAACTAAACTTATATATACTTTTTAACATCTTACCTAATAATCTGTCTATACCAATTGGTCTGAATTAAATATTAAAGAAAACAAACTTTGCAACACTAATTTGTATCGTACGACTGTGCTACTCGTAAAGATAATATAAATATATAACATATGTATTTAGAATACCTTCCGGACTACACAGACATAGCCTAAAATTGTTACTTTGCTTATTTTCTGCTGCCCTTTGTGTTTGTGTAGTGTTTAATTGCAATTGCAGATTTCGAGCGTAAACTGCAATATTATGTATTAATACTCACAGTTAATCTGTTTTGGAATGCAGCACTGAAGTTGTCTCATTGCTTACTACAGTTACTGACAACTTAAATATTATGATTTTTCATGTTCAGGACATAACGGAAGGGAACCCTTGTTTATCAATACTTAGAAATAAATATTATATTTTATTATGTATTTCTCATTATAAAAACGCTAGTTAACTAGGGTGTAAATAGCCGGTGTTATTTTCCAGATACTTTGTATCGATTCTTAGTAGGTGGAGAGCTAAGTACTTGTTGATCTTTAGTACTAGTCGATTTTCAAATTCGCTTCTTCCCTCAACCGGTCCAATCCATCATAAGAACCATGTATTGATATTAAAGTAGCAGCCCTATAGATGATCGCGTATTTACCTTAGCCTTGAGTAGAGTTTCGTTTAGTGAGCTGAAATACTGACGGAGTATTTAATAAACTAAATGACATTCTTAAGCCTTCATATATAATTGTTTGGTATCTCAATTTTTTTTCAGCATCTTCTGAACATTACATATTAAATTGCAAAACGTAATCGGAAAAAAAATTGACCAAAAGATTGCCAAAGCATTTAAGTATTTGTGCCAACCAAGAATCAGATATCCTTTTATTCTTCTTACCGAGTAATTTATATATTTATGTACATTTAGTTGGTCTAAATAATTTTTGTCTGCATAAGATACCGGTGTTGCCTTTCCATACAAGACAAAACATTTTTGAAATTTCTTGTAAACCTTTTAAAAACCAGGCATTCAGTATTTTAGTGGTTTTTTTAACGAAATGAAATTTATTTGCAAAATTATTGGGGGTTACAAGTTACTACAAATTAGATTACATACATATTCTACCATATGAAGTGCAAATATTTAAAAAAAATATAATTATATTCTATGAAATTAAATTCGTGAGTCGATTTAGTTACAATTAATACATCGGAACGCGGCCATACTCTGAGAAGTTCTGCCGGAAGAAACTCGATGAGCTTGTGTTCTTTCTAACCTATGTGCTAATTTTAAAATTTTCGACAATTAGTTGACATCAGAAAAGTACTTTTTATGGTTTAGAATATTAAGGAAATGTGTATATCCTAGTAGAACAGGTTGAGGAACAAGTCTTCTACGGCATCAATATCGACGGTTCCTTTGTTACCCTTTTGCTTTAGATAGATTATATTAAATTATTCTCATCGAATCCTTTCAAACAAACGCCACTGACAAGATCTACAAAACAAGTCGTTAGCTATACCTATCAGTATACCCATAAGTTTCACTTTAATTGACAGCTTGCGCGTCCTAGTAATTTAACACCTATGAGTTATTTGAGCTCTGAATAGTTATGCTGAAAGTTTTTTTTTGTATTTTACCCTCGGACTTTTGCTGATAACGCAGCCTAAACATCTACAAAAAAGGAACCCTAAAATTTAGCCTTCTACTCACACCAAGTAAAACTTAAACTAGCTTTTGGTATAGCTATCGTATAGTGAATAAGTTCACGCTCAATCTAATCATAATATGCGTAGTTTCTTTCACTTTATCCAATTTTTACTAGGATTTTTTGATACAGAGATAAATTCTGGTGTTACATTTTGAGAGATTGATTGTGACTGCTCAACCTATGGCTACCAACACGTGTTAATATAAATTGACAAAAACATTCTTAAACTTAGAGTTATTGTAATTATAAGATCCTGTAGGGCTACTCTTGAAAACCGATTTCAATTTTAAATGAATATTTAATGAATTTTGAAGTATTTCGTACTCTGGACAACTATATTCAATTATTGGATTCGGCGACAGCACCACACGAATTTCTAAATTTTTTTGGACTACTCATGCTTATTCGTTATTTTGTTTAAAACGGTACTTCAAATTTCCACTTGTAACGTGTTGCAATACTAGCTTGACGTGTAACGATGACATTTATTTCCAATAATTAGGTCGTTACTATACTGAATGAATGTGGGCAATATTGGTTTCAAGAGTACCGTTTTTTGACGATATTCGAAACTTATTGTTTTTATCAATATTGGTTTAAGATTTATATTGTTTTCAAGAGTAGGCGTGCTGGTTAGTGTTTATAATACCAGGAGCTTCGTCGTGATGTGGTGTTTCAAACGTCGGTCACTCGCCTTCGCCGTTAAGATTTCGCTTTTAATTGACATTTCATTTTTTTAACACTCTTTATATTATATTTTTAACTGAAGCTAGATTGAAAAATGATCTCGGTCCATACGCTGATTTGATGAGCAACATTGTGATTGGAACGACGAATGAAAAATGTTACCATCACAAGATATTTCCCCTTGACGTAGACGTATTCACGTAAAAGATGCACGGCTGTGTCCACGTCACAGCCACAACCCATTTTTTTTAATAGACGAGGGGGTAAACGAGCAGGAGGTGTACCTAATGGCAAGTGATCACCGCATGCTGGTAATTGATTCCACAAAAAAGTAGTGCGAGGCAAAAAGTGTCGAAAGAAACGCACAGTTGTAGATTTCGAGATATCGAGATAGTGAGGGTGGAACTTCAGATGTATTTACATGACTTATATAAGTTTATTTAGTTTTTTAAACAAAATTACGGGCCTAACTTCATACATCTTAACGATTTCTAGATAAGCAATATCCAAGGTTATACTAGAAATAAGAAAACCGTTTGCTCGCTTTCAGTATAACTAATGAATAAAGTTTTCTCATTGAACCCCACTTTAACATAGGTATGTTGTTTAACTTAGCACACTAGCGGCTCATAATATACACAGAGAGTTTGTTATTCTGCTAGATTTATTGGGTTAAGAGATGACCGCTTTTGATAATGGATGATTAGCAACACAGGACTAGACAGTCAAGGAGTTTGGGTTCGATTCCCGCTTGGTTTCTACTTGTTTGTCGATTAAATGACAAGTTTGTTAAAATGTGATCATTAGATAAGTTTAGGCAAATTTTTAGTTTGTATCATAATGTTACTCAAGCCGTCCGTTAGTAATTAATTAGGTACTAAGTGTTACCTGTGTCTTCGTTTACGTGAATCGAAAATGTTACTTCATTTTGCTCAGTCGGCTAGTAAAGGACAAATGTAGCCAATAGAACATGGCTATCATACATAAAAATATTTTTTGAAATCCGTCTGATTCTTCCAGCGATTAGTGTGAAAATGACCGCCCCGTTGGTCGAGTGGTTACCTACCTTGTGTTAGAATATTTTTAATAACTGTGTGTAAATACATATGATTTATTAAGTAAATGTATTAACTAATATTTTAATAATAACGGATGTTTAAATTTTACGGGAAGGCCGTTAAAATTTGAACTAAATCGCGCGAGTTGGCATCTGTTTGTCGGTGGTGTGATTTGAATACCGCCTTAACCTAACGGTTTGGCGGGATTCACATTTCATTCTAGTGTTGCCAAACTATCGATAGTTCCGCCATCGATAGTTTTAATCTAAAAAAGCCTATACCATCGATACAACCATCGATTGTATCGATTTTATAAATACTATCGATTCAATCGATAATTCAGAAGAATACAATACAATCTGCTAAGTGCAATACTATCAATACTATCTATAGTATCGTGTTTCCTAATTAAAATATAATCAATACTATCGATAGTATCGATACTATTGAATGTCTAGGAAACAAAAGTAGCGATAGCATTTATAGAATCAATACCATCGATTGTTTTGAACTATCGATTGTATGCTAATTTACGATAGTATCGATAGTGCCGATACTGTCGATACTATCGTTTCCTAGAAATTCAATAGTATCTATATATTCAATAGTATATTCAATACTATATATTCAATAGTAATATATTATATATATATATGTAACGCAGGGAAATTACCTAAAAATGATGGCCCTTCCTATTGTACTCCCCGTGAACTTTATTATTTATTTATTTATATCTATTATAATTATTTACTACTATCGTGAATTTATTCCTAACCCCAAGATCAACAGGAGAAGACAGAAGACACTTGACTCTAACAAAAATTAGCCCTTTAAAGCTTAATATTTTTTAGAAAAATTATAAGAAAAGAGCTGACAGAATTTTGAAATCAATCAGTCAGAAAATCTTTTTTAAAAATTTGAAGTTATTTAATTGATAAATAATATCATAACTTAAATATCAAATCAATTCAAAAGCTGTAACTTTTGAATACTTAGTTCGATTTTGATTTTTAACTTCTCGCTACGTATGTAGCGTTACTTACTTTAAGTTACTTAATTCCTCACAAAACTACGTCTAAACACGTAAAAAAAAAATTAAAAAGTGTTTTTTCGACTACTTCGAAATTTTTCAACCAATCAGTTTTTGGTAATTTACGATACTTTAGTACTAAAAAAACGACGTCGAATGTCATTTCCAAAATCAAAATGAAATCTAATTTCAAAAGTAACAGCTTTTCAAATATTAAAATTAGGTTGTTTTAACATACTTAATATTTTTGAAATAATTTTCAGGCTAATATACCGATTGACTTAAAAATCTTATCAACTTTTCTCCTTAAAAAACAAAGTCAAATACCGTTAATTGGATCAAAATCGGTCAATTTGTTTGGGATTTATCAATAACGAAAATTTAAAAAAAAATGTTTTTTTTAACATTGCTTCGAAATTATTCAACCTATCGATTATTTATTTATTTATTTAAATTTTGCACACATACTTTTGTACAGGTAAACTTAACGCCCAAGAGCATTCTCTGCCAGTCAACCTCCAAAGAGTACAGAGAGGGCACAAGGGGTGCACATAGAAAGAAGAAAATAATAATTGAAACTTAATTTAGTACTAGTTGAACACACTAGTTATGTGAAAACAAAACTCACACAATTAAAACACATAATTAAAACATAAATTTATATATAATATAATTATATAAATAAATACACATATTGATTTTACATGAATACAAATAATTCAATATATAAGAATAAAATACATATACTCATAACTATAGACAAATATATACTAAAATACATAGTTACCAATATATATTATATAAATACTCTTTTATGTCTTCATACCGCAGCAGCAAAAACATAAATAAAATTATATAAGTATTTAAGCAATCAAACAGGAACAATGCCCAAGTAAAGATTTTTGACTTGCCGTTTAAAAGAATACCTTGAATCTGCCCTCCTAACATCAGCAGGGAGTGCATTCCAGAGTCTTATAGCCTGACGGACAAACGAACATGACAGAAAATCAGTACGACAAAAGGGGACATGGAGGGTGAGATCATTATTAGATCGAAGATTACGATTATGTGAAGTATATTGATATTGAAAATATGATTTAAGATACATAGGAGCGGATGGATCGTATAAAATAGAAAACAGCATACATAATAATCTCATATGACGTCTTTGATGGATAGTCAGCCACTTAAGCTTAGAACGGTAAATAGAGATGTGATCATATTTCCTCAAACCAAAGATAAAACGAATACAATTATTTTGGAGACGATCCAATTTATTGAGAAGTGATTGGTTGAGATCAGCGTAGCGTACATCAGCATAGTCAATCATGGGAAAGATCAAAGATTGTACCAATAGGATTTTAGTGTTTGTCGGTAAAAAGTTTTTATGTCTGTAAAGACAACGTAACGTATAATTTACCTTACGACAAATTTCATTTACATGAGGTGTCCACGATAAAGTACTATCAATTACCAAACCAAGATCCTTAACATGCGAACTGAAAGCAATCGGCATTTTGTTATATAAAATCGATGGCAAGGAATCCACGCGTATGCTTTCAAGTCGACGTTTACTGCCAATAATTATGGCTTGGCATTTGGAATGGTTCACATCAATTCCGAATCTATTAGACCAGTCATATATCCTTTGCAGATCGGCATTTAGTCTCGCTATTCCATCCTCAATATCCTCTATGCAAGCATGGGTATATATCTGTAGATCATCTGCATACAAATGGTAAGAACATTTTAATAGGGACACGATGGAATTAATAAAAATGGAAAATGAAAATGGAGAGAGTATACCACCTTGAGGAACACCTGCAGATGTGCTGCACCAGTCAGAAGTGCTACTATCGACGCGAACTGCCTGTTGTCGGTTGCATAAGTATGACTCAACCCAATTTTGTACTACTGACGAAAACCCAGCATATTTTAAAATCAGCAATAACAGGTCATGATCGACAACTGTAAAAGCATTTGAAAAATCAATAAGAACTAAAATAGTAACCTGTGACATTTCCATTGCAGATCTACAGTCTTCCGTAACTTTTAACAGTGCAGAGGTTGTACTGTGACCAGGTCTGAAGCCAGATTGAAAAGGACTTAGATAATTAGAGTTTAATACAAAATGAGCTACTTGTTTATGCACTACAGCCTCTAAAATTTTGGAAAGAAATGGCAATATAGAAATGGGCCTATAATGCATAAGAGAACTGGGATTACAATTTTTAGGAAGAGGAAGGATAAATGTTTTCCGCCAAAGAGAAGGAAAAACGCCCGAGGCAAGAGAATGGTTAATAATATGAGTTTACGGTGGCAAAACAAATTCAATAATGGGGATAATCATACCTCTGTGGATTTGATCAAAGCCACTTGCCCTGGAACTGATAGACGCTACTACCTTTTTAACATCATCACAGGTTACCGCAGAAAAATTAAACTTATTATTTTTAATTAAACAATTATGTAGCTAAAGCAATATTTTAAATCCCAAAAATTGAGTTAAATACTGTTCGAAAGATTAAAATCGATCATCGTTTCCAAAATATGCAGCTTTTCAAAATCAATATACTGTCATTTTTAACAAAATAAATGTTTGAATTGAAAAAATCTATGCGTATAGTTTTTACTCCTTTGAGCTTTAGCGGGAAGTTTCTGGGATGGCCTGCAGGGACAACCGTTTACATATTTTTAATATAGCATTTGATGCAGTTTTTAAGTTCTAAACTATTGTGGAACTGTTTTTGGCTAATCGATACATTAATATAGAAGTTTTTTTTTTTTTTTTTTTTTTATAAAAGAGGGGGCAAACGAGCAAGAGGTGCACCTGATGGTAAGTGATCACCGCCGCCCATGGACATCTGCAATACCAGAGGTCTCGCAGTTGCGTTGCCGGCCTTTTAAGAATGAGTAAGCTCTTTTCTTGAAGGTCCCTATGTCGTATCCGTTCGGAAATACCCCTGCCGGTAATTGGTTCCACAACAGAGTAGTGCGAGGTAAAAAGTGTCGGGAGAAACGCACAGTTGTGGATTTCCAGACATCGAGATGGTGAGGATGGAACTTCAAGTTTTGACGCGATGTCCGATGGTGGAATTCGGCGGCAGGAATTAATCCAAACAACTCGTCGGAACACTCTCCATGATATATACGATAAAAGACACAGAGAGAACCTACATCTCTGCGCAATGCCAAAGAGTCAAGCTGTTTCGAAATGGCCTGGTCGTCAACGATTCGAACCGCTCTACGCTGAATGCGATCAAGAGGAAGAAGCTGGTACTGAGGAGCACCGGCCCAGAGATGCGAACAGTACTCTATGTGAGGCCGAACCTGTGCCTTATAAAGTTGAAGGCGATGGACCGGCAAAAAGTACTGTTTCGCTCTGCTAAGCACACCGAGCCTTCCAAATGACCGCGAAACTGAACGTAATTCGATATGTCAACTCCCAGGATTCCGACACTAGCTGAGGCTGTCAGGAGAGTATCCTCAAATCGAGGTGATACGACAAAGGGCGTCTTTTTTGCGGTGAACACGCAAAGCTGTGTCTTCTTGGGGTTAAAAGTAACCAGGTTTTGGCGACCCCATTCCGAGACATCGGTAAGTCGATTCTCGACTTCAGACACAAGCTTGTTTCGGCACTCTTCGACGTGTTCCCGAGAAATACTGCTTCGGCCGGAGTATGTAGCATCACCAGTACTGTCATCCGCATAGCAATGTATGTTGCTAATTCGCATCATATCATTGATATGCAGAAGGAACAGTGTCGGTGATAGCACGCAGCCTTGGGGAACACCAGCATTGACAGATTTAAGGTCGGAGCACGCACCGTCGACAACGACCTTGATGCTCCGATCAGCCAAAAAACTGGTGATCCACTCGCATAATTTCTCAGGAAGCCCATAGGAAGGCAGCTTCGCGAGAAGCGCTTTGTGCCATACCCGATCGAAGGCCTTCGCTATGTCCAAACTAACTGCCAATGCCTCCCCCTTGGACTCAACTGCTTCCGCCCATCGATGAGTTAGGTATACTAGAAGGTCACCAGCTGAGCGGCCGCGACGGAAACCGTACTGACGGTCGCTAATCAGCTGGTGCTCTTCTAAATACTTGAGGAGCTGAGAGTTGATGATTATCGTATTATTATTATTATTATTAAGTTATCTTAAAAAATATTATTTCACATTTTTTTGAGGCTTTTTCTAAATTTCTTAAAATTTACGTGGCCGAATTTGATTAAACTTTTAGAAGGCCTAAATGTGGCGGAACCTAATCGAATGCCGTTAACCATGTTTCGATGGGTCAAGCCGTTCAAAAGTTTTGAACGAATAACACACTCACGTACATGGTGTACGCACACCCGCACACACACACACAAATGCATACACACGTACTGATGTCATCATGAAAATAGTTGGATAAAGTCTGTTTTGAGATCTTAGGAACTTTTCTTAGACCTTGAAACAAAGAGATCTGGTGAAAACTCTATTTTCCAAAATCGGTGTGAAATAAGTAACTTCCTTTAGCGAGATTTAAAAAACATTGTTCCGCCGAATTTTTTTCAAAATTTCTTATAATATCTTGCGCTGAATGATTCTGATTTTGATGAAAATTTAATGAAAATTGAATCGAATCAAAATTATTTAAATATTAATACTAATACGTAATCTATATTTTAATATGTGAAGAAAAAACTTTGGACCCCTTTTTAGGACAATGGCGCAAACGGTGGAGTATGTAATTTTACACACTTAAAGTTACCTTACCTTACGGAGGATGGCAAAAACCTAATATTTTTAAACAATATGCAACTGAAATACACGATATTATTAAAAATAAACATTACATACACTAAAATCCTGTTACATAAATGATATTATACACACATGTCTGGCCTGTGTGGCCAGACACACAGATATGGTCGCCTCTGTGGTCTAGTGGTCCAGCGTTGGCGTTGACCCGGTCCCGGGTTCGATTCCCGGTTCGGGCACATAAAAAATAAGTGTTTTTTCAGTTATCTGATAAAAAAGCGCATCTCTCAAAGCTGCCTTCCTATGGGCTTCCCGAGAAATTATGCAAGTGGATCACCAGTTTTTTGGCTGATCGGAGCATTAAGCTCGTAGTCGACGGTGCATGCTCCGACCTTAAACCTGTTTATGCTGGTGTTCCCCAAGGCTGCGTGCTGTCATCGACACTGTTTCTTCTGCATATCAATGATATGTTGCGAATTAGTAACATACATTGCTATGCGGACGGCAGTACTGGTGATGCTACATATTCCGGCCACAGCAGTATTTCTCGGGAACACGTCGAAGAAGGCTGAAACAAGCTCGTATCTGAACTCGAGAATCAACTAACTGATGTCTCAGAATGGGGTCGTCACAACCTTATTACATTTAACTCCAAAAAGACGCAGCTTTGTGCGTTCTCCGCAAAAAAACACCCTTTGTCGTATCACCTCGGTTTGAAAACACTCTCCTGACAGCCTCAGCGAGTATTGGAATTCTGGGAGTCGACATATCGAGCAACGTTCATTTTCGCGGTCATTTAGAAAGGAAGGCTAAACTAGCCTCCAAAAAGCTTGGTGTACTCAATAGAGCAAAGCAGTACTTCATGCCAGCCCATCGCCTCCAACTTTACAAGGCCCAAAATTTGGCCTCACATGGAGTAATGTTCTCACCTCTAGGCCGGAGCTCCTCAGTACCAGCTTCTTCCTTTTGATCGCATTCAACGTAGAGCGGTTCGAATCGTCGACGACCAGGCTATTTCTAATCGGCTAGACTCTTTGGCGTTACGCAGGGGTTCTTTGTAGGTTCGCTCTACATCTTTTACCGTATTTATCATGGGGAGTCTTCCGACGAGTCGTTCGAACTAATTCCTGCCGCTAAATTCCACCATCGGACATCGCGTCAAATTTAAAAGCTCCATTCTCACCACCTCGATGTCTGGAAATCCACAACTGTGCGCTTTTGTCGACACTTTTTGCCTCGCACTACTCCTCTGTGGAATCAATTACCCTCGGGGTTGTTTCCGAATACGACTTAGGGACCTTCAAGAAACGAGCTTATTCATTCTTAAAAGGCCGGCAACGCAGCTGCAACACCCCCGGTATTGCAGATGTCCATGGGCGGCGGTGATCACTTACCATCAGGTGCACCATCTGCTCGTTTGCCTCCTCTTCTATAAAAAAAAGACACAAAGTTGCCCGGGATTGTAAAGTGCCCGGTTGGCGATAGGCTTGCCACCTTTCACATTTGTGGGACCAAGTATCTTCGGCTAATCGTAGGTGCACTTGTTGTACCTCTGCCTACCCCTTCGGGGATACGGGCGTGGAGATGCTATGTCTAGCATTTTCTTTACGGGCTAAAGTCAGTTGTCAAACCTAAAACAGTTTCTTTGTTTAGTTTAGGGCGAGTGCAGCGAGCCCTACACTAGGCCACGATCTATGCACTTTTGTGGTACATTTTATTGAAAAATTATCGCATTTTTTAGGTTTGAGCTTCGACGTGGTAGTTTATATTCATGTCTAGATTTGTTATTAACCATAAAAATACCAATTTATAAAAATAAAAAAATAGAAGGTACAATCTGTATTAGAATCTTATTACTACTAACGCCATCTCTTATTAAATTAACGAGTTTAAATTGATAGAAGATACATTTTGTATTAGAATTTTTGAACTTATTAAGAGACTACTTCATGAATTGTTTCTTCATATTTGACTGGCGGCGCGCGTTCATCGTGCGAGGGCATAAAGGCGAAGTTCAAGTATAAACTGCAATAGCTAAAGGGCCATCAGTTTGATCAGTTTGGCATCGAAGGTGTATGATAAAATCATTGAAAGGAGAATGCAAGGGAAATTCGAAGTAATGTTGTAGGAGGCACAAGGGGAATTTAGGTCTAGAGCACGGATGTTTGCGGAGATAAGAGTAAATAGAGCGTTAGAGAGTTTCACAATATGCTTATTGAGAAACAGTACAGATGTATTAATTGATTTATATTGTATTGAGATCAATTCCCAATCTTAGCCCGAGGGTAAAAAGCTAAAAAAAGGTATATTCACGCCCGTATCCCCGAAGAAGTAGGCAGAAGTACAACGTGTGCATCCCCGGTTAGCCGAAGATACTTAAGTCTCACAATGTGATAGGTGGCCAGCCTATCGCCAGTAGGGCACTTTTCCAATCCCGGGCAAAGTTGTTTTTATCAGAAAACTGGAAAAACACATTTTTCATTTGCCTGACTCTGGAATCGAACTCCGAGCGTTTCTCTGAGAGAAAAATTCGAAAAATGTATTCGCTGAGTGTCTACCGTCAATTCTTCATGCCTGCGTTAAGTCCAATATTAAGTCCAAAAATTTTGAAGGTTTATTTAAATAAAACATTTTTTGATTTTGATTTCGTAAATCGACGTAAAACTAGAAACTTCCTGATTTTAGAAAAAAAAAATTACTTCAGCAAAATGTTAAAAATGTGTTTTTTTTAAGATCAACCTTCATTTTTAATACCCATTTTTCCTTGAAAATACCATCAAACAAAAACCAAATATTCCTAGTCCAAAGCCTGATGACGCGGGCCTTTGATGCGAATGTAATTTTTAGGTGAAAATACGCTGTTTTTTAGGTTAGATAATTATAAATAAAGTCCATAAATTAAAATATGTAATTCTCATAAAAATACTTTTCTAACAATATTGCTAGGTAGTATAACTTTGCGAGCCCTTACAAAGCTTTTTGCTAGTAATAATACGTGAAGGTTAAACTTTGTAACCCTTTTTGGTACAATTACGCAAGGGGTTGACTATAAAATTTGGCACAGCTAGTGTACACGCGAAGTGTTAAATAATATACATTAGTAATACATTAAATCTAAAAAAAAATATTACGCACACTACTATGCATTCCAACTGAGAATAGGACTGGCAGGATGATATTGCTCCGCATTTTGCAAAAACTTCATAAGTGATGAGTAAGGTGTGCAAAAAAATTCTAACAAAGAAATACTTATTTTATAGAAATAATTTAATTATTTCTATATAATATATAGAAATAATTAAATAAGGTGTAAAATAACTAACACGACTTATATATATATATATATATATATATACATATATATATATATATATATATATATATATATATATATATATATATATATATATATATATATATATATATATATATATATATATATATATATATATATATATATATATATATATATATATATATATATATAGATGAACGGCTAGACAGATATATTTTACTATTATATTTTAATACATTTTAGCCTATTCTGTACAAATACAACCTAAACCCACAAAAATCGCAACAAAATTGCCCGCGTTGTTTTTGACTTATAGACTGATATTTTTGAATATTTTTTTATTGATGAAAATAAAATTATTAAAACGTTATTTGTTCTTCAATAAATCAGCAATATTTTTTGAACACATATTTTTATGCTGACATTACTAATTTCACACTTGTGGTATGAAGTTGATAACAAGCGCGATCCTATTCTTAGTTGGAACGCATAGTACAATCATGTGACACGTGATAATATACACACGTGTTAGCTATTTTCTTTACGGCTAAAGTGTAAAGTCAACCGTAAGGATATTTTATTATTTAGTGCGGCTTACACCAAAATGCTTAAATCATTTTAAGTCACTAAATACGTTTAAAGTGGCAGCTTTTAAGGCGTTTTGACATTTGCTAAACATATTTAAGCATTATGACCGCCCTTTCTATAGTCGAATTTCAACCAGAGGGCGTTAGTAATAAAAACGCATTAACGCCGATAAAATTCAAACTATAATCATTATGCTTTCATAAATATGTTCTTGCATGTCTTATTTTAATAATATTAACTGATTTTTTATCGTTTATAAATAACGACTACTGCATTTGCAAATATAATATTTTGCAATATCACACATTCTGGTTTTAAAAAACCAGTTTTAATAATGTAGGCAATTATTATTTATAAAATTACCGCACAAACGAGCTAATAAACCTGATTGGTAATACTCACCCAGGCCATATATAGGTATGGGTATATGAATACGTTAAGAGTGAAAATAATTAAAATACATAGTTTTGATACTATTATTATTATTGGAAGAGTGGTACGAGCCTAACTACGCATCAGTGGAGCTCGGGTTCGATTCTCGATGGGGACAAACATATATGTGATTAGCAAAAATGTTTGTTTGTACTTCTGAGTTTAAGTGTTTATTAAATGTAGCTATTTGAGTATTTGTTTATGTTCCTATAATATGTATTTCTATGTATTAGTATCGTAGACTGACACCCATATCACTAGCACATAATTTGTTTTATTGGGCTTAGATAAATTCGTGTAATTTGTCGAGTGATATTTATTTATATATTTATTATATAATATATAATATAATAAATATTACACACACTAAATTCATGTGACGTATATATTATCATATACGTCACACACACTCACGCACGCACGCACCCACGCACGCACGCACGCTCGCCCGCCAGAGTTCTCACTTTACATATATATGTTTAGCAAGACCGTCCAAGCTATTGTTGAGTCATAACGGAACTTACCGGCAATTAGACAAACAGACAATAATTATATAGCCTTATCATGAGTGTAATCACGTACATTTCGTCACCTCAAATCAGGTTTGCATCAATTTTCACCAAAATCTGCTAAGTCGTTGAGTTATTTTCAAAATGTTGACTAACACCCATATCATAAGCAAATAAGTTGCTTACTTTAGTGTTAGATCAATTCGTGTAGTTATCTTATAATATAAAAAATATGAAAAAATGGTTAATTTAGTTTTGCCCACGACTTCGTCCGCGCGGACTTCGTTTACGCCGCACAGCTCCTCCCCCGTAGGTGATAGCGTGATAATATGTAGCCTATATGTTGACCCGACCTATTAGTAATGTTCATGCAAAATTTGAAGTAAATCCATGCAGTACTTTTTGAGTTTACCCCGGACATACATACAGACAAACAGACAAAAATTCTAAAAACTATATTTTTGGCTTTGATATCGATTGTAGATCACGCCCCAAGTATTATTTTAAAAAAATATTCAATGTACAGTTTTGACTTTCCTACGATTTTATTATATGTATAGATGTATAGATAATTTGACAAAAAAATAAAGTATAGTAGAGATTTTTATGGTACTATAGATCATGTAGATATTTTGTTGAATAATGAAAAAAACTTACTGATAGTGATTCCTATTTACAATCTGGCACTTTGAACTCAGAAACAATATATTATGTCATACTGCATTATAAGTAGTATTTATGATGGTTAGTAGGTAGTAAAAAGAAATTCTATAACTAAATTTCTTCTTTATAATACTTACTACATTCTTATAATACTAATTAACTTTTTTTTAATACTACAATATGTCAGAAATTGCTATATCTTATCGACCCGACTATTATTATTTTTTTATACCATAAGATAGCAAACAAGCAGATGGGTCTCCTGATGGAAAGAGTCAACCATCGCCTATAGACACCAAAGATGTTAATGGTGCGTTGCTATCTTGTGACGAGGTCTAATGCCACATACGGTTTGTCATTTATTTCTCTAAAGAATATTAAAACATTCGCTTAAAAGAGAAATACAAAATTGTCGTGCGGTACTTACGTGTGGTAAATCGGAGTGTGTACTGTGTAAGGTAGTCGGTAAACATGCATAAGTTTACCGACTACCTTACACTCTACCGACTATGATCTTTCTGTAGAAAAAATATAAGTAAATAATTACCATCTTCCATAGTAATATTTATTTTATAAAAATAAGTAAAGATAAAAGGTTATCGATTGAATTATAATAACAAATAAGTTGCAATTTAATAAAACGGGACGTGGCTCATGGCCGCATTGGCACACATAATTTTTTTAACTTCCTACTACGTATGTAGATAAGGAAGTTACTGATTTTGCCCCGATTTTCGAAAAGCTAGTTTTCAACAGATTATTATATTTTGAGGTCCTAGGGACCATATTCTACAATTTGTTGCATGATGACATCAATGTCAAACTGTAGTAACAAATACCCGGGCGAGTCATTGCGAAATTCTACCCTCTAATAATCACCATGGTAGTAACAACTATAGCTAATTGGTCGCCATTTACGATCAGCCTGGCTGAACGGCACTTGATCTATTCTTCAAAGAAGCCCGAACACTGCCCCTGGGTTTATCCGGGCTCCTTTGAAGAAAAGACCAACTGTCCTCCAATATGTTCAGTATTTTATCACACAACCTATATAGATACCAAGTTATATCACAAATACCGGTGGGAGGGATGCGCTATGCCGCTATGCGCTAGGCTGCATGGGTACCACCATCTTGCTTATTTCTCCCGTGAAACAGTTTTGCTGTGTTTCGGAGAGAAGGCCAAGACAGGCAGTGTAATTACTGGCACCGAGACTTAACATCTTATGTCTCAGGGTAGACAACGTATGAACGATTTACCAGGGCCAGTTCCCGGTAAACTAGTTTATGTTCGTTGCCGCCGTCGACCACTTACCATCAGGTAGCACGTCCGCCAGTTTGCCTATTTAACTAAAAAAATGATGTGGTGTCGCGGGACACCAGGTAGGAACGAACTTCCTTCGGCTAAACGGCACTACTCGCTTGTGTACGCGACTGTCGCGCCTGCGCACGTCTCATTTAACGCTTTTATTCCACGCATTTTTCTTACGGTTTTACTATCACATTTTTTTCAGTTCGGTCGCGCAGCAAAATCCCTATCCCCTCCAAGCCTGCCGTAAGGAACTTCGTTCCAATAAATAATAATAAGTAATACACTCGCGTAGAGTGAGGTAGTGTTCGTTTCTGCTGAAGATGCTTCGGTTTCGAAGTGAAACGTGCGTTGAATGCGTACATATATTGTGTACTTTTGTGATTGGTGCCGGCGTGAGACGTGGTTGTAAAAATGTGGTGGATGTGGATGTATAATTGTGTCGCTGGGGTCTTCTTTTTATCCGGACCATCTGTGAGTCTTATCCATTTATTAAAACAACGTCTTTCTTTTCGGTTCATCACGGAGGATACATAGAACAATTCGCGGATAATAGCAAATTTAATTAATTTCACCTTTTTTCTACATGCACAAGTTTACCTACTAGCTTACCCTCCAAAGTGAAATACGACAGCAGCAAGCACCGTCGTTCATGCGGCAGGCTATTCCTGCGTAAGGCGGTGGTAGGTACCTAGTTAGCAGTCGAAATATGAGTTATACGTAATATTGGCCTTCTCTCGCCTCTTGCGGGATGCCTAACAGTAAGGCATCTTTTTAATAGGTTTATGGACGACCCACATACTGTATGGACACAGAAAAAGACACGGGCGACATTCCATACATGACGGATGCTTCTTACTCAAACATGCAAAAACTTTTCAACGAATTTGGTTGAAATTTGGCACATGGGTAGATGATGACCTGGAATAGATATAGGCTACATTTTATCTTGGAAAAATTTGTTGTTCCCGCGGGATTCACCAAAAACTTTTATAATGCAGCGGGCTGCACTGTGCAGCTTTAGTTTGGGTTAACGCAGACATTTAGTTATTTTAGTTCGCTCCTTAATAGCCTATGTTAGGATTTATTTCGTCAATGCAAATTCACAAATTATTAATTAGCTATTAGGCACACAATGCACACTATTATTAACTAAACATTAGTATTTTAAAACGTTCATGATTTTCATATTTTGCCTTTTTATGCGATTACAGCATTTGTTGAAGTGTTGACATAAGCAACAACCATAGACCATACAACAGTCTACTTTAGACAAAGATATCAATATTTACTGTAAAATAATAAATAAGGAATTGCCTTTCAATTATTTCATAGTACAAAAACAGTGAGAATTTTTATTTGAAACTTATAACAAAACCGATTATATATATATATATATATATATATATATATATATATATATATATATATATATATATATATATATATATATATATATATATATATATATATATATATATATATATACATATAATAAAATCGTAGGAAAGTCAAACTACAATCGATACCGAAGCTAAAAATGTAGTTTTTAGAATTTTTGTCGCTATCACCTACGGGGAAGGTGCTGTGCGGAGTAAACGAAATCCGCGCGGACGAAGTCGCTGGCAAATATATATATATATATATATATATATATATATATATATATATATATATATATAAGTGTGTGTGTGTGAGTGTGTGCGTTTATATATTTATTGATGTTTAAATGTAAACAAGATGAAAATGTTGTAGACTGGTTCTATTTAAATACGATAACATACTTTACATACTTTCTGTTTGCCCAAAGGATGACCGGAGGATAATGCCAATAGGCATTATGTCCGCCTTTTGTACAATATTATCAAAGGCGTACAATAAAGTTAAATAAATAAATAAATAACGGAAGTGAATCAAAGTCTCTATATTTTTGTGTATATATATATATATATATATATATATATATATATATATATATCATATAATTTATTTAATTAATTTAAAAAAGTTAGACAGAAGACACGCACAAGATATTCAAACTCTAAACCACCAAACGTTCTTTTAGTGTATATCTTTGCACTTGTACCATTTGTTAAACGGTACAAGATCAAGTTTTCGCTTAAAACTTGATAAGTAATACCAAGTTTTAAACGAAAACTTGATCTTACATCTTAATTACAGATTACAAAATTCTATCGATGATACAATTATTATTTTCAATGTATCGATCGATACATTAAAAATAATTATACCATCCATTAAAACATAAAGTGGCAAAATATTTTTTGTTGTTGTTGTTGAATTTGTTTCACAGGTCGTGCTAACTAAGCTTGCGGATATAATTTAATCGCTTTTGGAGCATTATTCGTTAAATGACCATGAGGATTTTTTCTATTCTTAATTCTAAAACCATCCATCGACAATGGTCTTAAATAAAACTATATATGTATATATATATATATATATATATATATATATATATATATATATATATATATATATATATATATATATATATATATATATATATATATATATATATGTGTATATGTATATAAGCATATATATATAGACTGTATATATGCAAGAACAGATATATCTTACTATTATTGTATTTCTTTAACTGTTTCGTTCGGTCCGGTATATATTTAAAATATTTTATTGACTCTTATCTTTTTTTCGTTATCTTTCGTGTCTTCTCTGCCCACCTCTTCTCTGCCCGTGTTCCCGGGTGTGAAGATACTTTTTTATACATATGTGAGTAATTTCATCAGTGGGAGGGATGCGCCGTGCTGCGTCCTCGGCTGCATGGGTACCTACCACCATTTTGCTTGTTTCTCCCGTGAAACAGCTTTGCTGTGTTTCGGAGAGAAGGGCAAGACAGGCAGTGTAATTACTGGCACTGAGACTTAACATCTAATCTCTCAGGATAGGCAACACATAAATGGGATACTAGGGTTAGTTCCAGGTAAAATACTTTATGTTCACTGGCAACGTCGACCACATACTATCAGGTGGCACATCTGCCAATTTGCCTATCAAACTAACATAAAAAAAGATTAAGAAGCTGAAAATTGGGTTTCAGAAACATTTTTTGCGTTTTAAAATTGTTGACCGCGCTCTATATATACATATTATACATATTGTGAATCTAGTATAATTATAGTAAATTTTTAAATTTGAAATGGTACTTTCTTCTTGTCACTGAATTATTTAGGGCATGTTTAACATTTGTTATTGCATTATTGATTAAAGCAAATGACCGTGACCAAATAAATAGCAAGAATATCAACGTTTCTCCAAAAATTAAATTCACATTGCTGTTACTTCACAAAAATGTCTAAAAATTTAATACTATCCTGTTATGTAAGCGTCCATGTAAATGCTAACTGAATCTTGATTTGAATAACTAGTTAGTTTATAACTTATATTTTTATTTATATCCTTCGTTTTCTAACTAACCACAATGCTGTAGTTGAATCTGAATCTGGGATTAGGATGTCTGGATGTGGTGTCTGGATAGGTGTCTTGATGACTAAAAATGCAGAATTATTGTATAAGTCCGGAAGTAAACATTGAGGTCTGATTACGATTTTTCCTAGGCTGTGCGCTGCCTTCTATAACGTTTCTCTGGCATTTGTTGTAAAGCAAATAAGTGACGTATCATATTTTAGTACTAACTAGATTTCTCGGGAGCATATTGAGAAATTCTGCAATGAGTTCCTGTTTGTGGTCGAAGAACTACTTACCAAAGCTTCAGAATTCGGTCGTAGTCGACTAAAATTAAATTTTGCGTTTATTTAGTTTATTTTTACTTCAAAAAGTAACGCGTTTACACGTTTGTTACCTCATCCCCATTACGTGTCATAGTTAACATAACTACATTCATTCAATTTCACACCTACTTAGACATTGCCTTATATATAGTCTATGATAAGCTCACTAAATTTAAACTAACTAAACCCTTTTTTAATTATACAGATAAGCTTTTATTTTTAATTTGGTTATAATGGTCGTTTTATTTAAGTTATAATGTAATTCATACAATATTTTATATCGATAACACCTGTACTGTTTCACAATAAACTATTATACATATTATCCAATCTTTCTTTCGCTTCGCTTTGGTTTTGGTTTTGGCTTTTGGTTTCGCTTCTATAAGCATAATCAGGGCAATTAGAAATTAAAACTAAAAACAATACAACATCCAACCGTCCTGATTTAATATTTTATAGTATGACAGCCAGTGCCGGATAAAGCCGGCGCAGGGCCCGTAGCAAATGTGAGGAGGGGGCCCTTGAGTTATGGCCTATTGAAATTTAGGACGTAAATAAAACAGAACATTTACAAAAAGGCTTTTCGTGATTAAGTGCATGCAAATTTAGAAATAACACTCGTTAAATCAATATTTCTAAGTAAATTATATTCTATATTCATTATAGTGAGGTCATTCAAACGTTCTTGTCCCATTGTGTTCCTTAAGACATTTTTATTCGTTTTAATGTTGAAAAATAACATTTTCCAATGCAGTTTGTGATCATCAAACTCAAATAAATGCGTAACACTATATTTCTACATTTGGAAACACGATTCCAATGAATTTTTTGTTAGAATTTTTTAAAATTGGAGTTTCAAAGCCTCATGCTTTTTGCTGTCAATACCAGCAGCCACATCTGTTTTCAGCAGCTCAGCGAAATGCACCATTCCATCGCGCGAACCATCTTTTACGTCATCTGGATAAGAGCTGACGATAATTTGACTTCTTTTCAAAATCTCTTTCGCCGTTGAAGATATTAATTTGCGAAGTGTTCCAAATACACTGGTCACTTGACGATAAGCTTCCATGCGTTTAGCTAATGCAGCCAGTATATTATCGACTATAACAAGAAACACTTGAATTTCAAATCGTTGTCCAGGTGTTTGATTTTCTACAACTTCATCGAGTGAAGTAGAATCGCTAAATTGGTCGTACTTTGTATTTCGCTTGCGTTTTCTCACAGTCGATTGCTGATATTCTTCACAGCCAAACAAGACTTTGGCTTTTGTCTCTATATCCGAAATTGTGGATCACATTGCTTGGATATAGCCATGTAATGATTTATAGAGAGCATATCCCGTATTAAGGTCTTGATCTGAAGACTCTAACGAGGTGTTAGTCGCTTGTAAGCGCTCTAGAATTTCATTCCACGCTATAACCATTATTCCTGTTCTTAAAGTAACGCCCCCATTAATGTTCGGCTCTAAAATATAGATGTCTCGGTTTCTGATCTTTCTACAGTAGGTAGGTAGGTATATGAACAAAGCACTTATCTACTCACCAAATATTTCAGAGCTAATCGTTCTTGTCATTTTCACTGTTGTGATATTATGTAGAATTTTTCTGCTATAAAACAGTAGGATTATACTCACTTTGTAATAGCCCACTGCGGTCGGCAAAACAGAAACGAAAACAGAAAAGCATGTAAAAACTAAGAGACTATATCACAAAGTACCTCAATAGTCCGGCAAATAAAACAACAAATTTCATTCTTAAATCAAAAGAAAATAAACTTATGTAATTGTGGTAAGAACGAACAACTGAGTTGACTGACTTTAAAGTAGGTTTATCAAATTAAGTATCCATTTTACTATTTTCTTATTCAGAAATCAGAAGAACTTTATTCAATAAAACTTTTTACAAGTTATTTTGACACGTCAACATTTAAAACTACTACCGGATCGGAAACGCGGCCACACACTGAGAAGATCCGGCGGATGAAACTCAGCGGGTTTGTCTTTTTTTATTGGTTATCACTTTAAGACTACACTACATGGTCGGGTTATACAAACAGTTCGAATCGAAAACAATATTAGGGGGCTCCCTGTAAGTATTGTGGTATTGCCAAATTGCAGTATAATAATATACCTATGTAATTACAGTGTGGCCGCCGCTCACTTGAGAATAGCTGAGGTGTGTGCTTTCCATTACATATTTCACATATTTGTGGCTTTTTTGGGCACAGCCCCCTACCCCCCCAAGGCGCGAGACCCGTAGTATTTGCTGCCTCCTGCTACATGGCTAATCCGGCACTGATGACAGCATAATACATACTACCTTCAATAACATCATCATTGTAAAATCTAACTGTTGGGTTGTCACTCTATGTGCATATGTCATCCTATGTGTGTATGTGTAATAGTTTATTGTGAAACTGTACATGTGTTATCAATATAAAATATTGAATGAAAACGGAGTTTCACCGAGTGCCGACGATAAAGAGTGTAGAATATATAATGTAATTCATTATTTTTTCTCATGTGTTGAAATGTTTATAAAATTTATTGGGAACACAATCTGCTGTTAGAAGTTTGACTTTTGACATACTAGTTGCAACGGGCAACCAGCGTTATCCCAGTTTTCGGTGAATCCCGTGGGAAAAACTCATTTTTCCGGGACAAAAAGTACGATTACAGGTTATATCTATCTGTGTGCCAAAGAACACAGGCCGTTTTGATTTTGTACATCCCTTGTCTGTCTTTCGGAGTGACGAATATTAGATATACTAGAATATTTTTCTACGTTTTTTAAATTAATTAAATAAAAACGCTAGGAACAATCATATAAAAAATATTGAGACTTTAATTTGATTGACTTCTATCATCATATTTAAGTGTCCCTTAATCCCTGTCTTTATACTTAAGAATAGTATAAAGTTAATTTCTTTTTTGTTATTGTAAGTATCTAAAAATTGTCTTGGCAAAATCTTAGCTCAGAATTTTGTCAATCTAACTTAGATTTCTGAGATAAGCAGTTGTACTAGGGAGAGAACTAAATTTTTACGTTAACCTTACCTAAATTCCTACTTTATTTGGATACTATTTCCCAAGTTTAAAAATTATTTATTGCGGATAAGTTACGGAATTGATATAGAATCTTACATAACATACTCGTATTAAACTTTAAGGTTATAACCCAAAAAAATGTGTAAGCGGTTGACCCTACAGGCTATCCCTGAAACTTCCCGCTAAATTTTAAGCTCAAAAGGTATTTTAAGCTCAAAAGAGTAAAAACTATAAACATAGATTTTTTCAGTTCGAACATCTATTTTATTAAAATGGCAGTATATTGATTTTTGAAAAGTTGTATATTTTGGAAACGCTGATTGAATTTGATCTTTCGAATGACATTCAACTCAATTTTTGAGATCTAAAATATTGCTTTTGCTAAATAATCGATAAGTTGAAAAATTTCGTAGCAATGTCAAAAAACATTTAATTTTTAATTTTCTTCATTAATAAATCCTAAACAAATTGACCGATTTTGATCCAATTAACGGTATTTGACTTAGTTCTTAAAGCAGAAAAGCTGATAAGTATTTTAAGTCCATCGGTGTATTAGCCTGAAAAATATTTTAAAAATATAAAGTAAATTTGCTAAAAATGACGTAATTTTAATATTTGAAAAGCTGTAACTTTTGAAAATTAGATTCGAATTTGATTCTTGAAATGGCATCTGACGTAATTTTTTTAGTACTTAAATATCATAGAACACCAAAAAATGATTGGTTGAAAAAATTTCAAAGTTATGTCGAAAAAACACTTTTTTTTTAATTTTCGTCAACAATTTCTCCCAAACGGATAAATTGATTTTGATGCAATTTATGCATTAGATGTATTTTTTGAGGAATAGAGCTGATTAGTTTTTGTACTCAATCGATATATTAATCAAAAAGTCATGTTAAAAAAATACGTAGTATGAAGTTTCACCCGTGTTCTTTCATCTAAATCCGTTCAGTAGTTTGGCGCAATTTAGTAACTAACATCCATCCATCCATCCATTAATCCATTCGCATTTATAATAATAATACAGATATTTTCTAAACAGAAATTGCTATAATGGTTTCGTCAACTAAATACCTCAAACCTGCGGTATTTTAGCGATTTTAACATCGTAATCCCTTTGAATAGTGTTGTATGCCAAACATACTGCTTATAATATGTGAATAGCGCCGATTGACCGCATATGGGTCCGGTTTTGGTTTTGTGGTCTATTCAATATTGAAATTCTGAATTATTACCATATACAACGAAATAGCTACACAATTGAATACTTATATACAATTCCTTTACAAGACACTTTAATTTTTTTACTGCTGACTAATTGAGAAGCTTCCTTACAGCTTTGAGCATAAATACGGTCATTTTGTTTGTTGATATTGCTCAATTGCAATCTCATCCGTAAACATTTTTCTGTGACCTCTCTTTGCGTACCCTTAAGTAGTTGTTTTGATTTTACCACCTTATCCTTTTTTAAATTATTAGTTAAGAAATGACCAGTGCGTCTCTTACAGGCTGCAAGTCCTTAATCATCTTTGAAAATACGGGACATGTTTCTAGGTGCTATCTTCATATCCCGAGACAAAATCTTTTACTTTTGCTCCCGAGTTGACACCGGTTTTAACGCGTCTTTTCCGGCTCTCATACACAACTGGCGTTGTCCATAAATCTTGGAAGACAGCTTTAGTGCACCCAATCCCTAACGGCTCGGCCACAGCTACCCGCGGCGCGACCTGCGACGCGAAATGCGGCGCGGTGAGTCGCGCGACCATCTGGGTATGTCACAGCTTGACTTTGTAACAAACTCTCCCGAAGACCCTCTAAACTCACATTTTAAATATAACAAAATTGTCTGTTATATTTCGTTTATAAAGGAGTCAACAGAGTTATAATCATATTATCTGGCCAAATGATTCATCTAGTGTTAAATTGAGGACTCATTTTGTGTTATATAGTTTACCCATTCATTCTTTTCAAAGGTACACTTCATCTCTTATAAACAACCATACTTTATCAGGAAATGTATACTATAAATTGATTTAAAGGACTAAAATTTAATATATTGAAGATATTTGGCTTAAGAGAGGGAGTAATATATTATATAAATACATAAATACATAATAAAGATATTTGACTTTAAGGAAGGGAATAATATATTAAATATATACATAAAATACATAATAAAATATATAGCTTAAGAGAGCGATATGATGATATTAATAATTACATTGACTTCATCTAAAGGAAAGAAGTACGGTAGTATGGAATATATGGACAAAGTTGTCGTAATATTTAGGTTGGGAGTTGTAAAGCACTTTAGTGTCGCAATTTTATTATTGTGGGATATGTAAGAGGCGCCGCCTCGCCTCACATGTGTGAATACCAAGCCGGCTGAAGGCCTTCCTAGCGTATTCCCCAGAAATAATTGAACTAAAAGGAACTAAAGTCCTTAATCTCAAAGAGAAAATCAATATATTATGAAGAGCCAAGTTAATGGCAGATAGGCATTACTGTTGTGGGGTCACAAAGTGATAGCCATATAGTTTTAATGTCCAAATATGTGAATACATTGTTTGGAAGTTGATGAGTATAGGCATGACCAAGGTGTTTCATTAACATTGAGTACAGCCAAAAAGCCAAATAATAAATATATTTCTCAAGTGTACAATTAAGCATTGACTTGAAGTAAGTAAATGTTGATAAAAATATATATACTGTTGCTATTTTTGTAACAAACAGTTTAATAAAATAATAAATAAATATTGGCATGACCAAGGTGCATCATTAATATTGAGCACAGCCAAAAGGCCAAATAATAAATATGTTTCTCAAGTATACACTTAAGCATTGACTTGAAGTAAGTAAATGTTGATAAAATATATACTGTTGTTATTTTAGTAACAAACAGTAATAAAATAATAAATAAATATTGGCATGACAAAGGTGCATCATTTGTATTGAGCACAGTCAAAAGGCCAAATAATAAATATGTTTCTCAAGTATACAATTAAGCATGGACTTGAAGTAAGTAAATGTTGATAAAAATATATACTGTTGTTATTTTAGTAACAAACAGTAATAAAATAATAAATAAATATTGGCATGACAAAGGTGCATCATTTGTATTGAGCACAGTCAAAAGGCCAAGTAATAAATATGTTTCTCAAGTATACAGTTAAGCATGGACTTGAAGTAAGTAAATGTTGATAAAAATATATACTGTTGTTATTTTAGTAACAGCCAGTAATAATAAATATTGGCATGACAAAGGTGCATCATTTGTATTGAGCACAGTCAAAAAGCCAAATAATAAATATAATTCTCAAGTTTACAATTAAAGTTTGTGCAAGTTTGTTTTAACAATTACTTGACAAAACTAAGACAAGATAATATGTTGTCTTCAATCACAATACCGAAATATTAATAGCCGGTACGCGATAAATAAACATATATAAAGTAATCATTGCTCGCAATGAACTTCAAATAATCCAAATCATAAAAATTTCATAAGTAAAATCAATTAAGATAATCCTTATGACGAAAGTCAAATGAACTCAGGTTAATGTATAAAAATACATTAAAACAAGCAATTTAATATATCCAGCTCTGTGATGTAGCTCATACCTGGTTGAAGATTTGATTAGTTATGTAGATAGAGCAACTTTGCTAGGCGATAGATAGTTGGTGTTTATCTGGGTTAACCCTCTGAATACACTGTTTGCGGTAGGGCTTATCCGAGTACCACGCACTGGTAACGAGAAGATAACCATAACGACAATATTATATGTGCCTTTATATAGATATACACAATGCATGCAACATGCATACAACCCTGATGCCTTCGCAAAGTCGACACTACCTTGTGACGAAGGTATGGTCCAATCAAAAAGCCAAATAATTAAAATAAATTATTACTGAACTAGAAATTAACCTTTGTTCTAAAGATATTATAGTCAAATTTCCTCCTATAACCCTAATAATTTATAGTCACCACAAACAATGAAATATTACTTATTAATCGAATTTGAAGTTATAGTTGAAATTTAGTAAGATCTTTGAACTCTTTAATATTGTGATTGAATACTCAATACATCTTAGAATCCAAACAATTCGTCTTATACTCGTTTTCTAATGAAACTAAATTATTTATGTCTTCTCCAGACTTTTAGAGTTCTATTACTCTTATTTCAATTTCTCTTTAATCAAATTTCAGAATTTAATAAGGTCTAAACTTTTAGAAATCAACGCTTATTAGATCTATTGTTGCTTTAAGTGAACAGTATTATGAAACATCTAGCCACCCGAATAATCATAAGTAAAGTTCATTTGTACAATCCTTATGATGTAGAGATTCAATCATGGAATCCAGGTTAATAAATGAATATATACAGATAAACAATTTAGACAAATAACTCTAGTTCTGTAAAATAGTTCATATCTGAGATGATTAGATATGAAAATGGATCAACTTTGCTTGGCGGTATAGTTGGGTGTATATCTGGGTTATCGCCCCAAACACCTTGCTCACGACAGAGGGACATATTAACCGTGTGTCTGCACTGGTGAAGAGAAGATGACCATAATGACAACATTACATGTGTGTCTTTATATAGATACACCCAGCACAACTTGTTGCCTTCGTAAAGTCGATACTCCCCAGAGATGAAGATGACATGATCTATTTACCAAGGTAAAAGGTAAAAATATCTAATCCAAAATTAGTAATTAACCTTAATTTCAGATTTATTTAGTAAACTTCCTATCTTACTAAAAGATCTGTTATGCACTGTCACTATAAACAATAATATTTCAATTATCCAAAAGAATTAATTTGATGAAGAAGTTTAATATTATAATTCCTATCCTCCTAAATCCCTTTATAAATAATATAAAATAAGAATAAAATAAATAAATAAATAATTAAATTAAATAAATAATTTATACAAAATATGGTTAAATAAACATAATACGTTTGGACTAAAGTTCATTCATTCCTCTCTTGCACTCTAACTCCCTGAAGCTTTATTAAAGTCATTTAAGATTTTCGCTCCAAATTTAATTCAACAATTCAGTTTATATTAATTATTCCTTTGTTAGATACGAAGAGAGTAATTTGTATTAGTTTGTGATTATCTCGTTTAATATTTGTACTCGGTTTTAAATTTGATTGTAAATAAAATAATGTTTTATGAAGATTTGATTTTAAGGGACTGGCCTATGCAATTAATTTACGTATTAGTTAATATTTAGTTTTATAATAGGATATAATAATTCGTATTAACATTTCATAATTTTAATAATTCATATTAAGGTAGGTTTTCTTGTGAATTTTGTGTAGATTTATGCCCCCGCTTATTGGTTATAATATATTATTCCTACAATGACAGACCTTCTGCTTTCAACTCCTAAAAGATCCCATTTCCTCCTAACAATATTTCTAATTTGAAGCATTAATTCAAATAATCATTTAAACTAGAGAAAGTTTCTATAATAAATATTTCCTAAGCTTGAATCACCTAGTTTTAATTGAAAGTCAATAATAAACAAAGTATTCCTTAAATTCCTCAATATATTAAAGCATCAGTTCTTCCACCTAATATCTACACGCCCTACCCTATCACCTAATTGTTCCTAAATAAAAAAATTATAACTGCCCAAAATTATAACAATGCAGAAATTAAAATCGTATTTGCCATACCTCCAACTCTGCAACAAACCTACAGTAACTCTGCATTCAGCTCTGACGACAGCTAAGAAGTCACCCCCACGCGGCCTCGAAGACTCCAAAGGAATCAGCTCTCGATCCCTAAAGTTTAAATAACAAGCAGGATCAACTGTACTATGGAAATTATTCTAGGAACTTCCTTAGCCGGTTCTCATCTATAAAGATATGTGGTAGTTATCACCAGTTAGTAGATTTTAAAAGATAAAAACGCACGCAAAACTTACGAAACGGATTTGAATGAAATTTTACACACAGATAGTTGATGACTTGGATTAGCACATAGGCTATTTATTATCCCGGGAAAATCTAGTGGTCCAGCGGGATTCGCTTCTATAATGTTGCGGGTTGTACGTTGAAACTAGTTGATAATATTAATTCAGGTGCAGTAGTATTAGTATCTAATAACAATGGAATTCCTTCAAATGACGATGATGAAAAGTATAGTATAAAGTAGTTAAAGCACTTAAATCTATTCCTAATTAATAAGCTATTTAGCCAACATGCTTTTGAATTTGGTAATGCAAAGCCATATCTTACTCCTATGAAAAATAAGATAACATAGCAATATCGGCCATTTGTAAGGTAAAGATGCAATAATGATAGTTCAAATGCATATGGTAAAAGTATAGTATAAACAATTAAAGCACATAAATTTATTCCTTGTTAGTTAATAAGCTATTTAGCCAACATGCTTTTGGCATTTGATAATGCAAAGCCATTACTTATTCCTGTGAAAAATAAACAAACATAGCAATATTAGCCAATTGTAAGGTATAGATGCAATAATAAGTTTCTAGAGACAACGGGATTCCTCCAAATGCCGACGATAAAGGTATAATATAAAGTAATTAAGTCATTTATTTCTATTTCCTAGTTAAATAATAAACTGTCTTGCCAACATGTCCTGAAATTTGATAATATAAAGCCTTTTCTTTATATTATATGAAAATTAACAAACATAGCAATCTTAGTCACTTGCAAGGTATAGGTATAATAATAATAGTGTCTAAAGGCAATGGGTTTCCTTTAAATACCGATGATGAAAATCTATATACATATAATTAAGTCCATAAATCCATTTCCTAATTAATTAATAAACTGTTATCCGTCAAGCACTGAAATTTGATAAAGTAAAGCCATTACTTAGTCTTGTATAGTTATACAAACTTAAATTGTAGTTTTGTATAGTTATACAAACTTAATTTAATTTAAATTGGAAAACTACATCACCTGTGTTGTTTAGAATTCCGATTTATCCTGCGTCTTGATTAGCAGCCCTGCTGCAAAACTGTAAAACAGCAATTGCTCCACAACCATTGCTCACATTTTTATGGAAAGAAAAGAACATTTAAATAACAGCATAAATTATGGTTTTATTTTCCTAAAATCAAAATAGACTTCCCTAATAATAATATCACACAATTTCTATAAAGCAAACAAGTCCACGTTTCTCCTATGTTATTAAACATCTTTTCAACAGCTATTCCTTAAAATAAATAATTTCCTTTCTTCATACAACAAACATTCTTCACTCAGTCAAGGATCGATCCACCTTTACACAACATTTTGCACAATTTCATTCTTGTAAACCTAATCATATATTTATCGGTAATATGTTTATTAAAATTGTATAGTCAACATTCAAAAGATTTACCTTCTAATAAAACTACATTCTACCAATACTGCTAGATTTAAATAAACTCAACGACTACCATATCAAATACGAAGTTGCATAAATACATACGTAATCCCTGAATAAATCTCTATTCTACATACTCACGGTTTTGATCAATAAATTTTTTACAAATTATCTTTTCTCACATTAAGAGTATTTATATTATTATTTACACTCCGGAATATCCCTGATATATCTATATTATTGTCTCAAACGAAGAATCTCTTTTATAACGTCCAGAACTTTTAAACCAATCCTCCGTTTTTTTCATTTTTCCTTTTTTTTTCAAAATCCTGTCATTCTATTTTTCCATATTCGTTCCCCCTTTTTAAGGTTTTATATGTTTATATGTTAGGTCTTATACATTATTGAGAATTAGTTTTTTTTATTTATTTTCGTCTTTAATTCCATTGATATTATTTATTAAACCTAACACTGACATATTTTAATTAAAAAAAAAATAGTATAGGTTCTTATTATTTTCTTTTATTGCACTAAACCTCTTAAGGGATAGATGAAGTCTGTTACAACTTGTTTCGACCGCGGCTGCGTGCCGCTCTGAGCTGTCATACCACGATACTAGCTAGTACCAGGGTCGGATTTTGTAATACTATTTTTACTATATTCTTTTGATGCGTAATATATATTATCGTAACGTTAGGATTGTACGCAAAAATACCGTTATTGTTGATACTTACATATATTACCTTTTCATTGATCCCTCCATTCGAGATTTTTAAAGTTTAATTTCTTTAGACACGTAATATTTCTTTAGGCAGCGAGTGAAATTTTAAGATGAAGGCGCATCACCGTAACGCAAAAGTTACAGGTTGAAGTCTTTATTAATTATTAAGTACCGAAATCCTTGACTATCCTTTTCCAATCCTTTTATTTTAATGTTATTAAGTATTTGTATACAGTTAAAATCTATCAGAAATCAGAAGTACTTTGTTCAATAAAACTTTTTACAAGTTATTTTGACACGTCAATATTATAATTGCTACCGGATCGGAAACGTGGCCACTATTTTTTATATTATTAAAAAAGTATAACTTCTCACGCGCGTACATAAGTAAACGCATCCATTTTTTTAATGAATAGCAACGTAGATATTTTCCGTGCAATTTTTATCGTTTTTGAGTTAGTGGGCTGTAGAAAGAATGTATTTTGTATTAATATGAGTGAGATGAATGTATAGGAACAAATTTTATTTAACGCAAGCCTACATTAAATTGAGAAAATGGTGTGAAGTTTTTAGATTAAGTTTAAGTTTCGGTGTATAAACTAAATTTAATTTAATTTTATTAATATATTTAAAAAATTTAATATAATTTTAAATATAATATTAAAATAATGTGTCAATAACCAATTATTCATATAATCAATCATCTCAAACTGGTATCATTTTATAGTCAGCCCACCATTTTACTTCAGTTCCATAATTTTAAGTACAAAACATAAAAGGAGCTGATGATCTTCGAAAGGGAATCTTGAAGTTAAAGGTAACCTTAACCTATAAATAAATAAATATTCAGGGGACATATTACACTGACTGTATCTAACCCCAAAGTAAGCAAATTATTTGCTTGTGTTATGGGTGTTAGTCAACGATACTAATACATAGAAATACATATATAAATACTAGAATATATATATATTAAACACCCAAACCCGGAAATACAAACATTTATGCTCATTACACAAATGCTTGTCCCCGTCGGGGATCGAACCCGAGCCCCGTCGATCCCGTACTCAGGGTCGCTAACCACTCGACCAACGGGGCGGTTGAGTAAGGACCAATCTATGGTTCCTTACTCAATGAGCTTGAGCTGTTTTATTGCAAAGCTGCCGAGGCCTCCAGCTCCGTCATGTAACTCTATCAAACCATGTGAATCTTCTAGCAATAAAGACTATATCAACTCAATTTCAAGTATCCACTTTCCAGTTCCATCGTTATATTTTAAAAAAACATCCAGCATCTAAGTGTTTGCGAAATCAAATTGAAGTAACCTACACTCATTGGATTTAACTGGTCAAGCTTAGAAAATCACATGGATTCCTTCCACTTTATCGTCAGATACTGGAAGCTATCCTATTTTACATTCCTTAAAATAAAAAATCAAACGAGTCCGAAATTGATGGTGTTGCTCAATTTTAACTAAAAGTTTTGATAAGCTCCTTCCTGCTTCATCATAAGACTTTGTAAATCATTTAGCACCAGGGTATTTGTCAAAACAGAACAACTGAGTCCAATCTAAACAGGTTTTTCTTGTTTAGTTTATAACTTACCATGGCCACCTTCGAGATCGATCGTTAAATCCTAAGTTATGATGAGCATCAGATCCCAGAAATCATCCAGCATCAAAATGTTTGTCAGTACAAGACAATTGAGCGCTAACTCAATAAACTTACCTTGTTGAGTTTAGAAGTTTATTATCTAAGCATTTTGCATCTGAATGTGAGAAGTTTCAATATGACTTTCTTGGGCTCCATCTTCAGAGTCTCGTAATAATGAAAAATATTTTATTGCAACGAAACGAACGACTCCAAACTTTACTATCTTAACACTTTCTGTCTGTGAGTTACAATGACACTCTAGTGGCTCCATAATCCATTTCTCGTCGTTATGAGTACTAATTAAACTTAATACTTATAGCAACAAAACCAATGACCCAAAATTTGGTTACCTCGTCAAAACTCTACATCTGAGAGTTCTAGTCCCTATATCCAGGCTACATCATGATATTAGCTGGATAGTACCATAATATTGCATTGTCATTGAACTTACAAAAGTTTACCAAGTTTCAGTACAAATAAATATCAGGAAGTCGATAAATATGGTTTGCAAAATCTTTTATTTACATACAAATATTGCTAGTTAAATAAAAGCTGATATCTTCGAATGAAGATATTGTCGCATCAGGTCTAGGTCACCATGTTATTGCAATTAATTGAAGTAATAAAATACAAAATTTAGCATCAATAAAGCCTTTACAAGTTGCTAAATTCCTTTCATCAAGTTGAAAAGAGCTGGTGAGCTTTCAACGGTTGCACAGATTTTATTGAATCATAGCTAAGAACCATCTCGCAAAATAGGGTTTAGAAATAAAAAAAAATCGAACTATCCGCCAGGGCGCTACGATGCACGGACAGATATACGGACACACATCTGAAACTTATAACAACTTTCGTTTTTGCGTCGGAGGCTAAAAATAGTTGTAAAAATTTTAATACAATATAGTATCTATATAATTTCCATTGGTAATGTTTTTGTGTTATTCTGATTCCAACCCTGGCGTACTAGTGAATAAAAGTATTATTTTGTTTTATTCGTTCATCACACCGCGCGTCACGGTCGAGCGTTTTTCCGCACCGTGATTCGCGTCGCCGGCAGCTGTGGCATACTTCATACAGTTTCCTACATTTGTTTTCGCTCGTCGCGTCGCAATTCGCGTCGCCGGTCGAGCCGCGCGAGCCGTCGCCTGGCGGTACGAAAGGCGATCGCTCAGATCTGTCCAACTATCAGCCTATAGCGATAACCCCTTTGTTCTCAAAAATAATGGGATCCATTATTAACAGACCGCTTTTGGGGTATCTAGAAGAGCACCAGCTGATTAGTGATCGTCAGTACGGTTTTCGTCACGGTTGCTCAGCTGGTGACCTTTTAGTTAACCTGACGCAATGATGGGCGGAGGCTGTGGAGGAGGGTTTGGCAATTAGTTTGGACATAGCGAAGGCCTTTGATCGGGTATGGCACAAAGCACTTCTCTCCGAGCTCCCTTTTTATGGGCTTCCTGTGAAACTCTGCAATTGGATTACGAGTTTTTGGCAGATTGGAGCATCAAGGACGTTGTTGATGGCACATGCTATAAACTTAAACCTGTTAATGCTGGTGTTCGAAGAACAACTTTCGTCCATTTTAACCCCAAGAAGACGCAAGTTTGTTCGTTTTCCAATAAGAAATCTCCTTTTGTCGTATTTCCTTGCTTCGAAAATACTTCCCTAACAGCCACAGTCTGTCTTGAAATTCTTAGAGTTGACATATCGAGCAACGTTCAGTTCCGTGGCCACTAAGGTAGGCAAGCCCAAATTAGCCACAAAAAAGCTGGTGTTCTCAGCAGGGCCAGGCAGTAATTCACACCAGCTCATCACTTACAACTTTATAAGGCACGAATCCAGCTTCATATGGAGTACTGCTCTCACTTGTGGGCGGGGGCTCCTCAGTACCAGCTCCTTCCTTTTGACCGCATTCAACGTAGAGTGACTCGAATCGTCAATAACAGGACTATTTCTGGTCGGTTCGACTCTTTGGCATTACGTAGAGATGTGGCTTCGTTCTGCATCTTCTATCGGATTTATCGTGAGGAGTGTTCCAAGGAACTGTTTAGATTAATTCCTGCCGCAGAATTTCACCATCAAAGATCGCGACAAAATTAAAAATTTCATCCTCACCGTCTCGATTTCTGGATGTGCGATGTGTGCGATTCTCGAGGCATTTTTTTCCCGCACTATTCCTCTGTGGAAACAATTACCGGCAGGGGTTTTCCAAGCGGATACGACTTAGGGACCTTCAAGAAAAGAGCCTACTCTTTCTTAAAAGGCCGGTAACGCAACTGCAAATCTTCTGATAGTCTGGTTGTCCATGGGCATTAAGTTTACTCTATATATTGGTCCAGACCCCCTTCGAAGAACAGACCATCTGCCATCTTTCGAGGCAGGCATTATTATTTTAACCCAAGATTTCTCACCCATGTGATAGCTAGTGACTTAAGTGACACATGCTTTGTACCCGGCTAATTACGAAAACAAATTGCATGATCCTGGTTTCAAAACCAAAAAGAACATAGGCAAGACTTCATAAATCGTTTATTTTAGTTAGATATATTCCTTAAGATTCTATATCAACTCCTTAACTTATCCGTATTTAATAAATATATTTTTTTAACTTGGGGAATAGTAGCTAGATAAAGTTGGAATTTAGGTAAAGTTAACAAAAACAATCAGTAGTAGTCTATGGTATTATATATTGTCATTGGGTTTCTTCAGTACAACAGCTGCTAATCTCAGAAATCTAAGTTAGTTTGACAGAATTTTGAGCTAAGATTTTGCGAAGACCCTTTATAGGTACTTAAAAGAACAAAAAATAAATTAGCATTAATTATTCTGTAATACCAAAACAAGGAGAATTTTTATTTGATACTTATAATGAAAATTATGACATATAAACTTATTGCTGTTTTAATGAAAATGTAATTAAAGTTTTATACAATGGCAACAAATGTGATGACAGAATTCAATCAAAGTCCTAATATTTTTATATGATTGTTCCTATTAATTTAATTGATTAAAAAATTGTAGAAAATTATTCTAGTTTATCTAATATTCGTCACTCCGAAAAACGCGCAAGGGATGTACAAAATCCAAAATAGCCTGTGTTATTTATGCATTTATACGAATAGGTTAAAAAACGACTACAATATAAATACACACAATGACAGAGATAACATCATTGAGCATTGCTATATCCAATGGCAACTTGAATCAAAGCAAGGCTATGAGAATCTAAATTCGCTCATTAAAGACCATAATTAATAAATAAATGGAAATAAATAGAATAATAATTGCAAGAAAAATGATTAAGGCGAGGAATCGGGACAAACGGGAAAAAACTGGTTTGCTAAATCGCGTTTTTTTGTATTGATTGTTAAATAACAATTTTACAAAAATTACACGATATACCTGAAAATATTATCTAAGGAACGTGCTGAGTTATTACATGATAGAATGTACTCTACTCGATCATATAAAATTCCGAAAACAGGCTTAAAAAATCTCCAAAACAAATAATTTGTTAATAATATTTCTAATCTTCCACGTGATTTTTATATGGTGATATTTAGTTTTAAATACAAAAAAGAATGTACTAAATTTTGGTTTTCAGCTGAAGGTCCTATATTTATTTATCCTAAAATTAATACATTTCCCAGCGGTTTCAGATCATACCGCGCCGTCCATTTCCTATAGAATTGACGCGCGTCAAAATACCTCGCCTTAACATTGGCAATGGATCACATTTATAAATCTATATTACCTACTTAATCTATATTAATATTATAAATGCGAAAGTTTGGATGTTTGAATGGTTACTCAATCACGCAAAAACTGCTGAACGGATTTGAATAGAATTTGGCACAGAGGTAGATGATGACCAGAAATAGCACATCGGCTACTTTTTATCCCGTAAAATTTAGGTCATCCCCCGCGGGATTCTGTATTATAAATATTCACCAAAAATATTTATAATACAGTGGGCTGTACGCTGCAGCAAATAAAATATAAATCTTTACAACATTTTCTATTAGTTTTGCTATACTAAACTAACTACAAATTTAATTACTTCTATCAATAGTATAAAGAGTAAGATTTGTTTGTTTGTAATTGATAAATTAATAAACTAATGAAAGAAATTATAAAATCGATCCAGCTGGAACCGATTTTATAAATTTTATAAATTCTTTCACCAGTTTCAAGCTACGGTATCACTAAGAACCATAAGTTACTTTTTCTCCGACTCAGTAAAAGGAAGTATTTTGTGCGGGTCATGCGAACAAAATCGCAGGGAAAATCTAGTATTATAAATCCGAAAGTTTGGATGTTTGGATAAATGGATGTTTGTTAATCAAGCACGCAAATACTACTGAACTAATTTGAATGAAATTTGACACACAGGTAGATGATGATCTGAAATAGCACAGATGCCACTTGTTATCCCGGAAAAATTAGGTGATCTCGCGGGATTCGCCAAAAACTTTTATAATATTAAATATAAAAGTTTTTGGCGAATTAAATGTAAAATTTTGAAATATTTGACATACATCACAATATGTATGCTATTACGTTTACTGTTTAACCCATAATTAGCAGAGTCATAGAATTATAATCGAATATATACCAGTCAGTGACCACGTGATCTATGCCAACGAGCGGTCAACAATCTAAAGTTACTTCTATCTTGCACTTTGAGTATTAAGATCTTACATTAGCGTATCCTGAAGTATTTTTGACAAATCGAAATCAAAATCTGTACTGCTGAAGTGACATAATATTCTCGGTCAGTTGCAGCCGAAAATAACCCATAATTAGCAGATTTAACTGTTATTAGATTGCTTTGTCTTAAATATACTGTAAACGTTAGTATTTTTTATTACCACTACTATTCCTAGTCTTAGTCCTATTTGGAATTCATATTGTATAATTTTTGGACATAAAATGTGTTTTAGAAAAGTATTGGATATTGGTAAAAAATATAGCAGTTCATTATTTCTGAATACAATAATTACTTACTTTTGCAGCATTTTACATTTATTTTTCATTCGCCTTCACAAAAGAAGGTTATCAATTTGGCTGTATTTTTTTGTTTATTGCCACATTTGGTCATTTATGAGCCGATTTTGAAAATTCTTTTTTTGTTACCTCCCTATATACCCTCCCAGGGTATACTTTTCGTGTAGTTCCATTTTAACTTGGTAAAGATCTAATGCAAGGTTCCGAGTATATAGGAAATGGGAAGTTGATTGCTGTAGTTTCACTGCCTTATCTGTTTTCTTTTTTGGTCGGTAGCTTTTTACAAGCTAACTATATCAATAAAATAATTATATTTGAAATTTAACCATTAAGTAAACATTACTTTAAGTAATTATCCTAGAGAAGAAGGCCATTGTTGCAGTTTTTAATTTTGTGAATTTTAACGTAACACCTTGGGTCATTCGCACCACTCCACCAATGCGGTGCGAAAGGACCCATGCCAAAAGAGCTCTTAAGCAATTCATACCACGGTCCGAACCGCTCGCAGCGGAAACGACTAAAGACCCTAAAGATCCAATTATGTTTTTGAAATTATAAGCTTTAAAATGATATATTTTATTATAGTAAAATGTCCATTCGTCCCCCGTCTTCCCCGTCCTCTCGCTAACAGAACGATTGGTTTTGGATGAGTACAAACATTAACGGTAATAGTACATTATACTGAAGTTAAAAGGAAAACTACCACGGCTAAGTAGATTTTAGAAGTTTACTAGCAGTAGTCGATCAACTTATAAAATGTGGTTGGAGAAGATCTTTATGGCGGTGAAACTGTGGTGCGGATGTATGTCATTGGCTTTAAGAAGGTTAAAATATGTTCGTATGAAATAAATAAAATAAATAATAAATAAATATTCACGGGACAAATTACACTTACTGATCTAACCCCAAAGTAAGCAAATATTTGCTTGTGTTATGGGTGTTAGTCAACGATACTAATACATAGAAATACATATATAAATACCAGAATATATATAATAAACACCCAAACCCGGAAATACAAACATTTATGCTCATCACACAAATGCTTGTCCCCGTCGGGGATCGAGCCCGAGCCCCGTTGATTGCGTAGTCAGGGTCGCTAACCACTCGACCAACGGGGCGGTCAATCAAATAATAAGAACTTTCCTTAGTCAGATTTATTATGATGGCAACCACGGAACCCTACATTGCGCGTGGCTAGACATGCAATTGGCAGGTTATTATTTTATGTTATCTTTCGTATCTATTTACACGTTGTGCACGAATTGTATATGATAAAAAATATTCTTCGTAATACACGTTCAATAATGACAGTTATTATGTTTGAGTTATAAAATCTTCCAACGGATGTAATACAACGATTTTTTGTAACGGAATACTTTAATGATTATACTTCCCGTGGAGTGAGCGATTTGTAAAATCAATGTGCGTCGTGTATGATATTTCGCAACCACAATTTTGCCAGATTTATTACACGCTTTTTATTAGCTTCACCTGTATGTTTGTATATTTGTTTGTATGTTTGTTTGTAACCGACTTCTTTGGGCGCGATTTTGACCAACTTTAAACGGCCAGATTTCGTTCAAACTTTGTAGATTTATCGAGGACCGATGACAATACACTAATTTGATAAAATTATTCCATTTTTAACCGACTTCAAAAAAGGAGGAGGTTCTCAATTCGGCTGGTATATTTTTTTTATGTATGTACACCAACAAAGAATCACGTAATTCGGTTCAAAAACCTTGGAGAAATCCTCCAAGGTTTTTGAACCGAATTACGTGATTCTTTTTTTGTTTGATGCGCAATAGTTTCGAATTGGTCCCATAAAAATTTGATTCAGGTAGGCCCAGTAGTTTTTGTTTTATGAACATTTTTTTATTTATTGTACCTATCTCGATGTCTGAAATCAAATCTCGCAAGTAAATTTGATCCACTTCCCGGTTACCGATTGAGCTGAAATTTTGTATACGTATGTTAATTGAATGACAATGAAACCTTATTATGACATGGAGCTGATCTGATGAATCTGAATCGGAAGGTGACCACAGGAATTTAATAATTAAATGGAGCTGATCTGATGAATCTGAATCGGAAGGTGACCACAGGAACTTAATAATTAAATGGTTAAAAATCGGTTAATAACAAGACTATTGAGTTTGGACTCATTTGATTCATGTTGACGAGCACTTTGGTGCTTGGTGCTAACTAGGATCCTGCAGGGTTCGATGATGAAGCAAAAAGGTGACCATAGGAGCTCAGCAATTAAATAACACAACTCTGTCGAGTTTGGGCTCGTTTGATTCGTGTTGACAAGCACTTTGGTGCTTGGTGCTAACTAGGATCCTGCAGGGTTCGATGATGAAGCCAGAAGGTGACCATAGGAGCTCAGCAATTAAATAACACAACTCTATCGAGTTTGGGCTCGTTTGATTCGTGTTGACGAGCACTTTGGTGCGGGTGGAAACTAGTTATAAAAGGAACTACTCTTAACAAAAGTCTTTGTTCTACATCTGTCAAGTCGGTCAGTTCAAGAGGTAAAGATATAACTTCCATGTTGTTCCAGTCGGCCTGAGAAGGAACTTGTCTTTTTTTATGGTAGTCGAGCAAAAAAAAATCAAAACGTGCTTTAACTAATGACGTCTGTTGTTTTGGATATAATAATTGTCGCCACGTATGTTAAACCCTACAGTATGGCGAATGATTGATAGATTGCCTGGATACTTGATTTATATGTATAATGTTTTACATGCACAATAAATGACTGATAAATGATATCAATCTAACCATATTGTCTGATTATGAACTGAGCCTGGTCTCTGATACCACATACTGATCTGATTATACCACAAACTGATCTGATCGTGGGAACTGTCCCCACAGTGGCCTCCAACCTCCCCTATAGCCACCCCGAGCCTCGCTCAACTGATACTGATTCATACTGTAATACCCTGGTCTGGTATTCTGAACTGTTCTGACTGATCTGCTGCTGATTTACTGATCTGATCACCTGATATGGTCACCTGGTCTGGTTAACTGATTCTGATAACTGTTTCATGTGACCGACTGATTCGTGTGGTATTTTATTGATATGGTTAGATCTGATATCAACACTGGTACAAATTAAAGTCACTTACCAAATTGCGCTGTTACCTCGGTGCTGTCTGGTCCCGGAATGGCACTGCTCTGCCGCTGCTATTTTAAATTACTTACTTGTCATCTGAGATGTCAAATGACATTGACATATATTCGCTTTCAGACAGTTGTCATTCAAGATGACAAATAAATTCAACAGATAATTATTCGCTTTCGCGACACTCCCACCAGGGGCAAAGAAAACAACCCTGTTATAATTATGCAATATAATTAAGCTAAGAATTGATTTAAATTAAAGTGACAGCAACTGAGATGTCCACTGCTTCACCAGTTCCCTTGCCCTTTTAGCAGAAGACCTGATAGACCGGTTTTCGGTCGGCTCTGTGTTTTCTGAATCATCTTTGGTAGCTAGTTCGTCTGATTCATTAATTTGGCTATTCTGATTGGTTCTTGGGGTAGGTGTGGGATTGTCAGCGTCTGGTAAAGGTTTGTCCTGATCGTCTATTTCCAAGGGGAACAAGTGGCCAATTGAACGAGTATAAACTTCACCTGATGGTACCTTTATCTTTGCCACTCTGATCTGTCCGTCTAACCCCTTCTGCAAATCGGTAATTTTGCCAACTTTCCAGTGTGCCCTGCTAGTGTCTGCCTTGATTTGTACCACTTCCTCCAATCTTGGTGCTCTATTAACGATGACTCGCGGTTGGCGATGCTTATCTTTACGCTCTCGCAAGCTGGTTAAATATTGATTTTGGAACATTTTAGTAAATTCACGAAGAATAACCTGACCACGTTTCCAACTGTCAATAAGATTAGTTTTCGTCACCGTAGCTGATTCTAGGAAATCTTGATCTGATATGTTAGCTGTTAATGCCCCTCCGACACGTAAAAAATCAGCTGGGGTCAATATGTGTTCCAAGTCACTACCTACTGTAGTTAAGGGTCGAGTATTGATGACTGCTTCGATCTCTTTCATTAAGGTGCACAATTGATCATGATTCAGAACGTGTTTGTCCAAAGTCCGCTTTAAAGAATGTTTAACTATGCCTATTAAGCGCTCATAAAAACCACCAAACCACGGAGCTAATTCAGGAATGAATTTCCAACGCACGTTATTCTTAATACAGTAGTCTGAAATAATTACGTCAGCTGTAAGTTTAAATTGGGTAGCATTATCCGATATAATAAGAGAAGGTACACCTCGTACTGCTATGAATCTTCTTATGGCTAATAGACATTCTTCTGCGGACAAGTCTTTTACTACTTCTAAATGAATAGCCCTAATAGTCAAACATGTAAACAGACATACCCAACGCTTCTCACTAGAAGTGCTTTTAACAAAAAGAGGACCAAAATAATCTAAACCTGTAAAAGTAAAAGGTAAATATAATTTCACCCTCTCTTCAGGTAGATCAGGCATGGCTGGTAATTTAAATGGACCTCCAACATATTTTACACATTGCTTACATGTTCGGATTACCTTTTGAACTATTGATCTACCTTGTGGAACCCAAAATCTCTTTCTTAATAAAGCCAAAGTATGTGAGACGCCAACGTGAAAGTTCTTTTCATGTAAATCGCGAATAATTTTGTGCGTGAATTCTGAATCTTTTGAGAGTAAGATGGGTTCTTTCTGATCATGTGTCAAATTAGAATATTTAAATCTTCCTTTACATCTTAAGATTCCATATGTGTCCTTGTATAGCTTAAGGTTTCTAGATAAATCCGTTTCACACCCTTTTACCTCTCTTGGAAAATGTTTTAGCTGAGTCTCAAGAATTTTTCTCATTTCACTATCTACATTATTATCGCCTGTTTCTTTAATTTCTTCTATTTTTTCTGTATTCGAAAGACCCTCCTCGGCCAAAAAACTCTTTACTTCAGTTATGCTACTGTCATAAGCAAGACTTTTAGGCCATTGCTTTGGTCCTAGAGATAGAAAGCTTGGACCTCTAATCCAATGATCATAAAAATCTACTCGTTCTGGTCGTGTAGCTACATCTGCTGGGTTATGTTTAGTTGGTACATATCTAATTTGTAATGTCTTATTTTGTCTTATTTCTGCAATTCTTCGTGATACAAATGGTGGAAGTAGTTTTTCCGATTTACACCAGCTCAAAACCACCTGACTATCCGTCCATAGAAATTGACGCTTGACGTTTATCTTTAAGGATTTTACAACGTAATTCATTAATCTACAGCCTATGAGTACTCCCAATAGTTCCAGCTTTGGAATTCCTAAATTATTTTTATTCTTTAAAGGCACTAATCTACACTTGCCAATAACAAAACTGACAATATTATTAGTGCATAAAGAACTGCGTAAATATATCACAGCTGCATAGGCTTCCATAGAAGCGTCTGTAAAACAATGTAATTCATACTCTATGTTATTTCTAGTTTTACCTGTATCTAAACCATATGTATAACAGCGATTTACATTTATATTTCCTAAGTAACTAAATTTTGACTGTATTTTATTCCATTCAGAAAGTAGTTCATTACTTAACTTCACATCCCACTTAACTTTTTCTTTCCATAACCTTTGAAAAAATAATTTTGCTGGTAGCATTATGGGAACTGCAAAGCCACAAGGGTCGTAAACAGAGGCAACACATTTCAATATATTTCTTTTTGTTTCTATGTTATTTGTGTTAATAGTAGTGATATTTAAATTTAGCTTATCCTGATCAACATCCCACATTATTCCTAATATCTTTACTTGTTTATTGTTTTGTCTGAGCTCATTTGGTATATTACATATTAGTAGCTTTGAATTCGAATTCCATTCACGTAAATTCATAGATAAAGAATCGAATGTTTGTTTACATTCATTATATAGCATTAAAGCATCTGAAATCGTGTTGACTCCTGTGACTATATTATCAACGTGCTTCTGCTATTTGATGCATTCGAATACTGTTAGTTTTATTGAGATGAAATCTTATAGTGGCATTAAGTAAGAATGGACTAGAAATTACTCCAAATGGAACACGACAAAATCGTAGGTGCAAGATATTATCTTGACTTGGCCCATAAAGAGTATTCTTGAGCCACAAAAAACGCGTTACGTCTCTGTCTGTAGTCTGAAGGCCTAACTGTAAAAATGCCTTTTCCACGTCTGCTACTATTCCTATAGGGTGCTGTCTAAATTTAATTAGCAGTCGAGTAAGGTCTTCTAGCATTAAGGGTCCACGGTATAAACATTCGTTGAGACTGCGATTGCCCACAGATTTTGACGAAGCATCGTACACTATACGAAGTTTATTAGGCTTATCTCGACTGTAAACGCAGTGATGGGGTAAGTAATGAACTGGATGTGTTTTCGTAACGATATGGTTTGGGACTATTTCAATGATTCCATTTTGTAGCTGATCTTTAATTACTTTATCGTAAGCTTTAATTTCTGATCTTTCTAAACGTTTTAACAGACTGTTAAGCCGGCCCCAAGCTAGTCCCAAATTATCTGGTAGGTTTGGTGGGAATTCTGTCCAAGGCCATTTGACATAATATCTGTTTTCACTGAACTGAATGGTTTCATTAAACTGTATGATAGCCTCTTCGTCATGCGTACTCTTTGGAGGATCGTTAATGCCTATTGATTCAAGGTCCCATAGCCTTGTAATATCATCCGACTTTAGAGGAAGATCAGGTTCATTAAAATTATTATCAATTCCCGAGTTTGACTGATAATACGTCAACACACTTAACTGATCGGGATTACTCTGAACTGGACCAACTTGACCCGACCAAACCCAGCCGAAATCTGAATTCACTAAGAACAACTCATCTGTGATAGAAATTCTTTCCTGATGTACGAAAGAATTATAATAATCATTACCAATTAAAATATCAATGTTATCACCTCTAGAACCATCATCTGCAAAAGTAAGGTTTCTTAATCTAGCGTCATTCCAAATTCTTTCAGGATTTCTAAAATTGGGCGCCGATACACCATTTGTAATATGAGGTACAACATTTGCATATAAAAACCTCGTTACCCCCGTTCTTGTTGTAAGTTTGAATTTTACAACTGAACTCTCAATTTCTCGCGGCGATACTGCACCGAAAGTAAATATGGACAAATTAACCTTATCCACAATTGTTAATATTAGAAAGTTTGCTATGGACTCCGTTATATATGAACGCTGACTTCCGCAATCAAGTAAAACTCTGCACTGTTGTGTTAATTCAGTCTCTGTATTACTGACATCTACTAAGCAGGTTTGTAATAATGTATTAATGTGTAATCCTATGTGTAAATTATAAGTTGATATATCCTTTTCAGGTTGTGATAATTTTACTGGACATAAGGCTCGGTTGTGGATCCCAAATTTGTTACAGTGCCTACATTTGCGCTTAGAATGACACTTGTTAGCTCTATGACCGTCAATAAAGCAGTTATAACAACGATTTCCTAATTTAGACTTTCTTTCCTGTATTGTGGTATATGTATTACATTCATCATTAAAATGATCGTGGTTACAAAATATACACCTGATAATTTTCTTTTTCGGTGGTTCGTAACTACGATCTAAGTTGGTACCGTGTCTCTTTCTAGTTGAAGATACAGTTTGATAATTTCTATTAAATTGGTTATTAAATAATTTATATTTAGGTTTATTTTTACTAGGAGTTATAAATTTATTTGATTTATTACTTTTTATTTCATCTGACCTAATATGTAAAGCGCCTATAGTAAAATTATCTTTTCCGTTTTCATCTCTTTCTTGTAAAGTCTCTTTCCTTAATCTGTTTGATGATTCTCTCGCCGATATAATGTATTCTAAATTTTTTCTTATGTTATTAATCGTTTCCTCTTGACCGGTCATTTTCATTCTTAATTCATAAATTATATCTTCTGGGAATTTTTCTATAATCATAACTCTCAAATGGTTGTGATTAACATCTTCACCTAAAGAGCCAAGTACCCTTAGGTGTCTTTCAATTTCATTAAGAACTTGCCTACATTCCACTATTTTATTTGATGGTGCGGTTTTAATTCGATATAATGCTACATAATGAGCATCTATAATAGAACTAGGTTTCCCATACCTCTCCTTCAATGTATCAACAGCTATACGATAATTTTTATTCGTTGTATCTAACCCTTCGATCGCTTGTTTTGCGTTGCCCTCCAGAACTGATTGTAAATATAGTAGTTTATCAACATCACTAATATTCCTACTGTCTACGTTTGATGAAAACTGGTCCCAAAACTGATACCATTTTAGAACATCCCCGTCAAATTTTGCTAATTCCATTCTTGGTAGTTTACTGCTTAAGGCATCATTAGATACTTTCATCCTATCCCTACTGTTTTGCATGATTCTAAAATCAATTTCACCAAATAAGTTCTCTGCCTGTATTTGAATTGATGTATATTCTCTTATCAGGTCAGAATTCGGTTCCTTAATCAATTTGCAATAATTATGTATTTCTGACACAAATCTTTGGGTAGCACCCTTTAACTGAATATTAATTAATTCTATCTCACTAATACTGGCATCACTATTGCTCAATTTCGTTAGGGCACACTGAGCTGATTCTATGCACAAATGCACCGATTCATAAATCAAATTTAAACGAGTCTTAATAGCGTCTTCCATTTTAAATCACACCCACATAAGCCAAATTAACCTTCGTGTATACCAAAACGACGAAATTCTAAAACAAATTTAATTTTATCAAGTATTTTATCAAAGGGAGTTTTACACGCGTTTGTATGTTGTCTAAATCGCGTAATTGGGTTTAAAAATATTTAAACTAACCCACACTACCCGTAGAATTTGTTCATTTATATTATAAACCACGTATATAAACTATTAATATTTTAACGTTGCTAATACTCAATCGTTTTAATACAATAAAGAGTATAAATTATTTTACTAACAGTAGATAAACGTGTAGGATCGATTTTAGTAAGCAATTTATATTTATAGAATTTCATTAATTTATTTCCATATTACATCATAAATAAATTAAAATGTATAAAACACAATTGAACTGTACGTTAAATTTTAAATTGGGTGGTACACAGTTCCATAGGCAATAACGAGTTCATATTCATTACCTATAGTTTATTACATAACTCTTTATCTGTCGGTATGCCCAACATTTCATAATGATTTTATTAATCTATTCATGTTCATATCCAATAATTTCAAACCTGAATAAACTAATTGTTTGAAACTATTGTTTTCGTAAAAAGCATAACTATAGCAGTGCAGCGATAATAATAATATGATCATTTATATTCTTTTATAAAGATCTGTTTTATAATTATGTATATACAATTAAACGATTTCAAATTTTTATTAATACAAATGACGTAATCTACAATAAAAGTTGACGTAATCTATAAGAAAATGTTACTTACATGTTGATTTCTATTATTCCACAAACGGCACTTTGGAAATTAACTTTAGATTACATTTAGGAACTTTTTTAATATAGATTATAATAAATTTTAAATATACACTCGCGAAAACTAAATAATTATTTTAATATCGACTCCCGACATACGCATTTTAATGCAAGTCGCGTACATGTATTGGTATTTTATTTTCATCTACCGACATACTTTTAATAAAAGTATTTATTGAATAAAATAACCTGATAAGATACAGTCACGAGCATAACGGAAGACAATACATTATTTTAAATAATTGCTTATCGATCCCAGCAACTCCACCATGTCGCCACGTATGTTAAACCCTACAGTATGGCGAATGATTGATAGATTGCCTGGATACTTGATTTATATGTATAATGTTTTACATGCACAATAAATGACTGATAAATGATATCAATCTAACCATATTGTCTGATTATGAACTGAGCCTGGTCTCTGATACCACATACTGATCTGATTATACCACAAACTGATCTGATCGTGGGAACTGTCCCCACAGTGGCCTCCAACCTCCCCTATAGCCACCCCGAGCCTCGCTCAACTGATACTGATTCATACTGTAATACCCTGGTCTGGTATTCTGAACTGTTCTGACTGATCTGCTGCTGATTTACTGATCTGATCACCTGATATGGTCACCTGGTCTGGTTAACTGATTCTGATAACTGTTTCATGTGACCGACTGATTCGTGTGGTATTTTATTGATATGGTTAGATCTGATATCAACACTGGTACAAATTAAAGTCACTTACCAAATTGCGCTGTTACCTCGGTGCTGTCTGGTCCCGGAATGGCACTGCTCTGCCGCTGCTATTTTAAATTACTTACTTGTCATCTGAGATGTCAAATGACATTGACATATATTCGCTTTCAGACAGTTGTCATTCAAGATGACAAATAAATTCAACAGATAATTATTCGCTTTCGCGACAATAATTTCTTACAGATTGTACATGGTACTTCAGCATATTGATTTATGGTGGTTATAAAATTACGCTCAGTAATTGAACGAAGTCTTTGTGACGTGGCTGAGCAGACTCGATTGCTGTACGGTTTCGTATCACTACTAATCCACGAGCTCTCTGCTCGGCGGACTCCTTAGCTAAACGCTCCTCAATGAGACCAATTCTATTCTGCTCTCTGCTCAAAAGACTCATTCGCTAGACGCCCTTGGATCTTACCGAGTCTACTTCTACCAAGGCTGGGCCAAAGCGGGTTTACAAGCATTGGCCAGAGATAGACAGCATTGCGCCAAGCATGGCACATATCTGGCCCCGTCGTATTGTCCTGTATGGGAGTACGACAGGAACGCCTTGCACACTTACACACACACACACACACACACACACACATCACACACACACACACACACCACACACACACACACACACACACACACACACACACACACACACACACATATGTCTATAAGCGTGTAAGTAGTTCCGTGCTTCTACCGCGGCACTCGACTAGGTATGCGAATTAGAGTTTGCAATAGTGTATTCGCATATAACTTAGATTTCACGAGCCACGAAGAGTCCGCCACCGTCTCTGTGACTGAGTTTAATTGACTGAGTAAACAAACAAAAAAAAAAACAAAATAAATGTACATAATATTTATAGATATAGATATATCACCATCCATGTTAACTTTAGATGGATATATATAGATATACAGTCTTGTAATTTTCGTTTTTTATTAATTGTAATTAAACGACACTGAATTTATTAGCCGTTCGCATTCGATGATCTACAATTGCGGATTAGAATTTAAAAAAAAAATAATTGATTTTTTCATAAGTTACTGTGCTTCCGGAGTTTCATACATGACGGACAGGAAATTTTTTGACCTATTTTCATATTTTTTTCCGTTTGTATTGCACTAAATTAATTTTTAGCAAGTATAGAATTAATCTCCGTTAAATTATCTCGACAATAGTATGCAAAATATCTTGATTCCTTAAACTAACAAGGCTATAATACTAGAAATAGTTGCCAAAATAAGGCGAAAAAAATTTCCGAAGGTGGTATCAAGAGTTTTCGCAACCGGCGTGTTTGTATGAAAAGAGTGATGAATGTGGACGAAGCAAGACAAGCCTGCAAGGATCGTGATGTATGGCACTTGGTTCTCTCTGCCTACCCCGTAAGGGATCTGGCGTGAAGATATGTGTATATGAAAAAAAAATTTCGATCGTAAAGCACTCTCTGATGCTTCGCATCATGAGTCGTGCAATAGTTTAAAATTAAAAAAACAAGCTATTATAAATAAACCAAACTAAAAAGTAGAAAATAAATAATAGTTTAAAAAAACTAAAAAACACGCTTTTTATAGAAAACCGAACTAAAAAATATAAAATAAATTTTAATAAATTTAAATTAAGAATAGTGTTAAAAATTTCAATAATTATAAATTAATAATAGTGTGAATAAAAAAAAATAATTTTATTTAAATAAAAGCGTGGGGTGCTTTTTAAGATATTACCGAAATGATAATCACTCTACTCATATGTGTCAATAAAATATTTATAACTATTGACATCATGCACCCCACGCTTTTTTTTTAAATAAAATTATTTTTTTTTATTCACACTATTATTAATTTATAATTATTGAAATTTTTAACACTATTCTTAATTTAAATTTATTAAAATTTATTTTATATTTTTTAGTTCGGTTTTGTATAAAAAGCGTGTTTTTTAGTTTTTTTAAACTATTATTTATTTAAAACTAGCGACCTGCCCGCGGTTTCGCCCGCGTAACTTTTGTTCTTGTTCCCACAATTCCCATATCGGAAAGGTTTATATACTAAAACCTTCCTCAAGAATCAGTCTTTCTATTGAAGAAAACCGCATCAAAATCCGTTGCGTAGTTTTAAAGATTTAAGCATATATAGGGACATAGAAAGCGACTTTGTTTTATACTATGTAGTGATGTTATCTTTATATTAGTTTCTGCCCGTATTATCATTTTTTTTCTTTTTTTGAAAAAGTAACTATTGTTTGACTTTGTATCTTTAACTATCTTTTTGTCAACTTTAATAAAAATCAGTTCAACAATTTAGCCGTAAATGCGTAACAGACAGACAGACAGACTTTCTATTATTTATATTACTTTACATTTTAAATTACAGTATTAATAACTCAATATGAAAAATGCTTTTTGTACCCGTTTTTTTAAGGTTCAGAAAATAAACTAGGAACTTATAGTTTCGCTTTGTGCGTCCGCCCGTCCGTCCGCACGATAGCTCAGAGATCCTTATCACTAGAAAGCTGTAATTTGGCACGAATATTGTATTATCCATACTAATATTATAAATGCGAAAGTAACTCTGTCTGTCTGTCTGTTACGCTTTCACGGCTAGACCACTGAACCGATTTGGATAAAATTTGGTACAAATATAGCTTGAGAGTCAAGAAAGGACATAGGATAGTTCTTATCCCGGAAATCCCACGGGAACGGGAACTATGCGGGTTTTTAATTTAGAATTTTTTCCACGCGAACGTAGTCGCGGGCACAGCTAGTATGTTATATTTATAAAATGTAATTAGTCACGTCAACATAGTGGTAATATAAAATCTTGAAAAATATTTTTTTTCAGGGTAGCTATTAGCAGGGTAGTACAGAGGATATGAAAAGTGGGGATGTTAATTTTTTATATCAAGTTGCCATTGGATTGGAGATAGCCCCCTCTGCAGACTAAACGGTTGGTTTTGGGGGTTGAAAAGAATCATGGTAGTAGTAAATTTAATGAAGTTAAAAGGAAAACTATCGCGGCTTAGAAGGCTTTACAAGTTTTAAAGTAATAGTCTAACTCATAAAATGTACCTAGAGAAGTTTTTATATGCGGTGAACCTGTGGTGCATAGGTACATATGTTTGTCACTGACATTCAATACCATAATGTTCATAGTATGATACTATAAATGCTATCTTCTTAGCTCGCATTATTGCGATGGGTAACTTGGGAACCCCACATTGCGCGTGGCCCGACACGCACTTTACCAATTTATATGTTTATATAGCTATCAGCCTAAAAGATAACGCTACTATATTTATTAATCAACTTCGAAAAAAGAGGAGGTTCTCAAAAATCTTTGTTTTTCCTATATATATGATCCAATGGGGACCCTAGGGAACAATGACTCTACGTCAAAACTGACCATAACCTCATCATTCTTCATTCTAGTCTGTCTCAGAAGGTTCAAGAATAGGCGGGAGTCTTAAACATAAGATGATGTGTCGTGGAATGTCTGGAGGTAATTAAAGAGAAGCTGCGTACAAATAACATTCCGATGGAATATGCCAAATTACTTCAACACTGCCTCTACTCCAGTTACTTTGTATACAGAGGTGAGTTTTATCTACAGGTAGACGGTGTGGCCATGGGTAGCCATGGAAAGCCAGGCCCTCAATATACTCACATCGACAATAAAAGTCTGGAGAAGATATGTCGATGACATATTTTGTATCATAAAACAAGACGAGGATATGAAAAGGATTTTGGTAAAACTCAATAGCATCCACAAGAGTACGCAGCTTACAGGGGAATTGGAGAAAAAAAATCTTTGGCATTCTTTGACGTGAAATTGATGGTGGCAAATGACGGTACCCTTATGCATACAGTCTACAGGAAACCCACTCACACTGACAGGTATCTTCACGCAAGCTCTCTCATCAAGACACCTTAACGCCTTTGTCACGTCACTTACTAATCGCGCTTTTGATCTATGCAATAAACAACATCTACACAAAGAACTCAAGCACGTACAAGAAGTTCTACATAAAAATGGTTATAAGGTGAAGACAGGAACAAACCAGGAGAAACTATCTAACAAAATACAGCGTGGAACGTCAAGCCGCATTTCTACCTTTTGTTAAAGGAGTATTGGACAAAGTAGGAAAAATTTTGATTAAATTTTCAATAAAAACCATTGTTACCCCATTAAGGAAAATTCACCAAAATCTACATTCCCCAAAAGATAGTTTCCCGGTAGAACAACCAGGTGTCTATAAAATAGATTGTATCTGTGGGAGTTCATACATCGATAAGAAAAAGGGATCCATATCATATCGGGTCAAAGAGCATATCAAAGCAGTCAAGAATAACGACGTTAATAAGTCAGAAATTGCTGAACATCTACTGGAGTTGGACCCTAATCACTTGATTGAATTACATAGGCCACGCGTATTATCGACAGAATGCCATTACATTTCGCGGCTAGTGCCATTATGCTAGAAGCCATTAAATTCAAAAAACATCCGAATTTCAACCGGAAAGACGCGTTTAAATTGCCGGGATCGTGGAATCCAGTGATCAATGCAACAAAAAACAAAAGACAATCAATATGCCCTAATAAACGTAGTGATATGATTAGTGTGTATTGTCGAGGTGACTCGTGCGAGATCCAACAGTGCGAGCCAACGAATTGGGAAGAGTGTAGACAGGCTTGTCCATAGCAGCGTTGGCAAGGCTGTTTAATGGCATCATGCGCACAGGAAGATTTCCTCAAGTCTGGAAAATGGGACACGTTTGTATGATACCCAAGGCAGGAAAAAATATACTACTTCCATCCAGCTATAGACCCATTACGCTCCTTTCTTCAATCTCTAAGGTGTTCGAGCAGCTTTTACTGCAGCAAATCAGCCGCTTTTTTACACCACGCAGAGAGCAATTTGGCTTCCGTGCTAAACATAGCACCACACAACAGCTAACAAGAGTGCTACACATTCTAGCAGCTGCAGCAAATAAAAAAGAGAGTGCTTTAGTGGTCTTCCTAGATATGGAGAAGGCCTTCGACAAAGTTTGGCATCCTGGCCTCATATATAAGCTTACCCAACACGAGTTACCCAGAAGGATTGTCAAAGTTATCCAGTCATTCTTGGACAACCGACGCTTTCGTGTGACAGTAGAGGGCACACTGTCTAAAGACTTTCCAATCCTGGCAGGAGTCCCACAAGGTAGCTGTTTGTCACCTACACTTTACTGCTGCTACACAAACGATATACCCACTACCGATGATATCAACTTAGCGTTATACGCCGACGACGCAGCCTATATCACCACGTCGATAAGAGAGAGCCACGCAGCAGTAAAGATGCAGCGCACACTGGATAACCTTAACGACTGGTTGACCAAGTGGAAACTAGCCGTTAACGTAAAAAAGACCCAAGCCATGAGAATGGGCCTTCGCGATTGCAAGTTACCAAAACTTAGACTCCGAGAGGAAGAGATAGAGTGGGTAAAAACTTGCAAGTACCTCGGAGTCCATATCGACAGCTCCCTCACAATGAACCCACAAGTGAAACACGTCGTGAATCAAACACGTGCAGCGGCAGCCATGTTATCACCTGTTTTCCACTCAAAGCTTCCAACTAGGTCGAAGCTCGCAATTTACAAGACGTACGTACGCTCACGTCTGACGTACGCAGCACCGGCCTGGTTCCAGCTGACAAATAAGAGAAGCAAAAACCAAATAGAAGCACAACAAAACAAAGTGCTCCGTAAAATTGTTGCTGCCCCTCGTTTCGTGAAGAACAAGGTAATTGCAAGAGATCTCCAAATTGAATCAGTCGCAGACTTCATCAAGAGGCTATCTACCAACCTTTTCAGAAGAGCAGACGTGTCAGACCAACAACACTTACGAGAGCTGGCACCCTGGCGTTCGACTACCGTGGACAAAAAATCCTATCCCCGGCATCTGCCCGATTCCTCAAAGCATCCCAAGGGTGTCACCTGACAAAAAAAAAACATATATATAAACAATAAAAAAAAAACATATATATAATTATACTAATTATTTAATTATAAAAAAAACTGTAAAAAAAAGAGCAAAATACAATTAAAATAATTAAAAAAAAAAAAAAAACAGGTGATACTCCTATTCTTTCCTAGAGGTCCATTATCCCAAAGATATTTCTATATCCTTAAAGGAGACTCCAATGACCGCTGAGTTTTTACTCAGTGCGACTGATACCACGGTCATGGGGCATAGCCCCGACACCGTTTCCCCGCATCCCCACCAAGGTGTGCGAGAAGACCTACGATAGTCTGCTCATATTGGTTCAACTACCCGCAATACTTCAGTTTCCCCGTGGTCATGAAGCTTGCAACAGCACCGAAATATCGGAAAAATTATTCATCAACTAGATCCCGTTGATTTTTAATAATTCGTTTGAAAAAAGCCGCAAAATCTTAAATTATACAACACAATTTTTATTTTCCCGACCCAGGAATCGAACCCAGGACCTCGTGTGGCCAACTCCGATACCGGACCACTAAACCACAGAGGCGATTTACAGGTAAACATAACAGACGAAATAAAATCGAGCAGCGAAAAGAGCATGTTATCTGGAATGATAATAAAAAATACGTTATATAAATATAGTAATAGAATTGCAACATTTCAAGGTAGTTCCGCTGCCGCCGCAAAGTAGTAACGCTAGCAAATTGGCATAACAAACCCACAGACTACACAAATACTAATAGACACGGGTGCAAAAAGAGCAAATGCACCTATGTAAATTTCGAACGCTTTTAGATATATGGTAAAAATAGAAATATGCCGTATTGTGCTATTCTAAGTTAAGGCTTAATGAATTCCTCTAGAGTGATTTTATTTCATCGGTTAGTAAAGATATGTATTTTTCAAATTAATTAAAAGTTAAAGTACCTGGTCCGTCGTCTAAACTTTTAAGTTTTACTTCCTGAGGTCTTTTGTACTAGTGTTATCACTGTCCTGTAACAATAATATTAACAACTAGCTGTTGCCTACGACTTCGTCCGCGCGGACTTCGTTTACTCCGCACTGCTCCTGCCCCGTAGGTGATAGCGTGATAATATGTAGCCTATATGTTGACCCGACCTGTTAGTAATATTCATGCAAAATTTGAAGTAAATCCATGCAGTACTTTTTGAGTTTACCCCGGAAATACATACAGACAAACAGACAGACAAACAGATAAACAGACAAACAGACAAAAATTCTAAAAACTATATTTTTGGCTTTGATATCGATTGTAGATCACACCCGAAGTATTCTTTAAAAAAAATATTTAATGTACAGTTTTGAGTTTTCTACGATTTTATTATATGTATAGATAATATAGAAACAAAGCTGATAATCACAAAGTTGCCCGGGATTGGAAAGTGCCCGGTTGCCCGGGATTGGAAAGTGCCCGGTATCACATTTTGTGGGACCAAGTATCTTCGGCTAATCGTGGGTGCACTTGTTGTACCTCTAGTACCTCTAGTACCTCGATCTAATGTAATATCTCAAGTTTTTCACGAGAGCAGAGTGCTAAGTGTGAGTTTTTCTTTTCGCATTCGATCGTGAGCGCGTTTCGAGTTTACTAGGAATTTGTATGTGATTTGTACAGCGCCACCTAGTGGTAAACTGTTTTCGCACGTTTACCATTAGGTGGCGCTGCACAAATCACATACAAATTCCTAGTAAACTCCAAACGCGCTCACGATCGAATGCGAAAAGAAAAACTCACACTGAGCACTCAGGATCTACGCGGATTATACAGCGCGAAATGGCTCGCTCAAAAATAAATACTATTATGAATATATTCCATTTTACGAGAGAATTGTATAATTCATGTGTTTCTATCACTGCAAATAAGTTCTGTACATGGTTGCGTGTGTAAATGGTGACAGCCAATTACCTACGTTACATCTAACCTTGGAGAAAACAACTCGCTTTAAATAAAAATCAATGATTAGCTACTTAAACGACATCGTTGTTTTCAATAACTGACGATTTATGTATATCATCTAAATGTATTTACATTTAGATGATATACATAAATCGTCAAGGTATTTACCTTGACGTCGAATTCGTTGAGAAGTAAGCAAAGAGATTTGAGGGTATACGTATAAGAACCAAACCTCATACCGCACACACATGATGCACATATCATACGATGACTATAATGATTGATGGTCCAGGAATGCAAAAGTGAAAAATTCTAAGCCATTAAAAGTATTTTCGTTAAAGAATAGAATCTTAATTATTTTTTATTGACGAATCATTCAAGTAGGTATAAGCAAAGACAATTTTAGATAAGGCCACTGCTACCTTGCTTATACACCTAAGTTGGCATTGGCCAATAGCGTTTAATTGGAGCAATCTCTAGCGGCCATGGACGACTGCGCACAGTGTCAAAACTGTTATCTTTGGCCGAAATGGAGACCATGACAAGACATATCTGGCTGCGCGCTACAAGCCCTTCCACCTTAAAAATGAATTAAGTTAATGGGCTTATTGACTAAAGAAAAACTGTTCAACTTATTTGGTAAGTATATCAATCAAAAAATTATTTTTTTTAAATATCATTGATTCGTACTAAAAATTTCGCGTTTTAAAATTTTACACCGCGAAAACGCGCTTTACTGTCATGGCGTCTTGAATAACACAACACTGTAATTATACCTACATTACATACTCTTTGTTTTTTATGAAATGTCAACTACAGCATGGTGGTTTACCACGGTGTGACGTAACGATATACGTTTACAGTCACGTGACTAAATGTCTATTTTTACCAAATTTATATCCTTAATATATTATTATTCCTCATCTTTTGAATTACAATTTTTTTCTTGTTACCTCTACATCATAATTAATCATTAAAAACTACATTATCCGATTCATTCTTAAGGCGGGGCATCGAGACAAACTGGGAAAAACTGGCTTGTTTAATCACGTTTTTATATATCGATTGTTAAATAACAATTTTACAAAAATTACACGATATACCTGAAGATATTATCTAAGGAAAGTGCTAACTTATTACATGATAGAATGTATTTTACTCGATCGCGTCGAAATACCTCGCCTTAATGAATATAAGTCTGTTGTATCATAATTTATAACGACATTCCGCCAGTCGTAAATCAGTTTTTGATCCACCATACCAATCACACAATAAAGTACCAAAAATATACGTGTCTAAAAGCACAGCTTCATCTGAACAAACCAGACATTTTAATTTACGAGACTCTTCCTTAACAGTCGAGGTTACAACTGTTTGTCAATTTTCGCCAATGTTGACATCGAACCATCTGACCCTCTGTAGTATTCACGGGTTGGGTAGTTGGAATGAAATCATTTAAAATATTATTGCTAGGTTTCACTTACAGCTTTACTTTACCTAAGTCAAACCAATGGTTTCTTATCTGTTTTATCTTTTTCTTATCCTTGAAATTGGAATATAAACTATAAATATTATACCTATATATTTTCTTCTTTTCGATTTCTGTGTATTATACAGTGTGTAAAGAAAACCCTGTCCGATCCGAAAGAGGCATATAGGTTGGTTAAAGGCATTACTAAAAAAAAATATTAAAATGACTTTATTTCAAAAAATAAAAAAGGTATCGCTTTTTTATTATTCGTATTTTTACTTTTTTCCTAAAATTAAGCAAATATTTTAAAAATGACAACACTTTGTCGCTGTTTGTTTCATTGTTTCGCTTTGGCGGCTTCCAGTCAAACACCGCGCCAGAGCGCGGTCTTTATTTTTTTGGCTTTTTATAAAGGAATTATAAACGCGCCGCGTGACCTTCGATGGCATACGACTTGCGCGGCATTCTTTGATAATAGAATTTACTCGTTTGTAGGTGTTCTAGTACTTAATGTATGAAAATACTATTTAAGATTACTTTTTTTTGTTGGGAAAACTAATCAATTAATATCCGTAAAATAATTACACATATGTAACCGTATTACGGTACTAAACAACACCTTTAATTATCCGACAGGGTTTTCTTTACACACTGTATATACGTGAAACAAAATATTGTAACTCTTTCGAAAATAATTAAACAAAAGGTAAAATATTGAAGAAGATTAATGAGATAGGCTTCAAAGTGCTATAAGAATATATCGTCACCCGAAATTATAAAGTTAATTTAATGTACAATAAGCCCATATCAGAATTCAGCGGACACTTTTTAATCTATATTATAAAGGCGAAAGTTTGGATGTTTGGATAGATGTTTGGATGGATGTTTGTTACTCAATCACGCAAAAACTACTGAACGGATTTTAATGAAATTTGGCACACAGGTAGCTGATGACCTGGAATAGCACATAGGCTACTTTTTATCCCGGAAAAATGAGGTGATCCCGCGGGATGCGCCAAAAACTGTGTACCGGGCTGCACGCTGCAGCTAGTAGCAAATAAATTTTAAAAAGGAACATACTTGAAAGTCATGAATTGTTTCATGACTTTCAAGTATGTTCCTTTTTAAAATAAAAAAAAAAACAAATTTTATGCTTTTTCTTATTTTTAAATCAAGCAAAGAGTTTTCTTTTCTGCCATAAAATTAACATTTTCTTTTATTTATGACCAACCAAACAAGTTAGAAATCTATTGTATAAGTGAGATAGATAAAATTAAATTTTAAATAGACTATTGTATAAAATGCAACAAAAGGGAAAATATTTATTACTATAGTCGAAACTTACAACAGAAAAGGCTGTATAATCAAGCTACTCTTAGTATCATCATACCTAGAAAAAAAAAATTCGAAAAGTGTCCGTGATACAATTTACATTTCAGGAGAAATTAATCATGTGTACATATAATAATGTAAATATGTGCTAAAGCATCGCATGTTCATAGATGTTATCGTATTACGATACGATAATTATCCCCCGTTTGTCCCCGTGTTGGTCACGGGCTCCTTAGGCCAACTGCCGTTCTGCCAGGCAGGTCTTAAAGGCGACCGAATGGCTATGCGCGTCACTACCATCTTGACTAGTAGGTGGTAGAGTTTAGCATCGGCGCGACCGGGTCAGGTACCACCGTCTTACCTATTCCTGCCGCAATAGCGTCAGTGCTAGTCACTGTTGTGTTCCGGTTTGGAGGGTAAGGTAGCCGGTAACTTATGCATGTAGCATTATACCTCGCCACAAAATAGCAACGCAGCAACGCACCATTAACACCTTCGGTGTGTATAGGCAATGGGTGACTCTTTCCCTCAGGAGACCCATCTGCTTGCATACACATATATATATATATACATATATATATATATATATATATATATATATATATATATATATATATATATATATATATATATACGGCTCAAGTTTGCTGTAGACTCTGGCCATAGATTCATTTTGATACGACTTAGGGACCTTCAAAAAAAGAGCTTACTCTTTCTTTCTTAAAAGGCCGGCAACTCTAATCAGCCGGCTAATCAGCTAGTGCTCTTCTAAATACTTCAGGAGCTGACAGTTTATAAGTGTCTCCATGACTTTGGAGAACAAGGAGGTTATGGCTATTGGCCGATAGTTTGACGGATTAGAGCGATCACCTTTTTTAGGGATGGGATGCACTAAAGCTGTTTTCCATGAATTCGGTACCACGCCGAGTGAATAGGAAAGCCGGAATAAGTGCGTCAATACTGGCACCAACTCTGGAGCACATATTTTAAGCACAATCGGAGGGATGCCATCAGGCCGACTAGACTTGTGGATGTCCAAGGAAAGTAGTGGGTGCATGCTAGATGACTGCCGAAACTGTGGTTCTGGCATAGAACTATCGCACTGCGGGATGGTAGGCGGTGCGTTCCCTTGGTTATCCAGGGTCGAGTTGGCCGCAAAGAACATGTCTAAGCGAAGGCCTTAGCCTTCGCTTAACACGAAAATATCTGTGTCTCGGTCAAGAAGGCAAAGCTGGCTCAATGTCTCGAGATGGTAGTGGACGGCGTTCAGGTTAGAATGAAGCCCCCTGATGTTACAGAAATCCACAGTAAGCGTGGTAGGGGGTGTCATGGCCTTCTTGCTTTGTTTGCCCTGGACAGGATTGTCTGTGAGCACAATTTTGCCCCCCTCCCCCAGAATACGCAGGGCAGCCTGAGCATCCCTGATCTGGCTTGAATTCAGAGCACGGACGCCCAGGGGGAGATTCTCCACTGCAGGTGCAAGTGGTACCTGCACCGGTGTTAAATAATTTTTGTCAAAAAAATTATCCTACCAGTGGGCGATGGGGTCGTCACATCCCTACGCTGTAAAAATAATAGTCTTCGCGCGAATTTAATTACGTTAATTGGTATAAAAACGAACGTTTGTGATTAAAAACGGGCAAATATAATTGAAAATCGTTATTAAAGCTACATTCATATTATTACTGTTTCTGTTTGAGAGTTGTTCACCCATGCAGGCAAACTTTGTTGCAAGTTCCTGTTTAGAATAAAGATGATTGCGAATGAAATTATCAGATGTCTCAATTTAATAACGATGCTACCTTGGAACTGTTGCGCATAATACACTTTTTTGCATCAGCGGAATCGGCGTAGTGAATATCAATGTATGTAGGTATATAATATGTAAAGAGTATAGACATTGTATATCTAGTAGTTCTAGAATTTTTTGATCTATTAAATCATAACAGCTACCCGAGGCGTGATTTTAAACTTTCAAAGAATCAGTTAAATTAGTCAGTGCGAAACATCATGGTGCACACACAAACAAACACACACACACACATACATAACTGAACAAGTACTAACTACATAGTAAACTTCAGAGAAATTAGTGTAGTAATAGTTATTCAAAAAATATAGTCACCACGCGGGAGACAACGGCGCGATACGGGTATATAGACACGACGTAATCGATCATATAGCAAAGAAGAATTTCGCCGCCTCGAGCCTATCGACACTAGCTCAGTGGAAGAGCGTCCCGGCTTTAGGGAAATGGTCGCAGGTTTGTTGTTTTTAAGGTTATATAGACACGGTCTATATTCAAAAAGTATGGTCACCGCGCGGAAGACGCGCAAGCAAGTATATTATTTATGGGAGTATGTACAATATTGTATATGTAATGTGTTTATGGGAAAATTAGGTTAAAATTTTAGTATCTATTTTTTACATATTCGGTATCAGATTCGAGTACTGAACACCCTTCTTTAGCAAGTATAATAATAAATAAATAAATATTCACGGGACAAATTATACTTACTGATCTAATCCCAAAGTAAGCAAATTATTTGCTTGTGTTATGGGTGTTAGGCAGCGATATTAATACATAGAAATACATATACAGTGTGTAAAGAAAACCCCGTTGGATAATTAAAGGTGTTACTTGGTACCGCAATACGGTTATATATGTGTAATTATTTTATGGATATTAATGAATTAGTTTTCCCAATAAAAAAATAATCTTAAATGGTATTTTCATACATTAAGTATGACAACACCTACAAATAAGTAAATTCTATAATCAAAGAATGCCGTGCAAATCGGATGCTACCGAAGGACACGCGGCGTATTTAAAGTTCTTTTTTAAAAAGTCGAAAAACGATCACCGTGCCTTCGCGCGGTGTTTGTGCGAAAGCCGTCAAAGCGAAACAATAAAACAAATAGCGACAACATATAAACATATGTAAAATTTTTATTATAATTGTAAAATTATAACATATGTAAAAATACGAATATTAAAAAAAAACAAGATGTTTATTTTCAGAAATAAAGTCATTTTAATATTTTTTTCAGTAATGCTTTTACCAACCTATATGCCACTTTCGGATCGGACAGGGTTTCTTTACAAACTGTATAAATACTGCAATATATTTAATAAACACCCAAACCTGGAAATACAAACATTTATGCTCATCACACAAGTCAAGCACACAAGCACAAACACAAATGCTTGTCCCCGTCGGGGACTATATATATATATATATATATATATATATATATATATATATATATATATATATATATATATATATATATATATATATATATATATATATATACGGCTCAAGTTTGCTGTAGACTCTGGCCATAGATTCATTTTGATACGACTTAGGGACCTTCAAGAAAAGAGCTTACTCTTTCTTTCTTAAAAGGCCGGCAACGCAACTGCTAATCTGATAGTGTGGTTGTCCATGGGTGGCCGTGATAACTTACCATCAGATGAGCCCCCTGACCTTTTGCCCGTGAGTTATATAACTTTTGCTCCCTTTTCAATAAAAATAAAAGGAATTTTAATTAAAATACCTATTAATATTTTCATATGTTTTTTTACTATCCTATAATAAATATAACCAAAAATAACCATCGCCTTACATAAAAAAATATCCCTGCAATAAATTAACAATTGTAAATGATAGATGCTCATAAAAAACAAACGAACAGAAGAATCAGGTATGAGATTCATATAGTTGAGCCAGTGGTTGAACACAAAGCGCGTTCCTATGTGTTAGCTATGGAAAAATTAATAATACCTATTGCAGTAAAGCCGCGCCGCGCCGGATAAAAATCTCAGGCACTGTAAACACCTGACGTAGATAACTAGATCTGACATGCAAGAATTTTTTTAGTGATCAAAATATATTTTTGCATTTTTGTAAGTCGAACACTTCTCACGCTGCAGTTATTAATGTACATTACATTAAATTATTTGGAGATGAGAATTTCTGAAAATAAACAAGATATCGTTTTTTTTAATATTCGTATTTTTATTTTTTACATATGTTATAATTTTACAATTATAACAAAAATTTTACATATGTTTATATGTTGTCGCTATTTGTTTTATTGTTTCGCTTTGGCGGCTTTCGCACAAACACCGCGCGAAGGCACGGTGATCGTTTTTCGACTTTTTAAAAAAGAACTTTAAATACGCCGCGTGTCCTTCGGTAGCATCCGATTTGCACGGCATTCTTTGATTATAGAATTTACTTATTTGTAGGTGTTGTCATACTTAATGTATGAAAATACCATTTAAGATTATTTTTTTTATTGGGAAAACTAATTCATTAATATCCATAAAATAATTACACATATATAACCGTATTGCGGTACCAAATAACACCTTTAATTATCCGACGGGGTTTTCTTTACACACTGTATATGTATTTCTATGTATTAATATCGCTGCCTAACACCCATAACACAAGCAAATAATTTGCTTACTTTGGGATTAGATCAGTAAGTATAATTTGTCCCGTATTATTTATTTATAATATTTATTTATTTATTATTATACTTGCTAAAGAAGGGTGTTCAGTACTCGAATCTGATACCGAATATGTAAAAAATAGATACTTAAATTTTAACCTAATTTTCCCATAAACACATTACATATACAATATTGTACATACTCCCATAAATAATATACTTGCTTGCGCGTCTTCCGCGCGGTGACCATACTTTTTGAATATAGACCGTGTCTATATAACCTTAAAAACAACAAACCTGCAACCATTTCCCTAAAGCCGGGACGCTCTTCCACTGAGCTAGTGTCGATAGTCTCGAGGCGGCGAAATTCTTCTTTGCTATATGATCGATTACGTCGTGTCTATATACCTGTGGTGACCATATTTTTTGAATATCTATTACTACACTAATTTCTCTGAAGTTTACTATGTAGTTAGTACTTGTTCAGTTATGTATGTGTGTGTGTGTGTGTGTGTGTGTGTGTTTGTTTGTGTGTGCACCATGATGTTTCGCACTGACTAATTTAACTGATTCTTTGAAAGTTTAAAATCACGCCTCGGGTAGCTGTTATGATTTAATAGATCAAAAAATTCTAGAACTACTAGATATACAATGTCTATACTCTTTACATATTATATACCTACATACATTGATATTCACTACGCCGATTCCGCTGATGCAAAAAAGTGTATTATGCGCAACAGTTCCAAGGTAGCATCGTTATTAAATTGAGACATCTGATAAGTTCATTCGCAATCATCTTTATTCTAAACAGGAACTTGCAACAAAGTTTGCCTGCATGGGTGAACAACTCTCAAACAAAAACAGTAATAATATGAATGTAGCTTTAATAACGATTTTCAATTATATTTGCCCGTTTTTAATCACAAACGTTCGTTTTTATACCAATTAACGTAATTAAATTCGCGCGAAGACTATTATTTTTACAGCGTAGGGATGTGACGACCCCATCGCCCACTGATGGGATAATTTTTTTGACAAAAATTATTTAACACCGGTGCAGGTACCACTTGCACCTGCAGTGGAGAATCTCCCCCTGGGCGTCCGTGCTCTGAATTCAAGCCAGATCAGGGATGCTCAGGCTGCCCTGCGTATTCTGGGGGGGGGGGGGGGCAAAATTGTGCTCACAGACAACCCTGTCCAGGGCAAACAAAGCAAGAAGGCCATGGCACCCCCTACCACGCTTACTGTGGATTTCTGTAACATCAGGGGGCTTCATTCCAACCTGAACGCCGTCCACTACCATCTCGAGACATTGAGCCAGCTTTGCCTTCTTGACCGAGACACAGATATCTTCTCCGGCTTTCCTTTTCATTCCTTTGTACCGCCGGCTGGTGTGTGCGCATACGCCAGAGAAGATATCTCTTATCGGCGCCTCGGCAGGCTTGAAGGTCAGGACCTCTCCATTCTCCGGTTACGCGTAGCTTGCGACGACCATCCACGCAGCTACGCGTGCCTGTACAGGTCCCATAGCGGGAATACTGAAGTTGACCGACTCGTCGAGCATTTACAAATGGCTGTAGATTCCGTGTTAGAGCAGGCCCCTCCGCAGAGATTGTGATCTTGGGCGATTTTAATGCCCACCACGTCGAATGGCTATGTTCTCGCACCACCGATCATGCGGGGAGGTCCGTTCACGATTTTGCCTTGGCGTATGGTCTAACACAATTGGTAACCTCGCCTACGCGAGTTCTCGATGTGGATGGCCATACGCCTTCACTGTTGGACCTCCTGCTAACCTCTCACCCGTATCATTATCAGGTATCGGTAGACATTCCACTTGGCGCGTCGGACCCATCACGGCCTCCTTTTACAGGCTGTCGTCGCGTTTGGCACTATAGGTCAGCAGATTGGGACGGAATGCTGTCTTTCTTTGCATCCTACCCATAGGGGTGGTTGTGCTTCTCGCTGGATGATCCGAATGCTGTCGCTGACTCTGTCGCTGATGTGGTGCTGAAGGGCATGGAACTTTTTATTCCATCTTCTGCGGTGCCCATTGGTGGCAAGTCTCAGCCTTGGTTTGGTCGCCACTGCAAAGCGGCTTTACGCCGAAAGCAGGAATGCTACCAAGCTTGGGCTGCTGCGTTGGCATCTCGTGATGTAAAAACTAGCGCATTACGAAAGGAGTACAACTCTTCCTCGAGGTTCTTTAAAAGAGCTATCGCCAAGGCAAAATCGGAACACATTGGCAGAATTGATGAGAAATTAGTTCGCCTTCCTTCGGGAAGTCGTGCGTTCTGGTCTCTCGCCAAGGCTGTCTTAGGGATTTCTTCCAGCCTTCATTTCCACCCTTGCACAGAGACGAAGACTCTCTGGCCCATACCGCAAAGGAGAAAGCCGATCTTCTGGACTCGTTCTTTGCGGCCAACTCGACCCTGGATAACCAAGGGAACGCACCGCCTACCATCCCGCAGTGCGATAGTTCTATGCCAGAACCACAGTTTCGGCAGTCATCTAGCATGCACGCACTACTTTCCTTGGACATCCACAAGTCTAGTCGGCCTGATGGCATCCCTCCGATTGTGCTTAAAGTATGTGCTCCAGAGTTGGTGCCAGTATTGACGCACTTATTCCGGCTTTTCTATTCACTCGGCATGGTACCGAATTCATGGAAAACAGCTTTAGTGCATCCTATCCCTAAAAAAGGTGATCGCTCTAATCCGTCAAACTATCGGCCAATAGCCATAACCTCCTTGTTCTCCAAAATCATGGAGACACTTATAAACTGTCAGCTCCTGAAGTATTTAGAAGAGCACTAGCTGATTAGCGACCGTCAGTACGGTTTCCGTCGTGGTCGCTCAGCTAGTAATCTTCTAGTATACCTGACGCATCGCTGAGCGGAGGCAGTCGAGTCCAAGGGAGAGGCATTGGCAGTTAGTTTAGACATGTCTAAGCGAAAGCCTTCGATCGGGTATGGCATAAAGCGCTTCTCTCAAAGCTGCCTTCCTATGGGCTTCCCGAGAAATTATGCAAGTGGATCACCAGTTTTCAGGCTGATTGGAGCATCAAGGTCGTAGTCGACGGTGCATGCTCCGACCTAAAACCTGTCAATGCTGGTGCTCCCCAAGCCTGCGTGCTGTCACCGACACTGTTCCTTCTGCATATCAATGATATGTTGCGAATTAGTAACATACATTGCTATGCGGATGACAGTACTGGTGATGCTACATACTCCGGCCGTAGCGGTATTTCTCGGGAACACGTCGAAAAGGTTTGGAAAAAGCTCGTGTCTGAACTTGAGAATCGACTAACCGATGTCTCAGAATGGGGTCGTCAAAACCTTGTTACATTTAACCCCAAAAAGACGCAGCTTTGTGCGTTCACCGCTAAAAAACACCCTTTGTCGTATCACCTCGGTAAGAGAACACTCACCTGACAGCCTCAGCTAGTATTGGAATACTGGGAGTCGACATATCTAACAACGTTCAGTTCCGCGGTCATTTGTAAGGAAAGGCTAAACTAGCCTCCAAAAAGCTTGGAGTACTCAGTAGAGCAAAGCAGTACTTCATGTCAGCCCATCGCCTAAATTCGACCTCACATAGAATACTGTTCTCACCTCTGGGCCGGAGCTCCTCAGTACCAGCTTCTTCCTCTTGATCACATTCAACGTAGAGCGGTTCGAATCGTCGACGATCAGGCTATTTCTAATCGGCTTGACTCTTTGGCGTTACATCTTTTACCGTATATATCATGAGGAGTCTTCCGAAGAGTTATTCGGACTAATTCCTGCAGCTAAATTCCATCATCGGACATCGCGTCAAAATTTGAATTCTATCCTCTCCACATCAATGTCTGTAAATCCACAACCGTGCGCTTTTGTCGGCACTTTTTGCCTCGCACTACTCCATTGTGGAATCAATTACCCTCGAGAGTGTTTCCGAACGGATATGACTTAGGAACCTTCAAGAAATGAGCTTATTCATTCTTAAAAGGCCGGCAACGCAGCTGCAAGACCCCCGGTATTGCAGTTGTCCATGGGCGACGGTGATCACTTACCATCAGGTGCACCACCTGCTCGTTGGCCCCCTCTGCTATAAAAAAAAAACCTGCCTAACAGGATCTTAAATGAACTGAAAAAGAATGAATAAGAACTATCTATTACTCAACAACATTGATACTTTTTTTTTAATTATTGCAAGTTGATTATTATGCAACATCTTCCATATTATCATCATAGTATTCATTATTGTATTTCATCAAACAAACTCACAACCTCACTCACACAGTTCGTCTGTTTGTCTGTATGTATGTCCGCGGTAAACTCAAAAAGTACTGCATGGACTTACTTCAAATTTTGCATGAATATTACTAACAGGTCGGGTCAACATATAGGCTACATATTATCGCCATATACGCCATCACCTACGGGGGAGGAGCTGTGCGGAGTAAACGAAGTCCGCGCGGACGAAGTCGCTGACAACAGCTAGTGCACAAATAAAATAGTAGAGAAAAGCCAAAATTTCAATTTTTTTTACAGCATATCACTAAACACTCGTGCAAAGCAGTAGCGAATCGCTAGTTTTTATTTTTATAGCGTACCTAGTACACATGTTTCATTTTATTGAATTCTACATTGCCTTCTCAGAAAATTACCACCAAGGTGCCATTTGATACATAATTTTATCTATAAAGTTTTTAACTTTTCGCTACAAATGTAGATAAGGAAGTTACTGATTTTGCCTCGATTTTCAAAAATCGAGCTTTTACCAGATCTCCGCGTTTTGAAAAAATTGCGTCCAATGCATTAATTGCATCAAAATTAAACCGATTTCCGAAGTATGATCATATTGGGCACCCGCTTAAATGAGAGAGAATGGCACCTGAGGTATTCCACATAAGGCACCTCTCGATACTTTTCGCAGGTGCCATTAGTGGAATATTTTATTATTTTATGTTTTATTCCCCAAATGGCACCCACGAATCAGTAGGTACTAGTGTTGGGACATACTTAGGAAATAAACATTAAGCAAATCGATTAAAATCAGTACAGATTTTAATAACATGATAAAAATATAACTTTTTTTGTAATCATTTTAATATCACAATTAGTTTCTTAATCAAATACCTTGAAAAATCAATCTTGAGCTACAATAGAATCTAAAAACAAATACTTTTAGGTTTATTTACGATTATTTATTTCTCTTCTTAGACCGTGGTCCCACGAATAAACGTTTTTTTGATTAATTGAAAGCTGAATTTTTGTGAACAGCTTCCATCTTTTCTATCTTCGAAAAATCTCGAATCGGGTAACTAACAAAGGTAGACAAAATAGGTTCTCATTCTATGTGCTCTGTATAAGTGTGTGTGTGTGTGTGTGTGTGTGTGTGTGTGTGTGTGTGTGTGTGTGTGTAAGAGAAACACACCAGCCGTCCTCTAAGCCACACCGCGTACATAAAGCTGCCACATCTTCAGGTTTGACCTGGGTCGGGTTTTGCGTAGTGTGTGTCCGGGCTATGGGTTTAACATCAATATCTCCGGGTCAGAGCGGGCAGTGAGTGGTCAGCGACAGCCGACCATCACGCCTCACGGCACGGGATGTTTGGCTAAGTGAGTGCGGTGATGGAGCGAGAAGGAATGGAAAGGGAGCAGGGGCGGGGCGGGGAACCGGGGCTATCGAGGGCGGATCCAGGGGGGAGTTATGGGGTCATGACCTCCCGGCTTAAACAGAGGTTTAGGTATGGATTTAATATCGAAACTAAGGATTAGAGTCTTTATTGACTGAAACTCAAATTTGTGACCCCCACCCCTGACTCGAAGGCTGGATCCGCCCTTTTATAACCCAAAGGCCAGACTTAATATTTTTAAAATGTCGATAATCACTTATAGAGTTGAGTCCTTGGTGAAGTAAATTATTTACTTTGCTTTTATATAACGTTGGCACAGGACTAACAGTGGCTGCAGATTCTTGCTGAAGTTAACTTATAGCCTGTTATAGCCTGTTGCTTATTTTGTTGCATATTATGTTAATGCTCCCGTGAGGTGATAGACTCAGCACCGTAACACAGCTTTCACTAATAATAATAATTGTAAGTTTATATAAACAAATGTCAGAACTTTTCGGATAAATTCGTAATCCTTCGTAAATCGTATGCAAGTAGGAACGCAATTTGAATGCATATTTAGCGCAGGAATACCTTGCGCCTGTGGTGAGTGGCATCGTTTAATCTTTGTTTAATAAATGGAGACGAAATATGGAAACTGGTTGTGATAATAAAATGATTAACAACATAAAGAAACTATATTTTTATCATGTAATGAAAGTCTGTACTGATTTTAATCGATTTGTTTAATGTTCATTTCCTAAGTATGTCCCAACACTAGTACCTACTGGACCGTGGGTGCCATTTGGGGAATAAAACTTAAAATAATAAAATATTCCACTAATGGCACCTGCGAAAAGTATCAAGAGGTGCCGTATGTGGAATACCTCAGGTGCAATTTCCTCAGGTGCCATTTAAGCAGGTGACCAATATGGAATACTTCGATTTCCGTTCGGGAGTAATCGTTGACGAAAAATTTTAAAGAAAGTGTTTTAGTATTTAAAAATTTTACGTCAAATCCAGTTTCAAACATTAATATCGATTCAAGTTTACCAAAGTTACAGCTTTTCAAATAAAAATAATTTGTTGCTTTATAACAAACTTGTCTAATATTTTTTTTAATAACTTTCAAGCTAATATACCGATTAATTTAAAAATATCAATATACCGATGACACTACGCCGATTGATTTAAAAATCTTATCAGCTTTTCTTTCTTAAAAACTGCATCAAATACCGTAAATTGAATCAAAATGGCCGATTGATTTGGGATTGATCAATGACGAACATTTTTGAAAAGAATTTTTTTGACATTACTTCGACAATTTTCAAGCTATAGATTGTGTAGCTAATAATTTTAGATATGACCTATAAAATGTTTCTTAGCTACACAATCTAAAATTACTTTAAATGCCATACGAAAGGTCAAAATCGATTATGTTTTCAAAATACACTTTTCAAAAATCAAATTACTCTTAATTTAACAAAATTTATATTATTGAACTCTGAAAAAATCTATGGTTAGGTATTAGTTTATGTTCCTTTAAGTTTTAAATACCCTTAGATGAAGGAAACTTGGTACTCTCTTGTCAAAGTAAATACCTCAATTTAGCGGGAAATTATAGGGATAGTCTGCAGGGTCAACTGGTTTACTGATTTTTAGGGTTCCGTACCTAAAATGTAAAAACGGGACCCTATTACTAAGCCTTCGCTATCTATCTGTCCGTCTGTCTGTCTGCCACCAGGCTGTATCTCATAAACCGTGATAGCTGGAAATTTGAAATTTTCGAAAATTATGTATTTCCGATGCCGCTATAACAACAAATACTAAAAATAAAAAAAATAAAATATTAAGGGGGGACCCCCCGCTATAACAACAAATACTAAAAATAAAAAAAATAAAATATTAAGGGGGGACCCCCCTTAATATTTTATTTTTTTTATTTTTAGTATTTGTTGTTATAGCGGCATCGGAAATACATAATTTTCGAAAATTTCAAATTTCCAGCTATCACGGTTTATGAGATACAGCCTGGTGGCTGACAGACAGACGGACAGATAGATAGCGAAGGCTATTGCTATATATATATAAGGAATATATATAGCAATAGCCTTCGGCTAATAGGCTATTGCTATATATATATAAGGAATATATATAGCAATATATATAATATAAAAAATAATATAAAAAATAGGCTATTGCTATATATATATAAGGAATATATATAGCAATAGAATAATATATATAGGCTATATTATATATAAGGAATTTGAAATTTTCGAAAATTATGTATTTCCGATGCCGCTATAACAACAAATACTAAAAATAAAAAAAATAAAATATTAAGGGGGGTCCCCATACAGTAATTGTTTTTTTCGGTACATACAATAACGGTAACAGTTAGACGCTTAATATTAGTTTTAACCTTTGACAAGAGAAGGTATTGACTTATTAGCATTAATTTCGATAAGCAATTAAAATTTTAACAAAGCATGCATTCCAAAGCTGAATATAAGTATAAAAATAGATTTATTTCTGTTTAACAAATTCGAATTTTGATTAAGACAAAGCTACAAAAATTTTGTGAGTGCTCTAATTTAAAATCATTTAAGAAAATAACATCAACTTAAGCAACTTGCATCCGATTGGTCATTGTACATCACTGTTGCACTCTGTCAATGTAGGTACCTACATAAAACGGCACATGATGTGTATTTACATAAATATTTACCAATTTTATTTTAAGCAAGGAGATTTTTATATACTAATTTAATAATTCGTAAAATGTCAATAGTACAAAATATAAATTAATTAATCTGTAAAAATGTCGTATAAATGCTAATTCCAATTAAAATAATTAAAAGTCGTAAAACACTCTCCGTATATCTATACTTATTTACAAAACTCTAGTATTAAATTATCATTATTAAATATAAATCATACTTAATTGCTAACCAAAACTGTGTCAAGGGTAAAATAATAAAACAAATTAATCATTAAAATATTTAGTTAAGGAGATGATGGGTCATATTAATATTAAGATCATATTAACGGTAAAATTAATTGAGAAACAAAACAAAATTAGTTATGTTTGCAACATCTGATAATAACTAAATAATTTCGATTGTAAGTTTTTTTAAGTAATATTTATCACAAAAAACGAATTTATCGTTCGTTTTTAATAGTTAAGTAGATTATATGAGTTGGTCGACTATTACCCAAAAAATTGTAAAGCCTTCTAAGTCGTGATAGTTTTCCTTTTAATCTTAAACCAACCGTTTAGCCTGCAGAGGAGGGGAGACGCTTGATTCTAAAAAAATTAGCACTTTAAAGCTTAATATTTTACAAACGAGTACCTTAATCGAAAACTTGTTTTCACAAACCTACAATATTTTTTAAAAACGTATCCAATATATGGACATATATCTAATGCAGAGGTGCAAAAAATGCATTACTTTAGTTAATGCATTAGCGTTTCATTACTCATTACTATGATAATGAGCAATGAAATCAGTTTTCATTACTCATTACTATAATAATGAGTAATGAAATCAGTTTTCATTACTCATTACTATAATAATGAGTAATGAAATCAGTTTTCATTACTCATTACTATAATAATGAGTAATGAAATCAGTTTCCATTACTCATTATTTTTTTTAATGGAACAAAAAATAATTTTCATTAAATTTTTTTTAATGAATAATGTATTATTTTTACATTACTTAATTTTTTATTTTAATGAGTATTTCAATGATTTACATTAAAATTCTCAACGTTAATGAGTAATGTACCAACTTTTCATTGCCCATTTCATTATATTTAATGAAGCGTTAATGAGCATTTCATTACTTATTATACATAAATATAATTACTATTTGTGGTAATAGCTGTTACACAGAAAGAAAGGTTCACTTAAACCAAGAAAATATTTATCTTTATAAACCAAGAAAATATTATATTTTTCCAATGAGTAATGGAAGACCACAAATTACACATTAATTATTTAATGAGTAATGTAAATATTTTACATTAAATTTTTTTTTAATGAGTAATGGACAAAAATGACATTACCATTAAAAAAAGTAATGATTATTGCATTATTTTTTACATTAAGATTTTTGCAACTCTGCTAATGGTATATATCTGGATGAAACATTATCTTGGACGCATTAAATCGAGGCAATTAGTAAAAAAGTATTGTGTGTGTGCTTGGAGTTCATTAAAAAGATTACGTAATCTACTACCGATCCCTACTAAAGTGTTTTAAAACAGTTTCCTCCACATTCATCACTCTCTTCATACACACACGCCAGTTGCGAAGACTCTTAACACCACCTTTGGCGAGCACTCGATCATTCTGATTATGGTATGTCAGTCTTGGTCTTCCCCGGTAGGTACCTACATCCTTCCACATTCGTATTGTATATGTGTTTAGTTAATCTTTCATCTACCATTCTTTCTACACGTCCGAACCAACGGAGCATGCCCTTTCTTATCTTTACACCGACACTTTCTTTCAAGCTTAACCTCTCTCTCACTTCCACATTACGAAGCCGGTCCGCGAGTGTTATACCACATATTTTTCTTAGCGACCTCATCTCGACCGCGTTAATTCTACTTTCACGCCTTCTGACATGCCCAACTCTCACTTTCATACAATAGCGTTGGGATAAGCACATAATTATGCAGGGCTAGACGGGCATCCTGACTTAAAATTGTGCTATTAAGTAATCTCCCTAACGCTCCGTTCACTCTGTTCCCTGTACACACTCTTCTTTCAACATCAGCAGTGTACCTTCCATCCCTGCTAAAAGCACATCCAAGATTTACAAACTCATCTACTTGTTCCAGCACTGCATCATCGACCCCAATCTTACATCCATTCTGGTTGCTGCTCTTTCAAATACTAAAACTTCAGTTTTCTTCGCATTCAAATGTAAGCCTATAGATACTGTTACAATCATCATAACTGTGACCAGTGTTTGCAGCTCAGATGGAGTTAAGCCTTGAAGTACAGCGCCATCTGCATAAAAAAGGCAGTTCACCACTAGATCATTCATGCGCATTCCCATATTCAATGACCTTAATATTTGGAGACACTTAGCCAGATATAGAATAAACAGGCGAGCTGACAACACACAAACCTGCTTGACGCCGATATTGACATCGAACCAGGGCGATATGTTGCCGTCCCCCCGTACACATGCTTTGCAATCCCAGTACATGAATTGCAAAACACGCAGCAGACGCCCATCTATCCTATAACGATACTAATATACATACAAATACTGAAACTATAATAAACACCCAAATCCAGAAATACAAACACCTATGCTGATCACATAAATGCTCGTTCCTGTCGGAAATCGAATCCGAGCCATATTGATCGCATAAATCGCTAACCACTTGACCAACGTTTGCTTTAACCTACCGCATAAGAAAACAGCATTGATTTATTTGTGACTGTTTCGAATAGAACCTGACACAAAGGTGTCACTCCGCAGTTTAGGTATATTCGGCAAGCGCGCTGTGGGCTGTCGCTTGGAACGCTCGACAGTCGCGGTCACGTCGCGCTCGCGCATACTACTCAACTAGATACAAAAACTTCTCGAGAGGCAACCCCGTGCCGAAGTTCCTAGCTTGGTCATAAAACTAGGGCGCACAAGAAAAATTCACGGTTCACGTACGGTTATAAGTTTCAATTTTGCTTGCAGGTGGGTAGCTCTGGTGAGTCTAGGTATATTTTTATACCTAAACCTGACCTTTGTAAAGGAATGAATCTTCTGTACGGTAGAACTATTAGGTATTCTGTGCCCGAAATAGGTTGTATAGTTAGGGTTGCTAATTCAAGACCACCAGGATAAAAGAAATTGCAACGATATAAATTACATGGTACTATAAGTAGTAGATCTAATTAAACGAAGTATAGACGTATTTAAACAAATGTATGTACTCGTAAATATGTGTTTAACTCAGCTCGTGAGTGTTTAGGGGAATCGGTCGTGCATAGAACACGTAATGTACAACGGTCATTAATTATGATTACATAAATTTGAGAAAAACACGCGAAGAAAGGCAATTTGTTCGCCATGGAGTATGAAGGTAAGGAGGACTCCATGGACAAAAGTGTCCATCAAAAAGCATCCAATAGTGGTCGTGCCACCGTCGGATAATTTTTTTTATATAGAAAGTGGTAAAAGTGATTCCAGTAAACTGTTAAAATAACGCTACAAGCGTTGTTAAATACACAATTCACACCGTCTACAACAGCTGCTCACGTCATATTATCGGAGTTTATCCTACGCCAGTGCCGTTCTGACCAGCTTGACACTTTTACATACTTTCCCCTTATATAAGTTGGTCCCCCTTATCTATTTACTCCCTAAATTCCGATTTATATATTTATATTTATAAAAATATATTATATTTATATATATATTTATAAAAACTCCGATTTGCTCTGCGTAATACTTTTAAATACACATAATTATTCAGTAATAAGTGCGCAATTGGCATTCTCAGGCCTTATCCTTCTAGCATTAGTGACTCGGCTTCTTTCCATAATTAGGGTTTGACGTTTACCAGTTTATGTAAACTATCGCTTGCCCTATGGTCGACGATAATTCTATGACTTCATTCTATAAACTATGTCCTAAATTGTCTTCTAAAGACAACAGATTTTAACCAAAAACAAATTATTATAACCTATTAATATAATAGGTCTTTACCATAAATATATTACACGTCCAGATGGATAATTGGGCGATAAAAAGTGTCCCCATTAAAAGTCTACTAAATTCGGTAGACTCGGGTGACAATTAAGATAGTTTCATTTTAACAATTACAGGAGAACGAACTGAAGGAAAATTATAAAATATGGCGATTTAAAATGACAAAATCTTGTCGCAATTATCTTAAATTTTTTTATGTTAATCTTAAATTTTATAATAATAGCGAGAACACGTTTCATGAGCAATTGTTATTCTGCAATTACAATTATATATGAAAAAATGGATTATTTAGTCCGGTTAATCAGTACTGCCGGTTTATTACTGGGGTAATTTTCCAAAAAAATAAATGGGAAACACATTTCATATAAGTACGTCTTATGTACAATATCTTATCAAATTACCTAAAATAAAATTTAAAAATCTATGTAAATTTAAACTAATAATAAATTAAAATGCAGATAAGTACTCCTAAAGGAAAGAAACAACCATCGTCTATAGAAACCAAATATGTTTCTAGTGCGACGTTATCCATGTGGTGGGGTGGGATGGTATTTCCGGATACTTTACCCTCAAAACTGTAATACGAAAGTAAAAAGCATTGACGCTTTTGCGGCATGGATCTAGACAATTCTGTCGTGGCAGCTCAGGCGAGACGTTGCAAAAACTCTACTAACTAATAATCTCGATGTTAGTAACATATGTTGAGCCACCTTTTAAGAGCTGCCTGGCAGAATTGTAAATGGTATATTCTTCAAAGACGGGGAACAGTTAACACACTTGTGCCTCGAAGTAGCATATATATTTATATAAATATATACACTTATGTATTTGCAGATGTCACTTCAATTTTATGCAAAGTGAAAAGAAGAGGTAGTAAGTATGACGAAGTGAATAATGCGATTTTAAAAGTAGTACACTGGTTTGGCACAAATATATTTTAATAAATGAAAACCAAATCAAGAGTGTTAAATTCTCATTGCCTCGTGTAAGGTACGTAAATAGCAATGTAAAACTGAATAGAAATAATCTAAATCTGATGGATTCCATCGTATTTTTAGGTATACCTCTAGAAAAAATTACAATAAGTTAGCAAATAAACTTAGTTCGGCTAGTTTTGCAATTAAAAATGGGACAGTTGAAAATGGGATAGTCAATATTGTAAGAATTATAGACTTTAGATAATTCTACTGCACTATTTCACATATGGGATTTTTCGGTGGGAAAAACTGCTGATATAAAAGCTATATTTTTTTTGCAGAAAAAGCTACAAGACGAACCAATAATCTTTACCCCAAGATTTCCCTGAGAGAAAAGTAATTAATATTGTAACTTGTATTTGAGAATGTAAAATATGTACCCAGTAAAAACATTTCTTAGTTTAAAAAAAGATTGGTAATGTAAACTCACTAAATACAAAGAACAAAAACAATCTTGTTAACAGTTACTCCTTTATGGGGCAATCTAAACGCTTTTACAATAAATTTCCCGTTGGTATAAGATACCTATTATATACTAGTAAACAAATTAAAAAAATGTGTTAAAAAAAACTGTGTAGGAAAGAGTACTGTAAAATATTAAATTACTTAGAAGACAAGAATATCTAGAATTAGTTATTTCTTCACAAAACATTTTCTAAACTTTAAACGAGCAATATATTAACATATATTATATATTTAATTCTTTCTCCAAAACAGATCTAATGATTTCGATGAAATGTTTTATTTAGATAGTCTTTTACAAGAATAAAAAACTATCTAAATACAACATTTCTTCAAATACAAATAGATCGTGCTATGAAAAATTATATAATATATAACATAATAATAATAATATAAGACAAGACAAACTCGCTAAGTTTCTTCCACTACATAAACTTAGCGTAGGGTCGCATTTTGATTTGATAGTAATTCTATAAATGTCAACTCGGCAAAAGTACGTTTAAAAGTTAATTTGAATAAATTGAAGATCTGAAGAACTGAATAACCAAAAAAAAGAACTGAAAAACCATCTACTCTCGCATAGGAATGTGTGTGATATATTATTATTATTTACACCTACGTTAATTGTGTACACCTACCTACCAATTTTTCGCATGTGTTACATTTCCTGCAAAAACTTGAAGTTCCAAATCACATAATATTTACTTTAACCTTTACTTTTAATACTGAAAGTAGGGATAACAAAAAATTTAGGTTGGGCACACCAAGCACCCTAGTGTGCGCGCCTTAATTGCTGTAAATACACAAGTGACACTCGCTGATATTTCACACAAGCAGATTTTTCTGAGGACATTTTTAAGTGTCAGTTGCTTAGGATTACTCTCTCTGATTATTCTATTGTGCTCTCTGGAAATATATACTCAAAGGTCCTTTACCTATGAAATTTCCGTTTTTCATCAAATAAAAGAAGCGTATTTTTTTTCTATATTTTTTATTTCTATTAAAATAATCACCCAAGCAATCAATGCATCAATCTTTGCCAACGCATTGGTAGCTTATTGATGCCCTTCTGAAGAAATCAGCTGGACGGGAGGCAACAAATTCTTAAATGCATTTTGTACTGCCTCTCGGGTATTGAATTTTTTTCCCGCCAAGAAATTATCCAAATTCTGGAAAAAGTAAAAGACTGTAGACGCAAGGTCTGGTGAGTACGGTGGATGACGGAGAACTTCCAACTCCAGCTCTTGTAGTTTGTAGACCGTCTACTGTGCAGTATGAAAAAGTCGCGTTTAGTCATGCAAGAGCTCCTTGAAAAATTGCGTTAAATGTCGTTAGTTGTATCAAAAACGGTCAATTTGTTTGAGATTTATCAATACCGAAATTTTTTGAAAAAACTATTCTTTAACATTGCTTCGAAATTTTTCAACCTATTGCGGATTATGTAGCTAAAGCAATATTTTAGATTCCAAAAATTGAGTTGAATGCCATTCGAAAGATCAAAATCGATCATCGTTTTCAAAATATACAGCTTTTCAAAAATCAATATACTGCTATTTTTATGTAACAAAATAGATGTTTAAACTAAAAAAATCTATGCATAAAGTTTTTACTGTTTTGAGCTTAAAACGCCTTAATTTAGCGGGAAGTTTCAAGGATGGCCTGCAGGGTCAACCGTTTACAATTTTTTTTATATTTAGTTACTTTATTTTAATATACTTAATTGTATTTTTGAAGTTATACTTTCTTTTGGGGCATATGGGAAAAATCATGACAATAAAATTTTACGATGCGCGCGGACATCGTCACGAAAAACGGACAACATGAAATCGGCTAGTCAACGCTTTAGTTTTTCAAAAAAAATTCTCCATTTTTTTTAATTATGTACAAATAATTATTTTATGATATTTAAATAAAATTTATTTAACTAAATAATGTGTTATAATAAAACTTTCTTTTGATACATCAAATACCTTTTTTTCTATTATTAGTGTCTTAATAAATAATTATTTTCTCTACAAACATACGATAATGCGGAGAATAACATTTTTAGAAAGATTTTTATCTTGTTACGCCTAAGAAGACGTATAACTTCTTACGTGCGTACATAAATACACACACGTTTTTTTGTTACTTTGAATTAAAATTATAATTATATGCTATGAAATTTAAAACACTGTGAGTCGTTTTTCTTAGGGTTCCGAAGTAAACTAGGAACCCTTATAGTTTCGCTATGTTCTCCCCGTGTTGGTTCCGGGCTCCTTTGAAGAATAGACCAACTACCGTTCTGCTAGGCAGATCGTAAAAGGCGACCGATTGGCTATGCGAGTCACTACCATCGTGACTACTAGGTGGTAAAGTTCTGCATTGTCTCGCTCGGGTCTGGTACCACCGCCTATTCCTGCCGCAATAGCATTAGTGCCTGTCACTGTCGTGTTCCGATTTGTAAGGTAGCCGGTAAACTTATGTATGTGGCATTAGACCTCGCCACAAGATAACAACGCACCATTAACATCTTTGGTGTCTATAGACGATGGTTTACTCTTTCCATCAGGAGACCCATCTCCTTGTTTGCTATCTTATGATATAAGAAAAAATGTCCCTCCGTCCTCACCCGAGCTGGGGACTATACGTTAAGGATCTTTCAGAATTTATGAAATGACGATGTTCTTCTGACCAATGCGGGCTCTTAGGATATAAATTATTTTATTACAATGCTAATTTAATACCAGTATTCTAATTTTGATTATAACCTAGTCGTAAATGCATGAGTTACAAAAACTCGCTACTCGCTATCTCGCTACAGTGACTTAAATAAATTCAGCTATTGAATTTATTATAATAATTTCAAAAGTCAAGGTTAAATTATGCGCAGAATTACTCACTACATTTTATCTAATAAAACATAAACATTTTGTTTTATAAAATCAAATCAAATTCCATTTATTCCAGATAGGTACACAAAGTGACACTTACACATGCCATTTTGAAAATAATAATCGGCTAAGTGCGTGTTGGGCCCCGCACAATGTAGAGTTCCGCAGTTATCACAATACATAGCATGTAACAATAAGGAGAGGGCTTTTTATGGTTCCAAAATAAACTAGGAACCCTTATAGTTTCACTATGTCCGGCCGTGCGTCCACACGATAGCTCAGACATCCTTATTACTAGAAAGCTGTGATTTGGCAAGAATATACGTATTAGTTACCTCAACAAAATGGTAACATAAAATCTTGAAAAATATTTTTTTCAGGGTAGCTTCCCTGTCCTCTACATGTAAAATGGGAAAGTTTTTCTTTTCTCGCGTACCCCAAATCATGCTAGTAGTAAATAATATAATGAAGTGAAAAGAAAAACTATCACGGCTTAGAAGGCTTTACAAGTTTTTGAGTAATAGTCGACCGACTTCGCCGTGTTGGTCCCGGCCTCCTTTGTAGAATAGGCCAACTGCCGTTCTGCCAGGCATGGCGCGAATATATGTGTATTTGTCATTGACGTTGAATAGCCCGTGAATATAATAATAATAATATTCACGGGACAAATTACACTTACTGATCTAACCCCAAAGTAAGCAAAATATTTGATTGTGTTATGGGTGTTAGTCAACGAAACTAATACATAGAAATACATATAAAAATACTGGAATATATTTAATAAACACCCAAACCCGGAAATACAAACATTTATGCCCATTACACAAGTACTTGTCCTCGTCGGGGATTGAACCAGAGACCCGTCGATTGCGTAGTTAGGGTCGCTAACCACTCAACCAACGGGGCGGTCGACTTAAATGTTTATAGAAACTATGAAAGCCCTTTTTTATCGCATTATTGTGACGGGCAGCTTCGGTACCCTGCATTGCGCGTGGCCCGACAACCGCTTTAGCATTTTTGAAGTGAAAACTTCTTTAGGCGCGTTGAGCGTTTTGGTAGAGGGTAAAATCCTCGGTTCGCGTCACCGACATGCTAATGATAATAGTATATCTATAGCTATGTTTTGCATATAGTTTTAATTACTCTCAACTTAATAGTTCCGTTTTCACTTCTATCGGCAGTCCCACGACTGCTACTGTTTTTTTTTTTGTTACCACACTATGAAATTTTAAGCTATGACGGATATATCCTCCGCTTACTAAGCCTCCGCTGTCTGTCTATATGTCTGTCACCACGCTGTATCTCATAAACCGTGATAGCTATGTAGAATGCTGAAACTTTCACAAATTATGTATTTCCGCTGCTGCTATAAAAAAAATGAAAATATTAAAGGATTTCCCATACAATAAACGTGTTTTTTTTGTATTTTTTTACTTAACATTAATAACGTAACAGGTTGACACTTAAATTTTTCTCATAATGTATATTTTCCTTTCAAAATAAATAATTAAATTAAAAGAAAAATGATGTGGTGTCGCGGGACACCAGGTAGGAACGAACTTCCTTCGGCTAAACGGCACTACTCGCTTGTGTACGCGACTGTCGCGCCTGCGCACGTCTCATTTAACGCTTTTATTCCACGCATTTTTCTTACGGTTTTACTATCATATTTTTTTCAGTTCGGTCGCGCAGCAAAATCCCTATCCCCTCCAAGCCTGCCGTAAGGAACTTCGTTCCAAAAAAATAAATAAAAATAAAGTAAATTAAAGGCATAATACAACGAACATAATTTTTGTAATTATTACTCGATCTTAATAAACAAGTAGAAACTTCAATAGGGATTGTTCAGAACACTTTGTGCGCGAGTCCGACTCGCACTTGGCCGGTTTTTTATATCGCCATAAGGTAGCAAACAATCAGATGGCTTTCTTGATTGAAGAAACAACCATCGCCTGCAGATACTAAATATGTTAATGGTGCGTTGCTGACCTTACGTCTTGCCACATTCATAAGTTTACCGGGGTTTCACTCCGGTCCGGTCCCACTTTTACCACCAATCGGTTTTAACAGATGAGTATCGATGTTTCGTTTTGAGAGTTTCGATGATTTAAGAGTAGGATGAATAATTCGGATTATGGCAACAAACTCATTTTACATATTTTGAATAATTTGTATAAGTAAGGCAATACAATTTTATTTCAATATTACTTTCTGTTTCAAAGATTTCTGGTGAACTAAGAAAAGTAGAATACTACGGAAATACAATCTTATTCCATTGCATGAAAATTCCGATGAGTGAACTAAAGAAAATCTAAAACTTACCAAAACCTGATATACAAGCATAGGTTTTCAAAACAAGCATTATTTTACCAACAAATATATACCTACTCTATAAATTATTTATATAAAATCGAAGTAAAAAAGCCTTCAATCAGACTTAAATTGATTAAACCGACCACAATCAAGGATTACAACACAAGTTATCTAAACAAGTAGTGTTATACTAAAAAATACTTAAGGAATTATTAATATAAAATCGATTGCAACAAATGATTGTACAAAATGTCTTAAATCGATTCGGGAACTTAATAATCGATTATTAGACAAATAGTTTCATTGTTTTTATTTAATTTATTTGTTTCCGGTGTAGTTCAATTGACGTCATTTGTAAAATATCAATAAAACGTTTACTTTATCTTCAATAAAATCCCCTGTTCAAAACATATTTTCGGATAGCTAGGTAATGGTTAAAAATTAAGAGGAAAATTATAATATTAATTTCGTTTTGACGCAAGAGAAAAACCAGTACCATGAATGGTCAATCCCCTTTCATTCTCTTTTACATTCATATCAAATTATAAAGTAGTAAATTAAAGTTCGAAAAGAAACCCTATTACTTTTCTATTTTATATCTAGGTCCAAAAATATGCTGTTTAAAATTATTATTACAATAAATATACATTTTTTCTTCATTTGCTTATCTCTAATGACTTAACTATAATGGCTTTAAATCAATGACGTGTATAATATTATATTATACACATCATTGCTTTAAATAAAATAATTAATTATCCTCTAATATATATTTTTTGGAACGAAATTCCTTATTGCGCGTTGTGAAAGGGGGCTAGACGGAAAAAATTCTTACGAAAAGTTGTCACGACACTTTTTGCTATAGTAAGGTATTGTAAGCACAGAAATATCCAGCCACTTCCCTTTAGCTCGTGCATTGAAAGTGAAAGAGTCTATCTACTATTTGATTGAGTTTCCTTTTTTCTAGTGCCAAATGTTCGACATTTATAAAGAATTTCGGCCGAATGTCGAATTTCGACCAAAAGTTGAATTTCGACGGACAGTCAAATTTCAAACGAGTGTCGAATTTTGATTGGTTGCCGAGTTTCGACCGCCGGTCGAATTTCGACCCATGGTCGACGGGTGCCGAAATTCGACCGGGTGTCGAAATTTACAGGTTTTTTGTAAATAATAATAAAAGGATCTTCGTTCCATCCGGGTGCCCCATGACACCTCTCAAGTTTTTTTTATAGAAGAGGGGGCAAACGAGCAGGAGGTGCACCTGATGGTAAGTGATCACCGCCGCCCATGGAAATCCACAATACCAGAGGTCTTGTAGTTGCGTTGCCGGCCTTTTAAGAATGAGTAAGCTCTTTTCTTGAAGGCCCCCAAGTCGTAACCGTTTGGAAACACCCCTGCCGGTAATTGGTTCCACAACAAAAATTAGTGCGAGGCAAAAAGTGTCGAGAGAAACGCACAGTTGTGGATTTCCAGACATCGAGATGGTGAGGATGGAATTTCAAATTTTGACGCGATGTCCGATGATGGAATTCGGCGGCAGGAATTAATCCAAATAACTCGTCGGAACACTCTCCATGAAAGATACGATAGAAGACACAGAGTGAGCCAACATCTCTGCGCAATGCCAAAGAGTCGAGCCGTTTCGAAATAGCCAGGTCGTCAACGATTCGAACCGCTCTACGCTGAATGCGATCAAGAGGAAGGAGCTGGTACTGAGGAGCTCCGGCCCAGAGATGAGAACAGTACTCCATGTGGGGCCGAATTTGAGCCTTATAAAGTTGAATGCGATGGGCCGGCAAGAAGTACTTTCTCGCTTTGCTGAGCACACTGAGCTTTAGAGTTAAGCATTACCTTCCAAATGACAGCGAAACTGAACGTAATTCGATATGTTGACTCCCGGAATCCCGATACTGGCTGAGGCTGTCAGGAGAGTATCCCCAAATCGAGGTGACACAACAAAGGGTTTTTTTTAGCGGAAAACACGCAAATCTGTGTCTTCTTGGGGTTAAAAGTGACCAGGTTTTGACGACCCCATTCCGAGATATCGGTTAGTCGATTCTCAAGTTCGGACACAAGCTTGTTTCAACTCTCTTCGACGTGTTCCCGAGAAATACCGCTTCGGCCGGAGTATGTAGCATCACCAGTACTGTCATCTGCATACCAATGTATGTTGCGAATTCGCATCATGTCATTGATATGCAGAAGGAACAGTGTCGGTGATAGCACGCAACCTTGTGGAACACCAGCATTGATAGATTTAAGGTCAGAGCACGCACCGTCAACTACGACCTTGATGCTCCGATCAGCCGAAAAACTGGTGATCCACTTGCATAATTTCTCGGGAAGCCCATAGGAAGGCAGCTTTGCCAGAAGCGCTTTGTGCCATACTCTATCAAAAGCCTTCGCTATGTCTAAACTAACTGCCAATGGACCCCTTGGACTCAAGTGCTACCACCAACCGATGTGTTAAGTACACTAGAAGATCACCAGCTGAGCGGCCGCGATCGAAACCGTACTGGCGGTCGCTAATCAGCTGGTGCTCTTCTAAATACTTGAGGAGCTGCGAGTTGATGATTGTCTCCATAATTTTGGAGAACAAGGAGGTTATGGCTATCGGCCGATAGTTAGACGGATTAGAGCGATCTCCTTTTTTAGGGATGCGATGCACTAAAGCTGTCTTCCATGAAATCGGTACTACGCCAAGTGAGTAGGAGAGCCGGAATAGGCGTGTTAGTACCGGCGCCAGCTCTGGAGCACATGATTTAAGTACAATCGGAGGGATGCCATCCGGTCCACTCGACTTGTGGACGTCCAAGGAAAAAAGTGCTTTACGTACGGAAGACTGCAGGAATTTTAATTCCGTCATAGAACTATAGCACTGCGAGATGGTAGACGGTGCATTTCCTTGGTCGTCCAGAGTCGAGTTGGTCGCAAAGAACGAGCCCAGAAGATCGGCCTTCTCCCTTGCGATATGAGCCAGAGAGTCATCATCTCCGTGTAAGGGTGGAAGAGAGGGCTGTGAGAAATTCCCCAAGACAGCCTTGGCGAGAGACCAGAACGCACGAGTTCCCGAAGGAAGGCGAACTAATTTCTCACCAATTCTGCCAATGTATTCAAATTTTGCCTTGGCGATGGCTCTTTTGAAGAACCTCGAAGCGGAATTGTACTCCTTACGTAACGCGCTGGTTTTTTCATCACGAGATGTCGACGCTGCAGCCCAAGCCCGGTAGCATTCATGCTTTCGGCGTGAAGCCGTTTTGCAGGAGCGACCAAACCAAGGCTGAGACTTACCACAAACTGGTACCACAGAAAATGAAATGAAAAGTTCCATGCCCTGCAGTACCACATCAGCGATAGAGTCACAGCCGCACAGCTTACAATAGCTTACTACAGCAAAAAGTGTCGTGACAACTTTTCATAAGAATTTTTTCCGTTTAGCCCCCTTTCACAACGCGCGATAAGGAACTTCGTTCCAAAAACTCCAAAAGTATAATAGTTTTAAACTTAAACTGGATACCCTTTTCAATACAATTTCGTAGGATATCAATGTCGCTTGCATTAATACTGAGAAATAGAGAGTTATAATACTTTACGATGAAACAAAATCAGTCGGGTATTCCTTAAGCCTTAGCTTTTTAATCGACACGATAAAATAGCACAGAAAAGATACTATCCAATTATTACTTATGTAATCGTTCCATCGTACACATTGACTTATACAATAGTATTTTAATGGATTGAAATTGTAATTTTATAAAAACAAATAACTATATTCATGTAACACGCCATTTCGTATTTACAATCAACACTATTCATCTACACTAATACCTATTACTTTCGAGCTTCGTTCTCGATGTTAGCACATAATACAATGTAGTATCAAATACGCACCCGCCATTTCGCACCATATTTTGGAGGTAGAAAAATAAAATATTAATGGATTGAAATAGATACTACGAGTATCAAAATAATAATTCTAATTTAAATTATCTATATCTATATTATTATATTATCTATATTAATATTATAAATGCGAAAGTTTGGATGTATGGATGGATGTTTGGATGGATGTTTGTTACTCAATCACGCAAAAACTACTGAATGGATTTGAATGAAATTTGGCACACAGGTAGATGGTGATCTGGAATAGCACATAGGCTACTTTTTATCCCCGGAAAAATTAAGTGGTCCCGCGGGATTTGCCAATAACTTTTATAATACAGCGGGCTGCACGCTGCAGCTAGTATAGAATACTTCCGAACCCGATTGCAACGCCACTTCATGGTTTCAATAATTGTAAATTGAAACTTTTCTCGAATCCACTTGAATACATTCAAAAAATTCATCAAAATCGGCCTAGCAGCTTAGGAGGGGAGTATTCACATACACACGCACACACTTGTTTATATTTTAACTAGCTGCAACGTGCAGCTTGCTGCATTATAAAAGTTTTTGGTGAATCCCACGGGAACAACTTACTTTTCCAAAATAAAAAGTATCCTATGTGTTATTTCAGGTCACAATTTACCTGTGTGCCAAATTTCATCTAAATCGGTCCAGCTGCTTTTGCGTGATTGAGTAAAAAACGTCCAAAGGTCTAAACGTACAAATTTCACATTTATTATAAGTATGGTGTCTATAGGTGACCAATTTTGATTCCAATAAACTTAGATGAATGCAAGCTAGAAAAAAATCATGCAATCTTAAAAGTTTTTAATATTCGTATTTAGGAAAATACTGAACTGCGTCAAAAATTCAAAGCTTCCTAAATTATTGAAGATATAATATAACAGGAAAATAAATTAAACTGTGCTCATTCTTAATTGAATTGCATGAACAGAATTAGTAACATAGTTAAAAATACATTTACCTGTACGGAAATACCCCAATAAATAACGTATAGGAATGTTGATTGAAGTATAGGAATGTTGATTGATCATAACATCAAAGCAATTTATTTCAAATTACAAATACATTTATGTGACTTTAAATAAAAAGGTTAATAAAATTTGATGAATAACATATAGGTCTTAACAAAATGTTTTTTTTAAATAATATATTTAATAATAATAATATAATTCACGGGACAAATTACACTTACTGATCTAACCCCAAAGTAAGCAAATTATTTGCTTGTGTTATGGGTGTTAGTCAACGATACTAATACTATAATATATTAAACACCCAAACCTGGAAATACAAACATTTATGCTCATCACACAAATGATTGTCCCCGTCGGGGATCGAACCCGAGCCTCGTTGATTGCGTACGCAGGGTCTTTAACCACTCGACCAACGAGGCGGTCATTTAATTTTTTGCCTCTGTGGTCTAGTGGTCCAGCGTTGACGTTGACTACATGAGATCCCGGGTTCGATTTCTGGGTCGGGCACTAAAAAAAATTCAGTTTTCTGATAAACACAAAGTTGCCCGGGATTGAAAAGTGCCCGGTTGGCGATAGGCTTGCCACCTATCACATTTGTGCAACCAAGTATCTTCGGCTAATCGTGGGTGCACTTGTTGTACCTCTGCCAACCCCTTCGGGGATACGAGCGTGAATATACTTTTTTTAATTTCAATTTTGCCCTAAAAGGAAACTTTAATACTAAGGCTAAACTTTAAAGTTAATACGTACAGTAGTGGAACGGATTTATTAGAATAACTAAAGGCTGGTATCGTGTATTCCATGGTAGGACGAAAACTAGGATATACATATCTAGCGATCTGAGTGCTTAGTGTGAGTTTTTCTTTTCGCATTCGATCGTGAGCGCGTTTCGAGTTTACTAGGATTTTGTATATGATTTGTACAGCGCCACCTAGTGGTAAACTGGTTTCTCACGTTTTGTTGACGTTGACGAAATCGACCACAAAGCGAAGAAAAATTTCACCACATATTCGCCAAGTGATATGTGGTTCAGTTAGAACGTGCCGGCTAGACGCAGGTACAAATCCTGTCTTGTCAAAACGTTTCTTTGTTAAGTTTTTAAAATATGCATTAAGATTTATTTTAAGAAAACTATTTCATTGAATTAGCATAGTACTTGTAATTTCGTTTTGCACAGCTATTTATTACTAACATTCGTATTATTTTTACACATTCGGCGAAAAATATTTATTTAAAAAACCGAAAAAGTGCAAGTTGGGCACGCCTACAAAAGCTGTACAAATTTGTAGGCAGATACATATCTATACATATAATAAAATCGTAAGAAAGTCTGTACTGTACATTGAATATTTTTTTAAAAGAATACTTGGGGCGTGATCTACAATCGATATCGAAGCCAAAAATATAGTTTTTAGAATTTTTGTCTGTTTGTCTGTATATATATGTCCGGGGTAAACACAAAAAGTACAGCATGGATTTACTTCAAATTTTGCATGAATATTACTAACAGGTCGGGTATAATATTAATATTACTTATACTTATGTATATACTTTATTTATACTTATATACTTTATACTTATATATATTAATATTACTAATAGGCTACATATTTTACGCTATCACCTACGGGGGAGGAACAGTGCGGAGTAAACGAAGTCCGCGCGGACGAAGTCGCTGGCAACAGCTAATTATAAATAATTCAGTTGAGTCCAGCAGTTTTCTATGCTTTTTCCATAAAAACATATGTACCTTTACTTGTAGCATAAAGGCAATATTACTTACCGAATTTCATAGTTCTAGAGCAGTGATTCCCAAAGTGGTCTATATCGACCCCTAGGGGTCTATGACAACCTGCAAGGGTCTACGTCAGCGAAAAAAATTTGGGGGTCCATGAAATGAAAATGGGGGTCCTCGATAGTGGATATTAACACAAACACTGATAGTACCATTTACTTACATCATACTATCTTATAATATCAAAACATATACATTATTTATAAAAGTACCTATGAAGTAAAAAATTTATTATATACTATGTTTATAAAATTATGTAAGTTGTAGAATGTTGGTATTCGCTTTGTGGTCGCAATACATTTTGAACTTGTAAAAAACCTGAGACTCGCAGTCTCAGAGCTTCGCTACCTTGCACTGACTTGTTCAATTCGTCCCTCTATAAATACGAATGTGGGACAAATACGTTTATTCTTTTCCTGAATCTTGAAAAGGAAAGTGCTAAGAAAATATTTTAAAAAATATAAACATAGTCAAAGACCTACAAAAAATATTATAATATTTTTTTGTAGGTCTTTGCAGATAGTATATCACACAAATTATAGTGAGTCAGTGTTATTTTGTTTGAGAGTGCTGGAGAAAAGTAAGTACATTATATTTTATTAAATTTTAGTTTTGTACTCGTAGTTAGCAAAGATAGATAAATTACGCCAATCGTGACTTTAGTTATTAGTAGTTTAATATTCAATCATACAAAATTACACGAGTACTTCTCAATAGTATATTTTTTAAAGATTTAAAGCAATCGATATTATAATTACAGTGCAATCTCCGTAATTCGAGCTAATTATTGCAAGAAGATGTTCGAATTATGGAATTTTTTCGGAAAAATCAAGAAATATTTTTGATATAAAGCTGCTGGATTTTCTGTCTTATTTAAATAATTTAATTTTGCTCACAGATGACTGATGCCATGTCCGAATCTAAAAAAAATGTAGACAGTACAGTGTTGATTATTTGAAATTTGGCTTCATTCCATCACTGCCGGACAAAATATTGCCTATGTGCCTTTTATGCAACAAAGTTTTGGGCAATGACGCTATGAAACCATCTAAACTGCAAGATCATCTGAGAAGATGCCACCCTGATAAAACAGAGAAAGATTTGAAATACTTTCAAACAATCAAAGATAAACTTCAGAAGAGACCTACACTGGACAGAATGCTCGCTTCGACGTCACAAAGAAATGATGATGGTTTGCGGGCGTCTTACAATATCTCGTTCCTTATAGCAAAATCTGGAAAACCGCATACTATCGAAGAGAAATTAACTTTGCCAGCCGTTGAAGAGGTTTTAAAAACTGTTTCACAAACCTGCATCTGATATCATTAAAAGAATTCCCTTAAGCAACAATACTGTTGAAAGACGTATTGATGAAATGAGTTCTGATATAGAAAGCTTCTTATGTAATTATTTGCAAACGACCCATTTCTCTATACAACTAGACGATTCAACTTTACCTGATAATGCAGCATTGTTATTGGCATATGTTCGTTTTATTATGAATCAAGAAATCTACGAAGAATTGCTCTTCGCAAGAACTTTGATAATCGACACTAAAAGTGAATCAATGTTTCATGTTTTGAAGGATTACTTCAGTGAAAAAGCAATTCCTTTATCAAATATAATATCAGTAGCTACAAATGGAGCACCTGCCATGGTTGGACGTTATCGTGGATTTATAAGCTATTTAAAACAAAATGTGTCAGGGGTGTTAGCAATACATTGCGTCATCCATCGACAACATTCAGTTGCTAAAAATTTGAGTGTTAGATTGCATGAATCACTTCATTTAGTCATTGATGCAGTAAACCGAATCCGAAGAAACGTGTTGAATACGCGGTTATTTGCGCAGTTGTGTGAAGAAAATGACGAACACTTTCATCAATTACTCCTTCACACTGAAGTACGCTGGCTGTCGAAAGGCTTATATTTGACAAGATTTTTTGCACTTTTTGAGACTATTTTAGAATTTCTGGATACTAAAGATAAAATTTTAAAAGAAAATTTAATGAAGAGGAAAACAGACATCGCCTATTTAACAGATTTGTTTACAAAATTTAATATGGTTAATTTGCAATTACAAGGCGACGGTTTAAATTTGATTAAAACAAAGTCCATCTTATCAGTGTTTCTTGCCAGAGTTAAACTAAAATATAGGACGGGCGAATTTTCTCAGTTCCCCAATTTGTCACAGACAAGCTGCCAGGAAGACGACGTTTCAACTTACGTTCAACATTTAAATGCCCTCTATTCAGATTTTGAATCTAGGTTTGAGGATATTTTGACTATGGTAATACCACCGTGGTAAATTAATCCATATGGTGACATAGAAGAAACGAATGTCATAATACAAGAGGAACTTACTGAACTAAGTACAAACGAAGAACTTAAGGTTCAGTTTAAAAACGGATATCAGCAATTCTGGCTGCAAAACAAAATACCCGTTACTTATCCCGTATTATGGAATATAGCGAGGAAATTTTTAATTTCCTTTCCATCGTCATACCTAGTGGAAAGGGGGTTCAGCGCTGTTATCAATCAAAAAAGAAACAGACTGGACATCATTAGCCGAGGAGATTTAAGATTAACCCTTACAAAATTGACGCCAAATGTTGATAATTTATTGTTAAAGTATTATTATATATATTGCTTATGTTATTTTATTTATAGTTTATTTTATGTTTATTTAATGTAACATATATTTTACATAACAGATAAAAAAAATATTTTGAGTAGTCAGAGCCGAGCGAAGCGAGCCCTACACTAGGCCACTTTCTATGCACTTTAGTGGTACATTTTACTGAAAAAATATCGCATTTTTAGGTTTGAGCTTCAACGTGGTAGTTTATATTCATGTCTAGATTTGTTATCTACCATAAAAATACCATTTTATAAAAATAAAAAAATAAAAGGTACAATTTGTATTAGAATCTTATTACTACTAACGCCATCTCTTATTAAATTAACGAGTTAAAATTGATAGAAGATACATTTTCTATTAGAATTTTTGAACTTATTAAGAGACTACCTACTTCATGAATTGTTTCTTCATATTTGACTGGCGGCGCGCGGTTATCGTGCCCTCGTATAAAGGCGAGGTTCAAGTATAAACTGCAATAGCTATAGCGCCTTCAGTTTGATCAGTTTGGCATCGAAGGTGTATGATAAAATCATTGAAAGGAGAATGCAAGGGAAGTTCGAAGTAATATTGTGGGAGGCACAAGGAGAATTCAGGTCTAGAGCAGGGATGTTTGCTGGGAACAGAGTAAATAGAGCGTTAGAGAGTTTCACAATATGCTTATTGAGAAACAGTACAGATGTATTAATTGATTTATATTGTATTGAGATCAATTCCCAATCTTAGCCCGAGGGCGAGGGTAAAAAGCTAAAAAAAGGTATATTTACGCCCGTATCCCCAAAGAGGTAGGCAGAAGCACAACGTGTGCATCCACAGTTAGCTGAAGATACTTAAAGAAAGAAAGAAAGAAAGAAAGAAAGAAAATATTTATTTGCAAGAATATGGGTGTTACAAGTTGTTAAAAATAAATTAAGTTACCAACATATTCTACCATTATATGGTGTGCAAATATTTAAAAAAAATTATCATTATAAAATATTACATTTAAAAGATTCTATCGAATATTTAGAATTACTACCGGATCGGAACGCGGCCACACACTGAGAAGATCCGGCGGAAGAAACTCAGCGGGCTGGTCTTTTTTCTCTATTTTATGTACTTGTTATAAATGTACAATTTCATATTACAAAAGAATTTTTTATAATTACAAGTTTCATATTTTGTGCAATTTAATTTTTTATAATTTACAAAATGTTCACTATTTACAAAATTTTACTAGGTACATTGAAATTTTTTAAGGACAATTCAACAAACTTATATTTCTATCCATTAATATTTAATTTTATCGGCTAAAAATTCTTTAATATCATAATAAGTTTTATCTAACAGCAAATCAAACAACTTTTTGCGAAATTTATTTATAGGTAATGATTTAAGACTATCAGAAATATGATTGTATATAATAATAGACATACAATACACATTTTTTGTAAAAATATTTAATTTTTGATTAGGCACATATAATTTTTTACTATTCCTAAAATATGAGTTACCAGTGACTTCAGCATTTGTTTTAAATAACTTTTGGTGCTTTTTTACAAATACGCATACCTCTAAAATATACAAACATGGTAAGGGAAGTACCTTAAGAGACTTGAAAAGTGGTTTACAGGAATGTAACTGATTAACACCACATATTGCTCGAATACATTTCTTTTGGACTCTAAAAATTCGTATCAATTCAACAGAATTTCCCCAAATAGGAATTCCATATTGTAAATTAGAAGATACATATCCATGATATGCTAATAGGGAGGCTTTTACGTTTCCTACTTCTCTTAGTCTTCTTAAGACATAGACAAATCTATCAATCTTATTACATAGATATTCAATGTGTGCTTTCCAATTACAATATTTGTCAATAATTATTCCTAAAAAGTTTGTATAATCTACATCATCTATATTTACTTTATTTAAAAATACATTTGTGTTTTTAGTAATATTACTGTGGTAGTTCTGAAATTCAACTAATTTTGTTTTAGTTACATTAACTTTTAAATTATTATTAATTAACCAGCCTGAAACTTGAAGTAAGGTTTCAGTTGTTTCGTTTACCAAGTCTTTTTTATTTTTACATTTAATAAGTAGGGTAGTGTCATCAGCAAATAAAAAGCAATCATGTTGTATACTATCAGGAAGATCATTGATATAAATTAAAAATAGCAAGGGTCCTAAAACACTGCCCTGTGGTACACCACAGTTGTTAACACGGTAGTTTGAAGTAAATATTTTTTACGGTTTCCGTATATTTTAGATATTTCGACGCATTGTTTCCTATTTTCTAAGTAACTCTTTATCCAATCTAAAGCCTTCCCTCTAATACCATATTTTTCAAGTTTTGATAGTAAAATATCGTGTGAAACAAAATCAAATGCCTTACTCATATCCAAAAATACACAAAGTGGATACATTTTCTTATTGAGACATTCAGTTATGCTCTTCACTAAATCAAAACATGCTAATGTAGTAGACCTACCTTTCCTAAATCCATATTGGTTATTTTTTAGTAGGCCAAAATCAAGTAAATAATTATAGAGCTTTCATACATAATTTTTTCAAAGATTTTTGAAATAACTGGAATTAAAGTAATAGGTCTATAATTGTTCATATCGCACATATCTCCTTTTTTAAATAATGGTTTGACAATACACTTTTTTAATCGTTCTGGAAATTTACCTTCCAAAAATGACAAATTAATTATATGGCTAAGTTAAGTCCCACAATGTGATAGGTGGCCAGCCTATCGCCAGTAGGGCACTTTTCCAATCCCGGGCAAAGTTGTTTTATCAGAAAACTGAAAAAACACATTTTTTCATTTGCCTGACTCTGGAATCGAACTCCGAGGGTTTCTCTGAGAGAAAAATTCGAAAAATGTATTCGCTGAGTGTCTACCGTCAATTCTTCGTGCCTGCGTAGTCCAAAATTTTGAAGGTTTATTTAAATAAAACATTTTTAAATTTTAATTTCATAAATCGACGTAAAACCAGGAACTTCCTGATTTTAGAAAAAAAAACAATTATTTCAGCAAAATGTCAAAAATGTGTTTTTTATAAGATCAACCTTCATTTTTAATACATATTTTTCCGTGAAAATACCAACAAACAAAAACCAAATATTCCTAGTCCAAAGCCTGACGACGCGGGCCTTTGATGCAAATGTAATGTTTAGGTGAAAATACGCTGAGTTTTTTAGGTTAGATAATTATAAATAAAGTCCATACATTAAGAGATGTAATTCTCATAAAAATACTTCTATAACAATATTACTAGATAGTATAACTTTGCGAGCCCTTACAAAGCTCTGCTTTTTGCTAGTTTTAATTTAAATTCAATTAATAAATGTGTAAATTAACATGTGTTTTTACTTTAAGTTTTTAACACTAAGCTTCACTGCAGTTAGAAATTTACAGGAAATTAATATCAGGTAAGTAGGGGGTCTACCCAACACGGAAAAACATGGCAAAGGGTCAACGACACAAAAAAGTTTGGGGAGCTCTGTTCTAGATCAACGAAAAGTAGCCAATAAATTTTGATTTCCTTAGGAGTGTCGAAATATACTTCTTTCACAGCATAAACGGCCATATCATTTTCTTGCGTTAACTAAGAAGTTTGATATTTTTCAACTTCAAAAGACTGTAGACCTGAGCATATGGTTTTAATTTCCTATCGATACCTCCAAGCGTTCCCGAGATAAAAGGTCTTGACAGATAGACAAGTAACATAATGATCTCGAAACTCAGAAATGCACAAAATCGACTGCCAAAGAATCTAAAAGTTTTAACATTTTTGGCATTGGTTATTAACTTATTAATATCATAATCATCCATACTAATATTAAAATGCGAAAGTCTATCTCTCTGTCTGTCTGTCTGTCTATCTGTTACGCTTTCACGGCTAAACCGCTGGACCGATTTTCCTGAAATTTGATATGGAAGTAGTTGAAGATCCGGGGTCAAACATAGGCTATTTTTTTTTCAAAAATTAACCCTTAAAGGGTAAAAATAAGGGATGAAATTTTTATTAAAAGTTATCTTGACGACATGCTAATATCGTGGGCGAAGCTGCTCGGGTCAGCTAGTAATAAAATATGTTTTAATTGTAATTTGTATAAAAATTAGAAAAATAGATATAAATACGGTCTTTTTTATTAAATAGCAGTTTTGTTTTTTTTTGCTTTGATTTGATTTCAACCTATAAGATTTGGCTATGTTTGATTTGACATAAGGTGGAGTTGGAAGAAATTGATATGACACAAATAAAAGATCCAGGCATATAAGAAAACATGTTACCAACCTTACGTAAAATTGTATACTCTTTGTTACCAACATTATGGGCTACAATTCCCTAAAGTAGGTGAATGATTTTTATTTTTTATTATACGTAACGACCGAAACTGTAATTTTATAAAAACAAATAACTATATTCATGTAACAGGCCATTTCTTATTTACAATCAACACTATTCATCTACACTTAATACCTATTATAAAGATGAATTTTAGTGCTTGTAAAATTGTGCCTATAAAAGAAAATCACGCTTGTTGTATGTATACTTAAATACTTATTTAATTAGGTATATTAGGTATTTATTTTTACAGTTAATACATTTCCAAATACTTACTTTTTTTAAAATATTAAGTTTCTACCTGTTTATTAAAATCGAGTAAAAAATTGCTTAAAAATTACATTTGTTGTATGTTTAATATATATTTTATTTTTATTTAATAATTTATTTTTAAAGGTAATATACAACTAAATATTCTATGAAAATTTTAAGCGTCTACCTGTTACCGTTACTAATATTGAGCAAAATAAACGAAAAAAAACACGTTTATTGTATGGGGACCCACCTTGATATTTTCATTTTATTATCTTTGGTATTTGTTGTTATAGTGGCAACGGAAATACATAATTTGTGAAAATTTAAGCTTTCTATCACGGTTTATGAGATACAGCCTGGTTACAGACAGACATACAGACAGACAGACAGCGAAGGCTTAGTAATAGGGTCCCGTTTTACCTTTTAAGAACGGAAGCCTAAAAATGGACATTTATTTGAAAAATATGTAAGACAGTCAACTGTCTTACATATATGTCTTATATATACAATTTAGCGGGACGTTTCAGGGATGGCCTGCAGGGTTGACCCTGCAGGCCATCCCTGAAACGTCCCGCTAAATTGAGCTCAAAGTAAAAACTATTCCTAAGCATACAGTTTTGAGCTCAAAAAGTTCAAGTTTTTAAAAATTATGTTTTTTTTATGTTATTGAGATAGGCAAACTTGCAGACGTGCCACCTGATGGTAAGTGGTCAACGTCGTCAATGAACAAAAATGGGATACCTGGGCTGGAACTAGCCCAGGTATTCCATTCGTGTGTTGCCTATCCTGAGACATAAGATGTTAAGTCTCGGTGCCAGTAATTACAGTGCCTGTCTTGCCCTTCTCTCAGAAACACTGCAAAGCTGTTTCACGGGAGAAATAAGCAAGATGGTGGTACCCATGCAGCCGGGAGCGCGGCACAGCGCATCCCAGCGGTTAAAAATTAATATTTCAAACTGATGATCGATTTTGATCTTTTGAGTGGCATTCGACGCTTCAACAAAAACAATTTTTTTCAAAAATTGGAAAGAATCAACCGATTTTGATCTAATTTACGGTAGTTGACGCAGTTATTTAGAGATAAAGGTTGATTTAATTTTAAAGTCAATCCGTGAATTAACCTGAAAGTTATTTTAAAAATATTAAGTAAGTTTTCTCTAAAAACCAAAATATTAATATTTAAAAGACTGTAACTTTTGAAAACTTGATTCGATTTTGATTTTTGAAAATGCATCTGACGTAGTTTTTTAAGTATTAAAATATTGTAGAAGGTCGAAAAATTGTTAATTAAAAAATCTCGAATCTTGAAGATAACTCCTGAACGGATAAACCAATTTTGATGAAATTTATAGACTTAGCAACGTTTATTGAAGAATAGAGCTGTTTAAATTTTGTACTCAATTGGTACGTTAATCTGGGATTTATATAAAGAAAAGACTATCACCAAATATTTTTTTGAGTTTTTTTTTCAAAATTTTTCAGTCTCCTTTTCGTTTTAGAGTTATAAAATCAGAAATCAGAAGAACTTTATTCAACAAAACTTTTTACAAGTTATTTTGACACGTCAACATTTTTTAAAACTAGTAGTTTTAAAACCGGATGGGATATGAGATTCTTACATACACATACACACACATACATACATACAGACATACTGACTGAAAATAGTCAGGAAAGATCCTCAAAACGTAAAGAACCGGTGAAAACTCAATTTTCGAAAATCGGGGCATACCTAATAGGTAAACTTCCTTAATTACGTACGTAGCGGGAAGCTAAAACCAAGGAACTTTTTTTTTATATCATAAGATAGCAAACAAGCAGATGGGTCTCCTGATGGAAAGAGTCAACCATCGCCTATAGACACCAAAGATGTTAATGGTGCGTTGCTATCTTGTGGCGAGGTCTAATGCTACATGCATAAGTTTACCGGCTACCTAACCCTCCAAACCGGAACACGACAGCGGCTAGCACTGACGCTATTGCGGCAGGAATAGCCTAATAGGTAAGGCGGTGGTACCAGACCCGGTCGAGCCGATGAAAAATCTACCACCTAGTAGTCACGATGGTAGTGACGCGAATAGCCACTCGGTCGCCTTTTACGACCTGCCTGGCAAAACAGCAGTTGGCCTATTCTTCAAAGGAGGCCGGGACCAACTTATATACGATAACTGGGATTATTACGAAGCAATATTTGAAAAATAAAAATGTACTTTATTTAGTTACTAATAAAGTTGACATTTGTTTCTTACTTAACAGAGGGGGAAAAGTTCTGAGCAAGACAACGACAAGAGTGGATGTTGTCCCTTTCTTGCAATTGCCAGTGTAAATAAAACTATCTGATGGCAGATTTTTATATATTCGGTAATCGTTAAATCCCTTTTATTCATGCACGTCGATAAATACATTAGCATAAAATGTATTATAATTAACACAGTGAGTGTGCTAAAATGTGCTTATTTTAATTATTACGTAATTACTTATGCAATGCAAAAACTGTTTCTCAAATTAGTAGAATTACTTAGTAGTAATTTGCAAACTACGCATGGCCGCACTTACATATGGCGTTTGGCGCTTTATTTAGTAGAAAGAGACACACTCCACCCATGTCGTGGTACTTCGGAACGATTTTGAAGCGCGTGTGAACATTCAGGGTAGAATGTAACTTCCTTGGCTAAAACATATTCGGTATACCTATTTTAGATCCTGGCATGAATAAGCTTTACTGTCATGCAAGCAATGTGCACCCTTTTTCGATTTTTCGATTTTGTCATTTTTCGAATAATCGAATTGGTGAACCAAGAAAATAATACTTGAAGAAAAATAAAAAATGCGACAGAATATAAAATAAAAATTTTATCTATCACATTATTCACATTATTAAAGCTGTTCAAAATTTATAAATTTGATAACCCTAGCTAATATCATCACACTACAAACCAAAAGTTTAAAATACAATTAGGTACTTCAGTTTTTGTAGCGATTTAATCTATTGAATTATTTTTGACTTGAACTACTTTAATACCTACTGTTTTCATTCATGTTTTTCTGGTAATAACTTTACTATTTCCACGGTAGCATAATCTACGGCAACACAAATATTACCGTGCAATTACACTAGCCATTTTTTGTATTTAAATAATATAAAACCTTTACAAAGCATTTGTTACAAACTTACAACCATTCACAACGACAATGCCAAATACATTGATACTGCACTGTGATTAGTCAAAATGGACATGGCACGTTTTGCTTTATATTCGAAGGTGGAGATTCTCAGTCTAATATAATTTTATTTTATGCTGGAGAGTAAGTTTAAAACAAAATAAGAAATAATTGTCGTGTTTTGTATTTTTTAAGCGTGGATATGGATATTTTTGAATTTACAGACATATATTATGTCTTGTAATCTTTTTGCATATCATAAAATCCTGAAATTGACTACATGTGGAGATGGCCATGAAGTATTGGCTATGTTTGAAATTTAAATTTGAAATTTAACATAAGTATTATATTAACAAAAAACAAAATTATTCAAAAATAGAACGCAAGTAGCCAGATAGCTCAATTTAAAATAATGACATATAAATCTATGGTTCCGTAGATATATTTTACTACGACTGTTCCCGCGTTTTTCTTTTAAACAATGGAATTAGTAAAATATATTCCTCAGAATATTTACGGACGATTCTGGCATCGAACCTTCCTCACTTACCCCACAGCCCAGACTTACTTTTTGTTCCCGACACTGAAAGAAAAAATAAAAAGCAAGTTTTTTTCGAGTGCTTAAGAAGCTGTGGCTGTAGAAGTAGTAATTTCTGACCTAGCGAACCTTTGTATAAAAAAATGACGGAGAGTATCTATACATATAATAAAATCGTAGGAAAGTCAAAACTGTACATTGAATATTTTTTTTAAAGAATACTTGGGGCGTGATCTACAATCGATATCGAAGCCTAGTTTTTAGAATTTTTGTCTGTTTGTCTGTTTGTCTGTATATATGTCCGGGGTAAACTCAAAAAGTACTGCATGGATTTACTTAAAATTTTGCATGAATATTACTAACAGGTCGGGTCAACATATAGGCTACATATTATCACGCTATCACCTACGGGGGAGAAGCTGTGCGAAATAAACGAAGTCCGCGCGGACGAAGTCGCTGGCAACAGCTAGTTTTAAATATATGTAAAAATAAATAGTGGTAATATCTTTAATATTTTTTTATCCGACAAGTTATCGTGTGACCTGCGTAGACATTGCAGTTAGTATTGTCTAAATCTAAATAAGGAGTTACAAATTTGAAGGGCATTTTTAAAATCATTAAGCAACCTAAAAAGCTAAAAGAAAAATAAAGAAAAAATTGATAAAGTGCGTGTCGTGCCTCGCGTAATGTAAGTTTCCGAAGTTGTCCATCACAATAATGCGGACTAAGAAGAGGGTTTTTAATTTTTTCATACTACGAACTTTTAAGCTATTTCAAGTCAATAACGGATATATCCGCACCACAGGTACACCGCCTATAAAAACTTCTCCAAGCTCATTTTAGAAGTTGGTCGACTTTTACTCAAAAACTTGTAAAGACTTCTAACTCGTGATAGTTTTTCTTTTAACTTCATTATATTTATTACAACTGTGATTTTTTCCCACCTCCAAAACCAACCGTTTAGCTGGCAGAGTGGGGGTGGGAGGGACACTGGGCTCTAACAAAAATTAGCACTTACAGCTTAATATTTCACAAACGAGTCCCTTAATCGAAAACTTGTTTCCACAAACCTACAATATTTTTTAAAACCTATCTAACAATACCCTACATTATGGGGTACACGGGAAAAGAAACTAATTAACACTCCCACTTTACATACTCTGAGCTAGACTGCTGACAGAAGAACAGAATAGCGAATCTATAAGTGTTCCTAGTTTACTTCCGAACCCTAAAAATGTAAGTAAATTCAAAATCGCGATGTTTTAATTAATGTTGTAATATTATATACAAGTTTTAACGCTTCTCAGACTGACTTTGGTCACCAGGCAGTACACCTTGCCTGGTTGGGATGACCTTCCTTTTCCACGTCCTTCCGTGACGTCACCAACCTTCATAGTTTTTCCCGCGATAACCGTCATCCTGACAGTAGTTATCACATTTGTTCTGCAGCTAAGCTCTTCAATACTATCAACAAGGCGCCACACATCCATTCATTGGTGCGTTAATTGCACATTCGTGCACTCCTATCGCGATCGGTATACGCTGCTTATTTTCACTTTCTTTTAATATAGAAAATTACTAAATCCATTCAACCGTATTAGATAATACGTCTTGCAACAACTATTGACAATGAATTCAAGGCGAGTCAAGGGCAGTCATTCACTTGTTAGGTATGTACTTTACTTGAGACTAAGTGGCCGTGTTGGCACAGTTTCAAATGACGCAGTGCCATGATATTACCCATATTATAATAACTAATTATTTATTATATTATCGTATTATATGACACTAATAAAATCCCGTGGCGTCTCCCGCATCAAAAAACCTTTTTTTTAAAATAAAATTTACCATGGTACGATATACATCCCCCATTATTAGTCTGGGAACCTTTGAAGAATAGGTCAACTGCCGTACTGCCAGGCAGGTCGTAAAGGTGCCTGATGGTCTATACGTGTCATTAACATCATCACTACTAGGTAGTAGAGTTTCGCAAAGTCTCGCTCGGGTATTTGTACCACTGCCTTACTTATTCCTGTCGCAATAGCGACAATGCTTATGATTGTCATGTTACGGCTTGGAAGGTAAGATAGCCGGTAGACTTATCCACGTGACAGAGCCAACCCGCTACTCGGATAGCAACGCACCATTAACATCTTTGGTGTCACTATATGATTTCTCTTTCCATTAGGAGAGCCATCTGCTATTGTCTAATAATATTTAAAAAAATATTGTCTGTAAAATCGGTTTACGGACGATAATTTTACGTGATAACGTCGTAAGAAAACATTCTCTATTGCTTGTTCCGGGCTCTCGCTTACACGCTCGGTTCAGCTGGAACGTAACAATGAGTCATTCATATTTATCACGTCAAAAAGATTGTTGTTGGTACTCAGTACCTGCTTGTATTTTTTTGTGAACATTATCTTTTAAGACGGTGTAAATTGGATTTTATGATACGAAAAATGTAACAAAAAAGAAACAATAAGCTTGCGTACACTAAGAATAAATCGGATATTTTATTGATCAATTATGACGTGGAGATAACAATTTTTTCTGCTACCACCAAGATGCTGTCTGATACTTAAAAGGATCTAAAGCACATCTCGAGACAAAAAGTAGAGAGATACACAACTTATTAAAAGGAAGTCCAAATTTAAAATCTTAAATCATCGAGCTTAGTAGGCAGCACCAAATACTTAAATCCGAAACACATCTAGAGAACGGTGAGATGGTTTGCTGAGTTGTGAGATCGTTGGGATACCAGAGACAAAAAGTTTATGAACCTCAATCTCCTCTTTACAAAAATTGCCAAGCTTCTCGGGAATAATCTCTTACCAGAAGACACACAGCACATTAACCAAGTAACTCTAAAAATTAAGCTACAGGGTCGCCTTAGGGTCATTATCTATACATATAATAAAATCGTAGGAAAATCAAAACTGTACATTGAATATTTTTTTAAAAATACTTGGGGCGTGATCTACAATCGATATCGAAGCCAAAAATATAGTTTTTAGAATTTTTGTCTGTTTGTCTGTTTATCTGTTTGTCTGTATGTACGTCCGGGGTAAACTCAAAAAGTACTGCATGGATTTACTTCAAATTTTGCATGAATATTACTAACAGGCCGGGTCAAAATATAGACTACATATTATCACGCTGTCACCTATCGAAGCAAAGTCTGTCTGTCTGTCTGTCTGTCTGTCTGTCTGTCTGTCTGTCTGTCTGTCTGTCTGTCTGTCTGTCTGTCTGTCTGTCTGTCTGTCTGTCTGTCTGTCTGTCTGTCTGTCTGTCTGTCTGTCTGTCTGTCTGTCTGTCTGTCTGTCTGTCTGTCTGTCTGTCTGTCTGTCTGTCTGTCTGTCTGTCTGTCTGTCTGTCTGTCTGTCTGTCTGTCTGTCTGTCTGTCTGTCTGTCTGTCTGTCTGTCTGTCTGTCTGTCTGTCTGTCTGTCTGTCTGTCTGTCTGTCTGTCTGTCTGTCTGTCTGTCTGTCTGTCTGTCTGTCTGTCTGTCTGTCTGTCTGTCTGTCTGTCTGTCCGTCCGTCCGTCCGTCCGTCCGTCCGTCCGTCCGTCCGTCCGTCCGTCCGTCCGTCCGTCCGTCCGTCCGTCCGTCCGTCCGTCCGTCCGTCCGTCCGTCCGTCCGTCCGTCCGTCCGTCCGTCCGTCCGTCCGTCCGTCCGTCCGTCCGTCCGTCCGTCCGTCCGTCCGTCCGTCCGTCCGTCCGTCCGTCCGTCCGTCCGTCCGTCCGTCCGTCCGTCCGTCCGTCCGTCCGTCCGTCCGTCCGTCCGTCCGTCCGTCCGTCCGTCCGTCCGTCCGTCCGTCCGTCCGTCCGTCCGTCCGTCCGTCCGTCCGTCTGTCTGTTTGCCTGTTTGCCTGTATATATGTCCGGGGTAAACTCAAAAAGTACTGCATGGATTTACTTCAAATTTTAAATGAATTACTAACAGGTCGGGTCAAAATATAGACTACATATTACCACGCTATCACCTACGGGGGAGCAGCTGTGCGGAGTAAACGAAGTCCGCGCGGACGAAGTCGCGAGCAACAGCTAGTTGTAAAACTAAAATCACAGTTACATCAAGGATAACATTTTATTACCAGGCCGGAAATCTTAACTCACTACACGGATTATCGAATATCCAGAAGAAGTTAAGCCGATCTATATTAACCAACATTGGACCGCTTATAACAAACAAAATAGAAACAAGCCCTCCCCACCGGCGATTTAGAACAGTGTAAACACTTGTTTGCAACAAAAATTCATCTGAACTCCACAAGCCTCCCACCAAGGTCACCCGTGTTTGAAACTTATTTCCAACAGTGTGGGTTGGCTGTTAAAAATATCAATTCGTTTGAATCAGAAACTGGAAAATTTTAGCAGAAAAAACAACATTAGTCAGTCGATAACAATTTTAATGGAGGAAGACATAAGGATATTTATTAATTATATAAAGTTTAATAGTATTATATTTTATGTCTGCTATTCTTATCACATAATTGTATTTGCACATTTATATATAAAATTATCAATGTTTTTGATCTACCAAGTGTCTTAATTAGTTTCTGTGTATTTTGTTGTAAACAATGGCAGGTAAACATTTTATATTTTTTTGTACTAACTAATTTTTTTACAATTTCGTGATTACTGTGAAAAAAAGTATAAATAGCAATGCTACGCTTTTCCTTTGAAGAATAGACCAACTGCCGTTCTGCCAGGCAGGTCGTAAAAAGCGACCGATTGGCTATGCGAGTCACTACCATCGTGGCTAATAGGTGGTAGCGTTCTGCATTGTCTCGCCCGGGTCTGATAGTACCGCTTTAACTATTGCTGTCGCAATAGCGTCAGTGCTTGTCATTGTCGTGTTACGATTTGGAGAGTAAGGTAGCCGGTAAACTTATGTATGTGGCATTTGACCGCCCCGTTGGTCGAGTGGTTAGCGACCCTGACTACGTACGCCCTTACGCTTACGTCTTTACGCCCGCACACCCGCAGATGTAGGCTATTATATAATATAAACAAAATTACATCCGCACCTTAGTCTAGTAAAGCTAAATAAGTTGACCGTTCACTCAATCTATGTGCATTTCTTTATGCGACACATTAATTTAGTGCTATTACAAAACCTATTATACTCTTTCAGTTTTGAATTAAAAAAAATAACAATAAATTATAATACGTTACTAACATAAAAAATATAATATGGTAGTTATTACCATACACATACCCCCAATACCATATACTTGTGCCTATTTATTATTATGTGATACAATACATAAGCACTAATCAAAGTTAGTGCTTATAGTAACAAGACTTAGTCCAAACAAGATTGTCTTGTTAAAACTCTGCATCAGAGAGTTCCAGTCCCTACATCCAGGCTACATCATGAACTAAGTGGAATGGTACCACAGTATTGCATTGTCACTGAGTTTTCACAAGTTTGCCAACTTTTTGTACAAACGGATATCAGAAAGTCGTTAAAAAGTGGCTTGCAATATTTGGAAAATCTGTTATTTAAATACAAAAATTGCAAGTTAAATGATCTTAAAATAAGGATCTTGAAGTATCAGCTCAAGGTTACCATGTAATTGCAATATCAATAAAGTAACAGAATACAACATTTAGCGTTGATAAAGTCTTTACAAATTACTTAATTCCTTTCATTAATTTGAAAAGAACTGGTGATCTTGAAATGGCTGAACAGATTCTATTGAATCATAGCTAAGAACCATCTCGCAAAACAGGGCTTCTAATTAAAAAAACTGCAACCAAATCGGACCTCCCTCCAGGGCGCTACGATGCCACGGACAGACAAAAGATACACACCTGAAACTTATAACACCCCTCGTTTTGCGTCGGAGGTTAATAATATCATTGCAAATAAGAAGTTTAACGGAACCTTTCATTTGTAGGTTCTTAGAATAACACGATTTCGAAATTAAATAAACGGCGGTAAATCAGGAGGGACTCTGTTTTCATTGAAAATTTTAAATAGATATGCATGAATATATATTATTTGTTATTAAAATATAATTTCATTATTGGTCTTGCCATGGGAAAACACACCTGACATTTTGTTCGACTATTAGTATTTGGCGAGAATTTTATTTTATTTACTTTTTTAAATACAAACAATCTCCGAAACAGACAAAATTAAAATATATTAATAGTCTATGCCAGGGGTCGCCAAATGGCGGACCGCGGTCCGCATCCGGACCGCCGACCCATTTTGTGCGGACCGCGAGAACACAGCAACTTGCACTATACTTGCGGAACTAGTTGGCCGCGCCTTAGGTGGTGACAGGGGTAAGGGGGCGGGTTGTCAACTGCTCGCAATGCACATGAGCTTAGACAGTGATGACCAATCTGAAGATATCGTGAACAATATTTTTTCATTTATTGAAAAGAATAAATAAAATACAAATTGAACTTTGTAATGTTAGTTCAGTAATTTGGTAGTAAACACGTGTCAGTGGAAGTTACGAAAAGTATTTAGTTCAGGCTGAGTCATCAGTATACGTTTATCGTGATCGGCATTGAAGACACTCTGCGTTGAATGCGTTCAAGAGGAAGGAGCTGGTATTGTGGAGCCCCTGACCAAAGATGAGAACAGTACTCCTATGAAGCCTGATTTGTGACTTGTAGAGTCGCAAACAATCGACTGTTTTGCCCTGTTCAGAACAACAAGTTTCTTGGACGAAAGCTTTGCTTTTGCCTCCAAATGACCACGAAACGAGATAATGATGAGTTATGGATGTGTATTAAATATGTGTATTATATAATAAAAATCAGAATTATTCAAATCGGTTTAGTAGTTTTTGGGATTACCACGTTCAAACAAACAAACAAACTCAATTCTCAGAATCACTTGATTCTGAACTCTCTGAACTTGATTCAGAATCATCTTGTAAACTTATAATGATTTGGTCCATCATAGTATCAAATTTCATATCATGATTCCAGTATTCCTGTTCATTTTTTTGTACGTGGTCATCGCATTTTTGCCATTGTTCGGCAGAGAATTCGGAAAATAGCCTTGTTAGTATTGTCATTTTCTCGTCCAATGTAGCATTAATGTGATCTCTGGCCATGCAATTTTTAATATTTGCCCACACAAGCTCGATCGGGTTGAGGTCTGGATGATATGGAGGTAGTCTGAGAACAGTATGACCTGCAGCTTTCAGAAGTTCGTCAATCTTGAATATTTTTTCTGATTGGGTCGCATTAATCAACCTCAGGAGTTCAGCTTTGATCATCGTGGGAGAAAATGTTACATTATGATTTTGCAACCAGTTCTGTATATTAATTTTCAAACTGGACATAGTCGGTTTCTTCTCAACTTGCACACAATGATAGGCAGCATTATCCATAACTATGACTGAGTTAGGTGGAAGTTTAGGTATTAATTTTTGATCAACCCAGTTGTAAAAATTTGTAAAGTTCATGTCTCCATGATAATCCCCCGTTTTTGAATCTGATTTAAAAATTAGCAAAGCATCGTCAACTAACCCGTTCCGGCTACCAGCGTGAACTATTATCAAACGCCTTCCTTTGCCTATATCTGTATAAATTCCAGGCTCCGACGAAGATTGCCAACATTTTTGGACATTGTGACTTTGGTTAACGTAAGTTTCGTCCAAAAAGAATATATTTCGTTTGTCTTCTCTGAATTTTCTTATAGCCCTCATATATTTCACTCGCCATTCAACAATATTTGGTCTCTCTATTAAAAGGCATCTCTTCGATTTACATTTTTTAAATGAATATCCCAGTTTGTGCAAAAGTGTTCTTAAAAAAGTCAATCCGCAGTCTAAAATATTATCCTCTTTTAACACAGCATTTAGTTTTCGTAGACTTGGAATTTTTTTCTCTACCGTATAAAACTGATTTATTTTTCTTCTTATCACTGCTAAATCAAAGTCATCAACTTGTATTTTCTTTTTTATTTCTTTTGGTCTACGTGGAGAACTAAATCTTGCTTCCCCTGTATTTTGCAACGATTTTTTACTTTCAGCAATCACTCTCGTAACACTTCGTTCTGATATCCCTGTTGCTTTTGCTACTAGTTTATGTATATTCGCATCAGTTTTATATTCTAAACTATTGACATCGGCTTTCCGTTTATTAAAAAATGTATGCACTTTAAATATTATTTCCTTAGATTGTCTTTTTATCGGCGGACTCATCTCGCTATTGCAATCTTATGTGCGTTTTGTCTAAACTAGCCGGAACTTTCAACGCGTGTTGCCGTCGCAAAGTACGGCGCCGCACTGAGTAATGACAGCAAGCGCCCCTGCCTCTCCGCCCCACCGTTCACATACCTAAGGCGCGGCCAACTAGTTCCGTGCGCACTATACTTCCGAGATCCGATATAAACAACTTCCTGGCGCCAAAAAGATTGACGCGAGCTGTACGTAATTGTTTTCGGAAGTGATAAAATCGGCAGATGGAAATGATCGATTTCCAAGAAAACACCAAAACTAAATGTTTTTGTTTTAAATAACCATGGTTAAAAAACATTTCTAGCGAATTTAATTTCTATCGATAACCGAGACCATGAAACAGTCTAACCTAAATAACCCCTTTTCTACAATAACTATTAAATATCTGGTTGACGGAGCTTTGCTCGGTTTCTCACATATTTTTGAAACCGATCTTTTCTTGGACCTTGAAACTTGATAAATCGATTCCAATAGAATATATAATTTCTTTTTTTTTCTGTACCTGGTTGACAGAGCTTCGCTCGGTTTTTCACATACCCATATCTTGGGAACCGAGCTTTTCTTGGACCTGGAACCTTGATAAATCGATTCCTTGAGACTCGAAAAACCCCTAATTTGTGGCTTTATATATATATATATATATATATATATATATATATATATATATATATATATATATATATATATATATATATATATATATATATATTGTTTAAATAATAAATTAGTCAGTCCACCACGTCAGTCAGTTTCGGTCACAACTGAAGTAGTTGGACATACGTAACCGTCGGAGTGTTCACGTACTTATATTACTTTTTAATATACTGCATGACCCTTTCTCTCCATCATATTTACGTGAACGTTTTCATTATCTTAATACCCAGGGTCGTACTCAGCGATCTTTATACACTAATACCCTTTTGGTCCCAGCGCACAACACAGCAAGCTATTTGGATTCTTATACGCTTACAGCAATACGTCTCTGGAACCGCCTCCCAAAGCATATTCAACAAGCTTCCTCAGTAAATATATTTAAATCTAGGATATATGATTATATGTTAAAGATTCAAAATAACTCTTAATTAACTTTTAGTTATGCAATTGTAAGTATTTATTATCACTATTATATTACTATTTTATATTTTATAGTATTCTATTTTATTCGTATTATTATGTTTTATGATTATTTATGTACATTTTATATGAATAGTTATGAGATTATTATATTTATTATATTTATATAATATATTAATATTTGTATGTTTATTGGTCTGCCCGTAGGTTTAGACAAATGTAATTATTCTCTTTGTTTAGTGTAAAATTATTTGCAATTGTTCCGTAAGACTTTTCTTGTGCACTACCCGTTACTACAATGTTTCTACAAGTGCAAGGTTAACTGGTAGAAAATGTCTTTAGACGTTAAGTTCGCCTGTTGTATATTTTGTGCAATAAAGAGTTTAAATAAATAAATAGTAATTCACTGAATAAACCGAGTATTTATTTTAAAGTATGCTAACTTTTTTAAAGTAAAGACTTAGTAAATTTTTTAAAGTACGCTAACCACTTTACCTACGGGGCGGTCAAATGTGTGTGTGATATAATGTGCTTAATCTGTATTTTCTGTTTTTATGTAAATATTGAAAATTCATAAACTAATATTATTTTTATGTGGTTTAATGGAGTAAAAATAAAATATATACAACAAATCAATCAGACCCCATCATATACAAATATATAGTTGTTTGATTTATCGCATACTTAAAACTATGTACTGTTTATCCATACCCGAGAATTGAACCAACTCATGTCGCTTTAGTAGTGTATTGGCTTATTTAGAAACTGACATGGAGGAAGAATATAAATATACAGACATCTAATTTGTCGAAACTTTTCCCTATGGCGATTAGTTAAACAGTGCGGCATCGAGGGACAAAATCGGAAATGTTCTCACACCTCGAACATATATTAGTGTAGAGTTCATTCGGACAAATGAGTTTTTTTAACTTATTTATTTTAGATCACTACATATTTTGTTAGTAATAATTGATACTTAAGTTTCTGACAATAAAATTAAAAAAAAAGTAAAATTGATTAAAATAAGGTTATATTAAATTCGATAAAACAACAAAAAAAAGATTATGTATATACTTTGTGGAAATCCATAACTCAAAGAAAAAAAGAAAATAAATTAAAGTAATTGTTTACATTGATTTCTTACTCAAATATATAAATAGTAAGTGCAAGTGCGAAAGTCAAGAGAGCTAAAACCGACTACATAGTCCTCCTTAATTAAGTAGCCATTCTCTTACATCATCAATGCAAAACCAAATATACTTAAAATGTGTAATCACTTTCTTGTGTTTACCGTGGTGGAAGTGAAATCATATTTATAGCTTTGCTCTTTATATTTTTTATTAATACCAATGCTGGATTATATATAAAATTAAAAGAATATTTTGAATAATCATATGGACATATTGTTTTTAGCAAATATCTTATTAATGATACCTTGGTATTTATTAAGATATTTATTAATGTAATTAACATTTTATCAGTACTGCATATCGTGATATACTGTGTTCATGTTTGATGCAGGGATTCCAAAACAATAAATACTCTTAAATTTCTACACAAATTCATTGCTGCCATTCGCAGCCGACCATCCAATCCCTTAGCTACCCTTTGACGTAAACACGAACCTTAGTTAACGAGAAGTAATTTAGTAACGTCTATTTGTTTGTTTCGGCTTTTTTACTCAACAAATGTAAAAAGTTATGTTTTTGCCGGTTTGCTTACGTGCATTATTACATACCACGACATTGGGTATGTTCTTGGTACCTGCTAACTAATCCATCTTAGTAAGATAGGTACTTAGACCAGTCACAGAGTAAACAAACTTTTATCTAAGTTTAGCTGATTTCAGCCTGGACACACTTTTTATCTTTAACTGTAAAACCTATAGAAAATTGGAATATGTTTTGGTATCTATAGTGTCCTGGCAAACTTTTAAATAAGAATTCTATCAATCTTGTTAGACTGAGTTTGTACATTTATCAGGAACACACTCAAAAATCAAATAAAAATTAAAATAAAAAATATTCAAATAAACGAAATGCGGCCACACACTGAGACGATCCGCCGGAAGAAACTCAGATAGCTTGCCGGTTTTATCTATTTATTTTTCTAAATGCATTACAATATTACAAGAATTATTACACACTAGCGACCTGCCCGCGGTTTCACCCACGTAGCTTTTGTTCCCGTGGCAATATCGGAAACGTTTATATACCAAAACCTTCCTCAAGAATCAATCTATCTATTTAAAAAAACCGCATCAAAATCGGTTGCGTAGTTTTAAAGATTTAAGCATACATAAGGACATAGGGACGGACAGAGAAAGCGACTTTGTTTTATACTATGTAGTGATTACAAAAAATGTAAGTGATTGGTATGAAGAGTAATTAACTCTATTTTTGTCTTCTAAATAATCTGAGATTTTATAATACCTTTTTTTAACAGCTTTCTTTTAACACATTGTTTAAATTTGTTTATTGGTAGATTCCTTATAGCACCGGGAAGTTTATTCTAAATGCGTATACGTTAGTATACGTAGCGTATTGTTTATTATAAAAGAGTTATATACTTATTTCATGAAGACGAGATGCATGCACAATAAGATTGTATTTGTTCCTTGTATTTAATGTGTGTATGGTCCTCCTATTCTTTAAAGGGTGGAGTGGGTGGGTTTAAAAGGTTCATGGTCTGTCTATTCTTTAAAGGGGGCCTCCCTTTAAAGAATAGACAGACTATCTGCCATTCTGCCAGGCAGTTTGTAAAAGGCTAACGGATGGCTAAACGTCACTACCAACGTGAGTACTAGGTGTTGGAGTTCTGCAACATCTCGCACGGGTCTTGTACTACCGCCTTGCCTATTCCTGCCACAATAGCTTCAGTGCTCGTCACTGTCGTGTTCCGTTTTATAAGGTAAGGTAGCCGGTAAGCTTATGCATGTGGCAGTACCATCCTGCTTCCCTGATAGCAACACACAATTAATATCTTTGACGTGTATAGGCGATGGTTTCTCTCACCACTCTCACTCAGCACTCTACCACCAGACTCTCAGCTGCTTTTGATATCATCGCATAAGATCATGGATACAAATCTTGGGATGGGAATATCGTTCTAAATAAGTTATCAATTTTTGTTCAAAAGATATTTTTTTTATATCATGAGATAGCAAACAAGCGGGTGGGTCTCCTGATGGAAAGAGTCAACCATCGCCTTTAGACACCAAAGATGTTAATTGTGTGTTGCTATCTTGTGGCGAGGTCTAATGCCATATGCATAAGTTTACCGGCTACCTTACCCTTCAAACCGGAACACGACAGCGACAAGCACTGACGCTATTGCGGCAGGAATAGGTAAGGCGGTGGTACTAGACCCGGGCGAGACAATGCAGGACTCTACCACCTAGTAGCCACGATGGCAGTGACTCGATAGCCAATCGGTCGCCTTTTACTACCTGCCTGGCAGAACGGCAGTTGGCCTATTCTTCAAAGGAAGTCGGAACCAACACGGCGTATGTGCTATAATTATAGATAGATTAGCCACCTCGGTAATGTTATAACAGTGGGGCTATTGCGTAACTCAGTTGACAGTTTAAAATTATAATCACCATCCAAAGTGAACGTCCATTAGCTGTCAGCCCCCCAATATTGCATTGGCTAACTCAAGTGATTAACAAAAATGGCGTGACTAATACTTGGTAATGTCGATAGTTGCTATTGTGCACTGGAAAGGCTTTTGACAGTTGCTTTCGTATTAATAATTTAAAATGTTATATTGCGTACGCTTAGCGACCATCAATTCGTTGAACACTTTGAATTTGGTAATCTGTTGAAGGTAATTAGTGACCACAGATTATTTTAACCACAGATGACCACAGATTATTTTGCTTTGAGAGTTTTGGTCCCGTCGTGGGACGAAATACCGTTTGTTTTGTTTGCGGTAGAATTTCAACCAGCAGATAAATATCCATATGAGATCTTGGTCCACATGTGGTTCCGGGTTCGATTCCCAGGTCGGGCACATAAAAAGTGTTTTTTCAGTTTCTGAGAAACACAAAGTTGCCCGGGATTGGAAAGTGCCCGGTTGGCGATAGGCTAATCGTGGGTGCACTTGTTGTACCTTTGCCTACCTCTTCAAGACTTGATTTTTAGAAAAAACCAACAATTTTCCCGACTCGGGAATCAAAGCCAGGCGGGCACTTTCCAATCCCGGGCAACGTTGCTTTTATCAGAAAACTGAAAAAAACACATTTTCGAATTGAATGGAATCGAACCCGGGAGCTCATGTGGACTACAAGACCTCATATGGATATTTATCTGCTGGTTGAAATTCTACCGAAACTTTGCTCATAGACTATACTAAAATCTGTTTTAAATTTGATGACAGACTTACCATAAACAAAATAGTAATAAATAAATAAATACTCACGGGACAAATTACACCTTAGATGAAGGAAGCTACTACTAGATATGAAATAACCAAGGGAAAACCGTGTCATTTCGTCCCTAACAATGGCGGACTAAAAGAACAAGAAGCCACTCCAACTAAAAATAATAAAACTAATAACTATTGTTTTTAGAGTTCGTACCTAAAAGGTAAAACGGGACTCATTACTAAGCCTCCGTTGTCTGTCTGTCACCAGGCTGTATCTCATAAACAGTGATATTATTCAAAATTTGTCACCTGCCGCCGCGGAAATTTGTCATTTATTTGTTGTTAATCAACGTGCATAGCATGACTTAATTTTAAAAACTAAGCTGCTTATAAATTTTTAATATCATTACAATTACACATCCTTTAATTTTGATATTTCTTAAAACAAAAAAAAACTTGTATGTGTACTTACGTTAGCACGTTAAAAGCTATACTACTTTGGCATTACCAAATAAAAATCCTTCTAAAAATGTTATTCTTTGCGTTAAACCCTGATTCCACTTTGATTAGTGCAAGTGCGAGCGTTTAATACAGGTGCTTACTATTAACCAAAAAACACGTGTAGACAACTTAGTAAAAGTGAAAAGACACTGATCCTTAGGCCCGCTTGCACGTAAATCTTGATTTAAATAAATAACTCTGAGTTAACTAACTCGAAGTTAATTTTTTACTTTTTTAACTCGGGGTGTATCTTACACGAACAGAAATTAACCCAATGTATACTAACCCAACGTTTTAACTCTGTATTTTGTTTCTTTCTGTCAAATCCAAATTCATTCGCTATTGCTACCTGCGGCGAAATACAAAAGGTTTTCTCTCATTCGCACAACCATATTTTGCTTATTATATCCTTTTCTTACGCCATATGGCGAAATATGGCGTTTTGGGGGCTTTATACATTGTAAAACGTAAGCGTCAGCTTCATGACTCGTGTTAATAAAATAATGATTTCGCATTTTGTAATCAGTGTTATTTTCTATAAAGATGGAAGAAATCTCATTTACTTGGCCCAAGTTTGACAAGTAGTGACAGTTCTCTTCTTTGTGACATTATATCAAAATAGAAACACATAATTAAAAATAAAAATAAAAACTGATGGCGCTAATCTTCTCCAAAAGCAAAAGTTTTGGCTAGAAGTAAGTTCAATGCTTTGTCTCTCTGCAAAAAATCGTCAGAATACAAAAAGTCATTCACAATTGAATAAAAGATAATCAAATTGTTATTTCTTATCAAATACACAACACAACGCGGTATAATCTCACAATTTTGTCGTTTTTAACCCAGAGTTAGAAATTTAACCGCCCAACTTTGGCGAGTTAAATTTTTATCTAATTAACCTATGGTTTGGTGTTAACTCTTGTCAGTGCTAGAAAAAATAAAAATATAACCCTGCGTTAGCTGCTAACTCAAAGTTAAATAATTTAACTCTGGAACGCGCAAGCGGCCCTTAATCACTCACACCAATCAACGGCTGTCTATTTACACGTGTTTTTTGGTTAATACTAAGCACCTGCATTAAACACTCGCACTCGTTCTAATCTAAGGGTAATCGGGACCTTATCCTATCTTTGTAGACAAAACGACACAGGGATGAGGCGAAATTCGTTTTACATTCGGTTTAACTGAATTTTGGCAGCTTGAGCCGAACTTCGACATTCGTCCGAAATTCGGTTTAAATGCCGAACATTCAGCATTAGAAAAAAGAACCTAATTGCACTATTTTGACTAAAATCTACGGTACGGTAGTCACTGTAGAAAACGTGGTAATCTTAATTCAATGATATTCTTTACGTAAAAAAGCAAAAAACATGATATTAATGTGTCGAATTATGTTTAACTCAAAAACAAACCTTTGCCGTGGCCACGACGCGTGACGGTAATGTTATAACAGGTGCGCGTTGATGCACTTAAATTTTACTAAATGTATGCGCACACATTGCGAAAATATTACAAGTGGTATGATTACAAGCTACACATCGTTGATTTCACTCCAATTTTTCAAATCTGTGCTATTTAAATTGTGTTATTTAACCCTGCTTAAAACCAATATTGACATCAAAATAGAGCGATATGTTGCCATCTACCCTCATACATACTTGCAGTTCGGGTATATGTGCTGGACTGTACGTAGAAGGGGTCCAGATTATGGGATATATCCCATAATCTGGGACAGTGTTTCAAAGTTTCTTACGTTTAACTCTATCGAACGCTTTGTGCTTCTCTACGATGTTGCGGATTAAAAAACTTGCAAATAAGTAAATTGTATATCCTTTTAAAGACCTGAAACCCCGCTAGGCCTCCCACCACATTCTGTCAGACTTCCCTTGCTTTCTCTATACATACATAAACCGTCGATACCAAGCTGATCAAACTGATGACTCTGTAACTGTTGCAGGCTGTGTGACCTCCGTGGTATTGACCCTTGCTTTTGTACAAGGGCATGGAGACGTACGCCGCCAGTCTTCAGCGCTTCACTGGTATTAACAGATATTACGGAGGACCTAAAAAGAGTCCTAAAGAGCAGAACTACCGTATTTTATCAACTCAGCAGATACCATATCAATTTCCGCGGCCTTTCCATTTTTAACACTTCTTATCGTCCCCACCACTTAAATGCCACTTAAAATTTAGAAAATGTACCGATTCAAGTGTAGCGTAAGGAAGTGGGAAGGTTACAAAGTTGCAAATAAAACGTCATTTTGACATTCTCGATTGCGTCTGAATTTTATTTTATTATGGAAAAATTATGTAAGAATAACGAAAAAAATATAATCTGACATCTTCCACAAGCCGAAGTTATTGGAATTTTGTTTTTTATGCCCTTGCTCAGTATCAACAGTATGCGAGGTATCTGCCCTATGTTAATCTGATGCGCTCTAATAAATGCAAAAATGCCCTTTTGGGCTCCTCTACTGTTATTAAGTGATTTACCAAGCGTAACGTGTACAATGTTATTCACCGGCAAAAACGGAGATCAGAAAACAATAGTGCCACCAGACTAAATTAAAAACTTACAAGAATGCATTCAGTTTACATCACTGACAACAGCGATACATTTATTTCTACTTGTTTTTCATACTACTATTCCTTTGCAAATTTAAAACGTAGTCTAGGATGTTTTCTTATTCCTCTCGATCACAGCTTTTACTTCAATATGCCACCATGCATCACCTTTCATAGACTTGTTCATCTTAGCACTACCACATATTTGAATAGTGGAAATTTTAAAACTGCATATGAATTTAAGCTTTGCAAAAGTAATCGAAAACCTATAAAAAAATAAAATCGTAATCAAGTATTCTTACATTAACCTTAATTATTTTCGTATTTTAATTTTGGGTTTAAATGGATACAAGTTAGCAGCAAGGTTGTCTGAATTTGTTAAGGTTAAGAAATTGATTTGAATAGAATAAAGATCGTTATTTCCTTTAGAATCTGTATATTTAATTAAAGTCTGCCATATTATACAGAGTGACAAAATCGATATTCACTTAATTATAACAGCGCCTTGAAAACTATTCTTTTTAAACCGTATACAATAAATTTATTTAACGAAACTCAATAGTTCATACTATACTCAAATAGTGTGGGCTGCTTTGAAGAAAAGACTAATTGCAGTTGTGCCAGGTAGGCGACCGATTCACTATACGTGTCACTACCATCGTGACTTCAAAGAGGTAGAGTGCCGCAAAAAGAAATACATATATAAATACTTAAATACTGGAATATATTTAATAAACACCTAAACCCCGAAATACAAAAATGTATGCTCATCACACAAATGCTTGTCAGGGTCGCTTACCACTCGACCAACGACCCCAAAGATCCCTTATAGGGTAGACTGAGTGAACCGAATGTCATACATCACGATCCTTGCGGACATGCCTCGCTTCCTCCACAATCATTACTCTCTTCATGCAAAACGCCGGTTGCGAAGACTCTTGATATCATCTTCGGACAAAACTCGATTAATCTCAATCTGATCGTGGTACGTCAGTCTTGGTCTTCCCTGGTACATATATACTTGGTGTGTTATGTTTATTTTTATTAATTTAATATATTTCTAATGCACTTTATTTAAAAGTATTAGGTTTTTGCAGTCCTTCATAATGTAAACATTAACCGTCCCAAATTTCATACTCCTCCGTTCCCGCATTTTAATAAAAAGCTGTACAAAGTATTTCCTTATAATAATATATTAATATATATATATATATATATATATATATATATATATATATATATATATATATATATATATATATATATATATATATATATATATATATATTATTATAGACTAGTATTAGTGTATAAAATTAAATTGATATTGTCAACGACAATTTTAATATGGCTATAGACCAACAGACAATGTGTGGAAAGAAGTAAGAAGTAAGAATTCAACAAATGAAGTTTTTGTCCTACACATTCGATGGTCTTTCTGACGAGTCCTCCACTCTAATGTTTCGGAATTATAAGATTTTGAAATTGATATTAATCAATTTAAAAACAACCTAATTTTCTCACAACAACTTGTTTATTATTATTGTAATTCAAGGGTAACTCTGTCCTACACGTAAAGTTGAAACGATTCTTAGTCCGACACTTTAATTTTTTCTTTTTTCTTTATCTTTATTAGTTACCCAATTCGAGATTTTTCGAAGATAGAAAATATGGTTGTCTCGTCGAAACGAAGCTGTTCACAAAAATTCAGCTTGTTATTAATCAAAAAAAAAGTTTATTCGTGGACCACGGTCTATCTCCTTACAATTTATATGCAGAGTGGATTTAGAACCCCATACAACTCTCAAAGTACAAGGCTTACGGAAATCCAAATGACAAATCTGTTTTATGGTCCTAATGAGATCCGCATCTCAAATTGTTCTAAACTTGGAAGGGCTTATCTAGTTACCTGTTGTGGAACCTCACAACTTCGTGGTTCAGCTAGATCATTAAGGTAAGATTATTTGTTATCATTTGTCCGAATATCGTCAGACATGTCTGATTTTTCGTTTAAAGAATTACACTTCGTAGGCTTCCTGATATGACCAAACCGAAAAAAGGTTTTATTAGAGTTTTTTGTTTGCTTATCTGTTAATTTATAAAAAATAAGACCTAGTCATTCACTCTGGGAAGCAATTGGAAGCTGAAAAGTGAACGAGAATGAGATATTCTCGTTCACTTTTCAGCTCCCAATTGCTATTAAGAATACAATAGAAATATAAATTCTAGCAAATTAATCGCAGACCATATTACATGGTCACTTCAATTAATCTATATTATGTTCTAATTATATACGGTAGACTTCTGAAAAATAAATATTTTGAGCAAAATTAAAAAACTATAATCACGCCGGTTCAATTGCAAGGTAGGCAAAGTGAGCCGAAGGTCCATAAACTTTCCAAAAGTTCATCGCCATTCACCGGTTTGTCTGTTGCCGAGTAGCATGGTGATCTTTGTTGCCACGTTTTACCAACCTGATAACGATGACAGCTCCGGTTTATGCATGGGAATTTTAACACACCACCAACAGACACTGAACTGTTTTTTTTTTTTTCAAATTAATAAATCATAATCCATACTAATATTAATATCTGGTTGTCCGAGCTCTGCTCGGTTTTTCACTCTAATGTGAAAAACCGATAAACAATTAATTTTCTTAGTCTAACCTCAAAGCAAACACTCATTGACTTCGTGTTACTTAACAACGCCATCTGCTGGAATAACTTACAACACAAAAAATAGTATTATTATTCGCCAATAGATGTCAGGAAGAGTCATATTTTTCAGTTTTAATTGGGACTTTTATTATCGATAAAACACGAATAAAAGACATTTTCTAAAAATGATTCCTAGCTAGATCGATTTATCGCCCCCGAAACCCCCTATATACGAAATTTCATGAAAATCGTTGGAGCCGATTCCGAGATTCCAATTATTTATATATATACAAGAATTGCTCGATTAAAGGTATTAGATAGATGCGGAAGTAACTCTGTCTGACTATCTGTCTGTCTCTTCTTCACGCCTAAACCACTGAACCGATTTGGATGAAATTTGATACGAAGATAGTTTGAGACTCGAGAAAGGATATAGGACAGTTTTTATCCCGGAAACCCCTTGAGAACGGGAATTATGTTGGTAAATCCCCGGAACTATCTTTTGAACCACGGTAATAAGGAGTAACTTAGACTACTTTTCACACAGGGACAAAGATGCGGGCACGACTAGTAAAGGAATATTTATCATCCAAATCACCAACTTTTTCTCCCCTAAAATAACATACATGTATACTAAGTCAATTTTACATTTTTAAATATTTCCATGTTTACAAAGAGAAGAAAAACTGTCCGTGAGAAACATACGCGCCTGTTGATTTCTCGGGAACAGAATTTTCATTCTCCAATACAGTATTCCTACACTACAGCATGGGAAAACTGTATTTTAAGAAATTGAATCACAACTTTGTATTTAGAACATTTTATAAAAAAAACTAAACTAAATTTTTTTAAAATATCCAATGCTTCTTGAATCTATTTTATTATATCGTAGTTTACGGTATCAGAACAGGTGTGCGCAATAGTTTCACATTTTGTTTTAAGCTATAAAAACTTTAATATTTTTTAACATCTTGTCACATATTTATTTATATCTAAACCAACACTTGTCAATGCTATAAAATATTATCATATTTTTAGCAGACTCAAAATTGTGCGCTGTAATGTATTGCGTGCATGGATTTTTTGTTAAGCCCACGAATATAAATGCGTTTTTTCGAGATTTGAAATTGGTAATAGGTTAAGTCTAGAAGTTACATATTTGTGTACTCAACTTACCGATCTTATCTTAAGATTATTTTAGATTACATCTATCTTAAGATTATTTTTATACATAAAAAAATGCACGCAATCATAATGGCGACAGGAAAAGTAAGGAGGTGATACAGTACCTAAAAATGTAATTTTCAAGCTCTACCATTCGGTAGATGATACGTTCAGGATTTACTCACCATTTGAGAGTTAAAAAGGAAACCGGAACCCTTCTGGAATCGCCCGAGTCTCTGACTGTCACAGCCCTGACAGTCTCTGAAACTATTGTATCTGACTGTGCTCTGAAACTATTGGACAAATTGTGTATTTATATTCTATACTAATATTATAAATGCGAAAGTTTGGATGTTAGGATGGATGTTTGTTACTCAATCACGCAAAAACTAGTGAACGGATTTGAATGAAATTTGGCACACAGGTAGATGATGATCTGGAATAGCACATAGTCTATTTTTTATCCCGCAAAAATTAAGTGATCTCGCAGGATTCAACATAAACTTATAATGCAGCGGGCTGCACGCTGCAGCTAGTACAACATAAGTAAAAACAAAATTTGCAAATTATGCAGTGTAACATATAATAGTGTAAAGGGTTTGTTGTGAAAATTTAATTATACATTTTTTGTAATTTTAAAATAAAAAGTAAAACTTTTTATTTTAAAATTACAAAAAATATTTAATTAAATATTACTTACGAAAATAACCGAAAATTGTCAATTCCCAATTTTTATTTTCAAAATAACTGGGCATGAATGAAAGACAGAAAATATATATTTACTTATATATTTTAGAGCAAACCTTTAAAAAGTTTTTAAATAAGTTTGCCACAAACTAATTTGTGTCAGATTTTATATAACTTAAGTATAGAACGTAGAGATCCCCATTATCATACGGCCCTTCGAGGCGAATTTAGTTCGCACTTCTCCGTTGTATTTACCCTATTACTAAAATATTTCTTCATCCCCTATGTTGGCCCCCGACTTCCTTGAAGAATAAGCCAACTGCCGTTCTGCCAAGTAGGTCCTAAAAGGCGACCGAATGGCTATGCAAGTCACTACCATCGTGTCTACTTGGTGGTAGAGTTCTGGATTGTCTCGCCCGAGTCTGGTACCACCGCCTTACCCATTCCTGCCGCAATAGCGTCAGTGCTTGTCACTGTAGTGTTCCGGTTTGGAAGTTAAGGTAGCCGGTAAACTTATGCATGTGACATTAAACCTCGCCACAAGATAGCAACGCACCATTAACACCAACACCAAGATACCAAAAGGTATAGGCGATGGTTTACTCTTTCCATCAGGACACCTATCTGCTTGTTTGCTATCTCATGATATAAAAAAAACTACTTTCAACTATCATTTCATATGAAACTAAGTAAAACTTTGGAGAGGTTTTATTACAAAGGAGAAGGAAAAGGTTTTTAAAGAAAAAAATTGATGTCTTAATAATTTTAGCAGGACTACCTTATAAAACTCTAATTTTTTTTTATTGTCATTAAATTAAATGAGTAACGACTTTAACATAATTTATGAACATAAAATTTAAGAATACTTATAATTGCTTTTTTTTATAATGAGGATAATGGGTAAAAAAATTATAATTTTGCGCTACTCAAAGAATCTTATTAATATGTAATTATAACCAAGTGAGTATGTAGTAGGAAATAAACATCAAGCAAATAACTATAATACTATAATACAAACTAAAAAATTATAATTTTGCGCTACTCAAAGAATCTTATTAATATGTAATTATAACCAAGTGAGTATGTAGTAGGAAATAAACATCAAGCAAATAAATAATAAATGTTATAAAGACAGAACGTTTGTTATTTTATTTGTAACTAGCTGTTGCCTGCGACTTCGTCTGCGCGGACTTCGTTTACTCCGCACTGCTCCTCCCCTGTAGGTGATAGCGTGATAATATGTAGCCTATATGTTGACTCGATCTCTTAGTAATATTCATGCAAAATTTGAAGTAAATCCATGCAGTACTTTTTGAGTTTACCCCGGACATACATACAGACAAACTGACAAACAGACAAAAATTCTAAAAACTATATTTTTGGCTTCGATATCGATTGTAGATCACGCCCCAAGTATTCTTTTAAAAAAATTTTCAATGTACAGTTTTGACTTTTCTACGATTTTATTATATGTATATAGATATATAGATTAATAAACTGTAAAACAACTAGACGGATAAAGTTTATTTTACTTGTATAATGCTAAATTATCATTGAGTTATTCAAGTTCAACCCTGATTAAAATAAAACACTTGATATTCAACGCTTTAAGATTAAGTCGGTGAACAGAAAACCAGATTAAGTAGATTACTTTTTGAACCATTCAAAAAGGAAATTTTGCTAAATATATATCATACATTATAAAATGTTATAAAAACAAAATTTAAAAACAATAAGTATCATAGCGCATATTGTGTGACCTTTGACGGCAAGTAACACTGGTAACAATACATGTGACAATACTACACGGTGTACAGTGGGCGTCCCTAAAGTGTAACTCCAAATTATACACTATGAATTATTTAAAAAATCAACCTCCAAGAAGCTAAAATCGACTTCGAAACAATTGAAACCGCAAACAACAGCTAGGTAGTATGTTACAAGTTTATAAATTACTGACAGCTGTTACTGATATCATTACATAGTATAAAACAAAGTCGCCCTCCGACTCTGTCTGTCTTTTTAATATATATCATAAGATAGCAAACAAGCAGATAGGTCTCCTGATGGAAAGAGTCAATCATCGCCTACAGATACCAAAGATGTTAATGGTACGTTGCTCTCTTACACATGCATAAGTTTACCGGCTACCTTACCCTCCAAAGCGGAACACGAAAGTGGCAAGCACTGACGCTGTTGCGGCAGGAATAGGAAGGCGGTGGTACCAGACCCGGGCGAGACAATGCAGAACTCTACCATCTAGTAGTCACGATGGTAGTGACTTGATTAGATTATTATCGGTCGCCTTTTACGATCTGCCAGGCAGAACGGCAGTTGGTCTATTCTTCAAAAGAACCCGGAACCAACACGGGAAGAACTGTTCTAAACTTTCTACTTTTAAACCCCCGCAACAGATTTTTAAGCAGTTTTCACTGTCATTTTTACAATTTATTTCCAAAGGTTTATATACAAAACACACCAATTTAGTATTTGTATAATAGACAAAATTTTATATTTTGTGATCAAACCGTCAAAAACACGATTTTCGAGTGCTTACATTGCAAGCGGAATGACTTTCAATTACGACGGAAATGTATATCACAAAAAGTCATCCAGCGATGACTCACGGTAACCATTTTTTTACTATATTTGCAAAAGCTAATTTCTCCTAATCAGTAGGTATTAAATCTTATTCCAATAAGGGAAATTGCTACTTTGGCCATTTAGTGTAGATAAAAATTGTTTTCATTTAGTAAAGTACTTTAAAAGTTATCACAGATTTAAAATTACACAGAACCTAAAATGTCCTTGCAGCGAAAATGAGGTTTCATTCAATTCGGAATAGCTTATTTAATGATTCTTAAAAGTTATAAACAGTCAACTAAAAAACCCACAGACACATACACACAGAGATACACAGACACACAAAGATTTATACACATACAGAGACACAGATAGAGAGAGACACACACACGCACAGACACACGCGCACGCACGCACTGACGTCATCGTGAAAATAGGCGGAAAAGCTTCCTATGACCTCAAAACGTGGAGATCTGGTGAAAGCTCGATTTACGAAAATCAGGGCAAAATCAGTAACCATTTTATCTACATACGTAGCGGGAAGTAAAAAAATATAAGGTTTGCCTCTTTGCAGTATTTAAAAAACTAACTGACATTTTCAAGTTTGGAATGTGATGGAGACCATAATTAATAAAAAAGTTTAAAAAATTACGGTTTTCGTTGAGGTTGCTCTGGTCTATCTTATCCATTGCTGTGCAGCCACTGAGTGCAAAGAGGGCATTAGCAGTCAGCCTAGATTTTAGTAAGGCATTTGACAGGGTTTGGCATAGCTTTTATCAAAACTGTCATCTTACGGTTTTCCCTCGAAACTGTAAACATGGATCGCCAGATTTTAGAAAGGCAGCAGCATCAAATTTGTTGATAGCATATGCTCTGGGGAAGAAACAATGGTATCTCACAAGGGTATGTGTTATCACCTACGCTGTTTCTTCTGCACATCAATGGTAAGCTCTTCTATTCCTGAACACTCTCCGCACCACCTCTAAAAGAATTAATATTTTAGGTGTCGAAATTTTATTGACTATCCTCAATTGTTAGACTTACACGTACCTTCTTTATACGAATAGTCACACACTGCAACAGCCTACCTCACACGGCACAGAGGTAATTGCTATAGGCCTATAATTTGAAGCGTCTGATTTATCACTTTTAGGAAACGAATGAACTAAGGCAGTCTTCCACGCCGCAGTAGCGTAATCTGGATGGATGGATCATGCCTTTCTGAGTTCCATATTTTGTTGACTGTTTTTACAGTAAAAAAATATGGAACTCAGAAAGGCATGTTCTAAACAATATAGCGGGGATAATGTAGGGCCCGTTCGATTTGTTGATTTCGAAACTTAAGCTGCCCTTTAATGTCTAGTGGCATTCTCCACCAGCTAAGCTTTAAGCCAACAGAAAATTAGTATGCGATGCCTCCAAAAAGAGATGTAAAGACATATTATGTAGCTCTGAACAAATTCAAAAATGTGCTATGTATACTATACATATTATAATGTATTAAAATTGCATTTATTATTTGTTGTTATGTGCCTACGATGCTGCCTAATATTACGCATTTTTAGATATTATTTGAACGAAAAATTAGTATAGGCTTGACGCAACCATGGGGTCAGCATCTGTGTGGTCTATGAGTCAGCTCGTTCCACATCCAGTCAGCATACACAGTGAATGAGTTAGAGACAAAGTTGGAACAGAGTAAAGGAAAAGACACAGTCAGATTCGCATATGTCGAAAGTGCAAAATATAATATAAAAATTCAAATTTAGATTTTAAATATTCAGGGGACAAGCGAATTAAAAAATATTGTGGATAGGGTACCTACATAAGTTGCTAACATTATGTCGCTTAGTAAGTCAGCGAAGCTGTTTGGGGTAAAATGAGATAAGACCAAACTTACGTCAAAAAAATATATACGGATGGATTGATTAAGCAGCCGCTACAATAATGTTTAAAAGAAGAGTAGTAAAAATATTACTTTAGCATAGGTCCTCATAGATATTTGAGAATAGCGGCCGACCATGAAATTATAATATTCAATATTTTAAAAATAATTAATTTTATTGCCGCCTCTGTGATCTAGTGGTCCAGCATTGACGTTGACCACATGAGGTTCCGGGTTCGATTCTCGGGTCAGGCACATAAAAAAAGTGTTTTTTCAGTTTTTTGAGAAACACAAAGTTCGGGCAACTTTGTGTTTCTCAGAAAACTGAAAAGTGCCTGGAAAGTGCCTGGTTGGCGATAGATTTGCCACCTATCACATTTGTGGGACCAAGTATCTTTGGCTAATCGTGGGTGCACTTCTTGTACCTCTGCCTACACCTTCGGGGATGTGGGCGTGAAGATACTTTACTAATTAATTTTATTAATATAATAAAAGTATTTTCGTTACATAATTACACTATCCCACTTAATGAATCTTTATTATAATATTTAATACATATAAAATTTTTTAAATGAAAATATTGACCTTAAATGGCCACAAAAGATACAGCGGCCACAACCCCTACCCCTATTTTTAATATACTGTTTTTCTATTTAGTTATAATAATATAAAATATACCTATAAATATGAGAAAATAATAATTAATCTTGATTTTTGTAATATTTTTAATAGAAACATATAGATGTGTAGTCTAAAATCATTATTATTTTTATATTACCTAAATGTTGTAGGTACCGATTATGTATTAATTAGTATAAGTTGTTTATAAATTATAATAGTTTGATGCTTATGTTAGAACGACTTAGCAGTGTGAGTCGAAAGCTTATAGCGATTTCTATTTAAAAACTTGACTATAATCCCAGAGTCAGTAATGAGTAGGGTCCCCGGCTACACTGTTAAAAATAGCATAATACTGTTTTTCACTACATTATAATTTTTACTGTTGAAAACATAAAAAATTCAAAATACTGTTTTCCGTATCACTGGACGGTGACGTTTATGAAGCTTTCACACTTGAATTTGAAGCTACTAATATTTCATACAGTTTTAATCTACTCGTAATTATATACAATTAACGCACGGAAATTACCGCTCCATGTTATTATTTTATCGCCATAAATGGTTGACAGCCGACAGGTGGCCTTGTATTTAGTTTAATCACGATTAAATCCGGTTTAGATGAGTCTCGTGTATAGATGAAAAAATATTTCATTCTTGAGTTTTGAGTTGAGTCAAGGAAACTAAGTGTCAAAAATAGGATATCTTTAATATTAGAGATCAATACACTTATCATGTTGCCTGGAGCTGGTTTGTGCCTCCCATTAAGAAGCAAAACAGGCAGATAAATTCTCTTCCACTTGCTTACACATTGTTTTTAATAAACTTAACAAAAGAAGGTAACATAAAAATAAATATCATCACGTTGGTTCCTTAGCGGGTTACGTAGAATAAACATAGACGACGGGTTCCAAACAATTCATGAATCATGGGTTTGTCGGTTGGCGAGGTGGTTGGTGATCCTATTGCCTCATTGTAACTGCCAAAAATTAATTATCGCTTTAAATGGCGTCAAAAAATAGCGTTTTTCGCAATAATCGGGACAGACGGATCACCTGAGGCACGGGATTGTAATACCCCACAACCAGCCCCGAACTAGTATTGAAATTTCGATTTTCGAGGGTCACTTAAAAAAAATGTTTCCAAGTTGAGGATTGCATCCGAGATTTCATAATCTGAGCCGAATAGGCGAACCTCTAGATGACTATACAGGAATATGTCCTGTATATTTTTCTCTGATCTGGCCAATTTTATATAACAGACCATCTTAACCAAGCATCTAACCAAGCTACAAAAATTTGCTGGAAATGCCATTAATAATATCGTATGCATTCAATTATGTCTGACCCGCAAAATATCTAGACTCTAGGAGTAAGTGATGTTAGTCCAGGCTCCATATAAGCAAAAAAATTCTGCGATTCTGCCAGGCAGCTCTTAAAAGGCAATCGATTAGCTGTACTGTACATGACTCTACCATCGTGGCTACTAGGTAGAGTTCCGCAACTTATCACCCAGTAATTACCACCGCCTTCCCATTCCTGCCACTATAGCGTCAAGGCTGGTCATTGGCGTGTTCTAACTTAAAAGATAAGGTAGCTGATAAACTTCTACAAGAGGCATTAACACCTCGCTAAACGGATAGCAAGCACCATTAACATCTTTGGTGTCTATAAGCGATGGTTTCATCTTTCCATCAAGAGATTCATCTGCTGGTTTGCTATCTTATTACGTAGGGAAGGGCCAATTATTATCGTTATGTATAGCACTCGGTTCTCTTTGCCTACTCCGTAAGGGATCTGGTGTGAAGATATATGTTTTTTCACTATAGTCTAGGATCCCACTTTAGAACGATCTTCACTGAGCTAGTTGATGGATTAAAAGTATTTCATATCCAATTAAATAATATGTCAATAAATACATTGCAACTGTTTCCGTCCAGATTTCTTTTAAATATTTAAATATTTCACTAGTTTAGTTAATTGACAAATTCCATACCAATTTAGCGATTTTAGCGATTTGTATACTACAAACGATGCTAATAAATGTAGTAAACTCACTTTTTTGTAGTATTAGTAGTTAAAGAGAAAGACACAAATAACCGATTGAAACCGAACGTATTAACGATATTGCAACAGATAGTAGTGATGCTTAATTTGTTTGTAGTACTTTGAAGTAGCAAAAATTTTTTTTACATATTTAGGTTCCGGAGATATTGAATACGACATTAAAAAACTGAGCAAACTAACAGACTTACACAAAACTTTTTGGTTTTTTTAATATTTCACCGATTTGCAACTGTTTGACTTAAAAATTTCAGTCCAGATTTTTTTAAAATATTTCACCAAAGTTAATTGACAAATTCCATACCAATTGAAAGTATGAAGTCTGTAGAATATGCAAACGTTAGGTTAAATACTTTTTTCCGTCACAACTCTTGGGTAGGCAGGTATAAAGTTACATTGATACTGGTAACCTGCCTACTCAAGAGTTGTCATGAGAAAAAAATAGTCGACGTAACGGTTCCATGTTCTAATAGGCTTCATAATTTCGATTGGTATGGAATTTGTCTTAACCAAACCAGTGAAATGTTAAAAAGTAATTAATTGTTAGTAAATATTCTGGACTGAAATGTTGTAGTCAACCATTTGCAATAGGTATATTTATTGAATACTAGCTGACCCGGCAAACGTTGTTCTACCTTTTAACTACTGTTTTTTTTCTATATTTAGCGCAACTAACAACCAGCAATTAATTTATATATATATATATATATATATATATATATATATATATATATATATATATATATATATACACATATATACATATAGATAAAATACTTTTCATCTACAAACCAACTCGGTAAAGGTCGTCTTTTAGTGGGGTTCTATAGTACTGTTGTTATTGAACCTAGACTTCTCCTGTAAAAAAAAACTATCTGCCTATCTGCCTAGCAGTTCATAAAAGCTTAACGATTGAGCAAACGTGTTACGAGTAGTATCAGAATCGTTCTGCAACGCCTTGCCCGGGTTTGTTACCAACGCCTTACCGCTTCCTGCTCAATTGTGTCACTTGTCATCGTCGTTTTTCAGCTTGAAGGTTAGAGTAGTTGATAAACTTATTAATGTGACAATTAATCCCTGCCACATGTATACGTATTGCAACGCATAATTATCGTCTTTAAATTTTATAGTCATCTCCTTTATCCGTGAAGGTTATCTCCTTTTTATCCTTCCTTCGATCAAGAGAAGTTATCTATTTGTTTATTATGCAATTGTTTATAAATAAATGTTTTTACAGATGAACGTGAAGTTCTTCATAATATATCCGGAGAATTTCGATCTGGAGAACTGGCGTGCATTCTCGGACCATCAGGTGCAGGAAAATCAACATTGTTAAACATACTTAGCGGCTATAAGTAAGTTTATACCTAATTTTATTATATGAATATTTTTATACCATGTAGTTGCAAATAAGTATAATTGCTCATAAGTAATAAATAATAATAAATTTATGGCACCACTACCTAAATAAATAATCATATCTCATCTACCCTAAGGTTGTCTGAAAGAGATAGCTGTTTAGAGAATTAGTTTAGAGATCGCTCTTTAGTAAAATAACTACCCTAAATTTTATCATGTACCCCAGTATGGGATATCGTTGAATAGGTTTTTAAAAAATATTGTAGGTTTGTGAAAACAATGTTTTCATTAAGGGACTCATTTATGGAATATTAAGCCTTAAAGTGCTAATTTTTGTTAGTCAAGTATCCCCTCCCCCTCACTCCTCTGCCAGCTAAACAGTAGATTTTGGAGGTGGGGAAAATCACAGTATCACAATAGTAGTAAATTCTTCAAACGGGGGTCCAAACCAACACGGAGTAAAATGGATGGTAGCTAGACTATTCGGCTGAGATTACATTGGTTATTTTGGGTTATCTTCGAAAAGTCAAATCTCCATAACAAATCTCCGTGCTGTACTCAAGCACGTAAAGCTAAGTCACAGTTACGAAACATCAACCGATAGTTTTTATCAGACCGATAAAAAGCGGTGACATTAACCTCAAAATCTGATGACTTGCATATAAATGCAAGTGTATCCACAATTGTCTAACGGTATTAAGTTTAATGTTAAAGTAACGACAATGCTGATAATAGTTCAGACTTATTTTTTTTATTACCATTGTTAGCAAACAAGCAGATGGCTCTTCTGATGGACCATCATCTATAGAAACCAAAGATGTTAATTATGCGTTGCTATCCGAGTGTCGGGATGGCAATACCACGTGCATAAATCTATCGGCTACCTTACCCTCCGAACCGGAATACTACAATGACAAGCACAGACGCTATTGCGACAGAAATAGGTAAATCCGTAGCATGAAATACCCGGGCGAGGCGTTACGAAACTCTACCACCTAATAGTCACGATGATAGTGACACGTATAGCCAATCGATCGATTTTTACGACTTGCCTGGTAGAACGGCAGTTGATCTATTCTTCAAAGGAGCCCGGACCAAAAGTTCCCATGGCGGCGGACGTTGACCTGCAATAGAAGAGTTAATTGCTGAACTAAATTCCATTATTAATAACACCCCGATGCACCATCAACATGCAATTATTGCCCCATGACTGATGAGTCTTTAACGTCACACTTTTAAATGTGGGCCGGGCTCCTTTGAAGAATAGACTACCTACCGTTCGGCCAGGCAATTCGTAAGAGGCGAATAATTGGTTATGCGAGTCACTACCATCATGGCTACTAGGTGGTAGAGTTCTGCATTGTTTCGCCCGGGTCTGGTACCACCGCCTTACTTATTTACTTACTTACTAGCCCGCTGAGTTTCTTCCGCCGGATCTTCTCAGTGTGTGGCCGCGTTTCCGATCCGGTACTAGTTTAAAAAATGTTGAGGCGTCAAAATAACTTGTAAAAAGTGTTATTGAATAAAGTACTTCTGATTTCTGATTATTATATATGTAAAAGTATTTATATAAGGATTTCTATGTAGTGTGTGTTAGTATCGTTGACTAACACCCATAACACAAGCAAATAATTTGCTTACTTTTGGGGTTAGTGTAATTTGTCCCGTGAATATTTATTATTTATCAATTTTTTCAGCGATAACTCCCGAAAGGATAAACCGATTTTAATGCAATTTATACATTGAACGCGGTTTTTTGAGGAATAGAACTGATTAGATTTTGTACTCATTCGGTACATTAATCTGGAAGGTATATTAAAAAAATACTGTTTCGCCAAAACTTTATTTGACGCCTTTTCAAATTTCTCAAAATTTTCTGGACCAAATTGGTTCAAATTTTCAAGAAATCTAAGTTGAGTGGAATCCAACCAAATGCCGTCCGTAAACCGCCGTAAACCGTGTTACGATCGGTCAAGCTGTTCAAAAATTATTAGATGTTTACATACACACACACATACACACACAGACGTACATACATACATACTGACGTCGTCGCGAAAATAGTCGGAAAATGTTCCTAGGACCTCAAAATGTGGATATCTGGAGAAAACTCGATTTTTGAAAATCGGGGCAAAACAGTAAATTTCTTCATCTACATACTAGTTGTTGCCTGCGACTTCGTCCGCGCGAACTTCGTTTACTCCGCATTGCCCCTCCCCTGTAGGTGATAGCGTGATAATATGTAGCCTATATGTTGACCCGACCTATTAGTAATATTCATGCAAAAGCCGCTGCCAAAATATTAAAAAGTAAAGGTGTTTAGGTTTAGTAAAAACATACAAGTAGGTAAGCTACTCATGTCCCCTTTTTTTTTTTTCGGAATGTCTCAATTGCTGTTAGCCTTATGGGCTGTTACAGCTTCACCGGTCGCGGGGGCGAGCAGAGTGCTCAGCCAGAATTTAAAGGTGTAGGGCTGTACGCCCTCCGCCCTAAGGGTGTCTCCTGTGAGACCGAACCTCGGCTCATGTCCCCAAAAATGCATTGTTTGTATGCTAAACCTAAACACCTTTACTTTTTAATATTTTGGCAGCGGCTTGTATAATATAAAGTAATAATATTGTTACACTAATTAATCACAATCGTCGATGCGTCTTACAAATTTAAAATTATGTGGGATAATTAAATATAAATATTCAAGCAAACTTAAACACTTTAATTTTCCACTACATCTTCTATACATATAATAAAATCGTTGGAAAGTCAAAACTGTACATTGAATATTTTTTTAAAAGAATACTTGGGGCGTGATCTACAATCGATATCGAAACCAAAAATATAGTTTTTAGATTTTTTGTCTGTTTGTCTGTATGTATGTCCGGGGTAAACTCAAAAAGTGCTGCGTGGATTTACTGCAAATTTTGCATGAATATTACTAATAGGTCGGTTCAACATATAGACTACATATCACGTTATCACCTACGGGGGAGAAGCTGTGCGGAGTAAACGAATTCCGCGCGGACAAAGTCGCGGGCAATAGCTAGTTTATTCATAAAGTAGCTTTCAATGAAAAAATTATAAATGTCGGTCTAGCAATTTTTAAATCTGTCCACTACAAACAAACATATATAATATTTCATTGATTTTAATATAATAAATATTAAATTAAATTCGACAAAGTATAAAGAGCCGCCTGAAGTTAAATTACGCCTTCAACACGTAGACGACGGGTTAGAATTTTTAATACCTTTGTAATTAATATCGAAAGCGTTGGCAGAATATAAACGATATTTAAGCGTGACAATTGTAAGTTACAAAAGAATATTGCACATATTCATTATAAAACAAAAACACGGACGTCGACTGGCGTCGAGCAAAAGTTTTCAATTTTCAGTGGCTGTAATTTATTAGGGAATACATGCTTAGGAAACCTTTTTTTTATTAACCTTATTAACTAAGTTCTTAAAGTAATGTATAGCCAATAGTTTTAATTTGGCACAAACAATCTATGAACGAATATCTTTAAATTACCATAAACTAGTCATCCCATATTTTCCTACCCTTGTATTTTTAACTTTCCGCTACGTTAGTTATACTACTTGTATAAGGAAGTTACTGATTTTATCCCAGATCTCTACGTTTAAGACGTAAAAATTGTCATTTATTATATTTTCTTTAAGGCGATTATAGCTGCGAACGACCTTGAGTTAGTGACAGGTGCAGCGCAAATATTATTTAGCGCGTCAGCATCCCCCGCTGTCAAAGAGTATATACACTGATACAGTGGATGCAATACGTTTAATATTTAGTTTAGTTTACCTGTATGAACTTTTATCATCAGAAATCAATTGACTGTTGGCAAACTCAAAACCCATAACCGATAATCGGTCAGTTATCAGTTATCGATTCAATTTAGAACAATGGTAAATATCGAAAAAAAAACATTAAATATCGAAAATAGACAAAAAATTACATAACAGTTTTATACAATAATGACTGTTACGTATCCTATTTTTTAATTTTTTGTAATATGCTATACACCTCGTGTAGCACTTTATTTTAATACATACAATTAACAGTTAAATATTAACAAAACCTTTTAAAATGTGATTTTGTAAAAAGTGATCTCTTAAATAACCTTTTAAAAATTTAAGTTTTATTTTCAAAATCTCGTGAGAAATAAGTAAAAATTTAATTGAAAGCTTATAGAGGAAAATATTAAACAGGTTGACTCATTTAGATTATTTGTATGTATAATATATTTAATTTATTTATCTTTATTTCATTTCATAAGACAGGGAACAAGCAAACAGTTTTTCTGATAGAAACATATAATCATCGCCTATATACGCTAAAAATGTTAATGGTGCATTGCAATTCATGTAGCAGGGTTAGAATGTTACATGCATATGTTTATCAGCTACCGTTTTTCAGAAAAAAGTTGTTTATCAGGAAAAATTAACTAATGATTATAATAACTGCCTCGTAGTCTAGGGGATAACCTAAAGTTTCGTTAAGATATTATTCAAAAATTCAAAAATCTCAGTAGCAGCTAGGAGTCTGGCGGGTGGTGTATTACAACTTCCGTGCGTCGGATAAGCACGTAAAGCCATCGGTCTTGGTTATTGCTAAAACAACAACAACGATATATATTCACGCTAGTCCCCTTACGAGGTAGACAAAGAGAACGGAGTGCAATATGTCACGATCGTTGCAGATTTCTCTTGCTTCCTGCACGTTCATTACTCTCTTCATACAAACATGCCGGTTGCGAAGACTTCACCACCTTCAAATAGTATCGGCTTTTATCTTTTTTTCTTCAGAGTTTTGCTTGTTCGTCATTTGCTTGAATTATCTTCGTTGTTTATATGTTTTTTTATTACACAAAATATTTACAAAATACTTATTGTTGTATAGCTATTAAAAACATTTAAGCGTAAACGTAGGTAAATACCTGAATAGTCTTAAAATACTATTCACCGTCCACTCGCAAACAACATTATTTATAAAGTACTAGCTTTCAGCCCCTTTAATACCCTCGTTTACGTTTTAAGAGATAAAACTCAAAGTTTCCTTACATGTACGTTTATTTAATTGAATTACAGAGCATAACTAATAAATTTGAAAAGGTTTTTATGAACAAATTTTATTTTTTATACAAACTTTACTAATTTTTTTAAAGAAATTTAAAAAAACCTTAAACTCGTATTTATTTAATTGTGTTAAAACATAAATATTAAATTTGAAATAATTTCTACAATATTCTTTAATAAACAATCCATTTTTCATACAAACATAAACGCTTTTTTTAGCCTTTTAAGGAATAAAATTTATAAAATCCCTAAATATATGATTCGTAAATTGCGTTGAAGAACAAAGGTACCAAATTTCAAATTATCTTGACCATAAATAATAACTTTTTCATATGAATTGTAACACCCACTTTTACTCCTTAAAGGGATGAAACTCCGAACTTCATTACGCGCATGTTTCTTCAATTTGAATTGAAGAGCATAAGCACTTTTTATTTTAAATACAAACTTATACACTTGCCCTTTTAATGGATAAATTAAAAAATTAACTCTCCTTTTACCCCTTTATGAGATGAAATTAAAAAATGCGTATTTCTTTAATCGTACTAAAACCATAAATAGTAAATTTTAACTAATAAACTATATATCCTACTATAAATAAATATACTATATAACTATAAATAAATTATTAACGCCCCTTTTACCTATTCAAGGGATTAAATTACATCATAAGAACAACCTCTGTAAAAAACGTTCAAGCGTAAACAAAATGTCCAATTTTCAAACAGTACAAACCTTATTACTGTGCCAAACGTACTATCTGTATTATTACTCTTTGACTCGAATATGGACTGCGGAGTACGCTGACATGCGACACGGCCTCCCCGTACGAACGCTACCGGGAGATGACGAACTTAAATTTTATAAAGCGATAAATTATCTGTAATAAAGTGAAAAAATCATCAAAATCGTTTCAGTAGTTTGGAAGTTATAAGAAAAATTTTGCGTAAAAATAAGAGAGATATTAGATTTTTTGCCGTCAGAAATAACAATAAAGTTTGAAAAAACGAACCTAAAATTTAAAATCAATTATATTATACGTATAATGTATATTTTTTTTAAATTATTGGATTAACCGTTTAGCAGTAGTAGACTTTCAAAGAGAAGTCTATTTCGTAGTTTGACATATGCTATCGCCTTAAAATAAAAAAATAAAAACTCAGACACACTCGAGAATGTCAAGGCAATTGTTTCTTTGCAACTTTGTGACCCCCAAATCCTTGCGCTATATAACCTTTTATATTTCCTGTCATCTAATCTACAAAACCCAATGGGTCCCCACGACGCTCTAGTTAATCCCCATTTAGTATAATTGGCTTTCCCACTATTAAAAACTTTAAAGCTATAGACAAATATTCAGTCTCAGACAAATAACATTTTACAAAAAAATTTAAAACTGAGCAATCATATATTACGCGATATACATATTTCAGTAACATTTGCCTTAACATTTTTTATATCTGAAAATGAGACGAGAAATTCAATTCTTCCTTTTCTATCCTAATATTGTGATCTCAGTAATAATTATTATTTTCAGATGTAATAATGTCACCGGGCGAATTACCGTCAATGGCATAGACAGGGATATGAACATATTCAAGAAATTAAGCACCTACATCATGCAAGATGATCTTCTACAACCGTGGCTGACCGTGAAGGAATCCATGAAAATAGTAGCCAATCTAAAACTTGGGTCAGGTTTGAGTGAAGCCGAAAAGAAGTTGATAGTAAGTGATCCTATATACAATAATATATCGCGGTGCGAAGAGAACAATATTTTCACTCTTAAAAATTACACTGGGTCAACTGATTATAACTAGACCCTAGAATAGTATCCGTTCCTTATTGTTCAGAATCATGTTTTCTGTAAAACTATATTTATCGGTCTTTTCATCAATTATTGTTAACCAATTAAATATGCTCTACATAGTAATTCTACTAAATACGTATATAAACTGTAAATCGTTGGCCTTTTGTGAAACTGTATTTTTATCATAAATTATACCAAGGGACTTGTAGCTAGTCGTTAAGACGCTAAACCAGTAGGCTTTAAACAATTAAAATTATCAAACCGGTACAAGTTTATCCATTATAACAATGCTAAATATCTTAAAAAAAGATATTTCCAGTCAAGGTTCGATCGTGGCATTTGAAGAATCGAGAATCCTAATAAAAGTATGCGAGTCCACTTTATTTATTCAATAAAATATTTCCGTATTAAAGAAGGGTTATCGTTTTCAAGATTTTAGAAAACATGAAAATAATTGGAATTGGTGGGAGATTACATATTTTATTAATTAGATCCTGGGACGATTCCACTTGTATTTGTTAATCTGGCCAAAATTTTTTTTTAACTAAAACAAAAAAAAATATTCTGTCTCTGTTGATAAACATGGTTTTAAACATTTGATTAATTGTATAAGATTAAATCATTACCAAATCATCATGCTCAAAAAATTTGTTTTGTTCTGTTTCCAATAAAGAATTGTAGTAGGCCTTTTCAAAGGCAAGACACCTACCTCAGGACATAGACATTCTGGTTTACCACGATTTACTGGTTTGCCGGTTGGTGATGTGGGTGATGGTCATTCAACTTGTGAGTCCACGGATGTTAAATAATCAAACAAGATAAATATGATTAAGTCATTATCAGTCCAAAACTAAGTTGTAATCTAAACATTCAAAGAAATGGTTTTGTGGGTGGTATACTTATAAGGAAATATAATTAATGTAAAATCTTTGGTATTCATAGGCGATGCTTGTCTCTTTCCATCAGGAGAGCCATCTGCTTATTGCTATCTTATGATATTGAAAAATCATGATTGATAGTAAACAAACAAACGGTTTTCTGGATGGAAAAACTAAGGCACTCATAGATATCCTAGAATGACATTACCAGTTACCTAATCCTATAAACCAGGAAACGATAAAGACTGACCTACAATAAATAAACTAATTGCATTGCACCAACACATTGTTGGTTCAATTGCTTTATTTATTCTTGCCACTACTTTTAATTTGACTAGAAATTTATATTTATACAAACACGTATATTCACGCCAAATCTCTTACGGAGCAAGTAGATAGAACTGAGTGCCATATGTCACTATCTTTCCAGATTTGTCTCGCTTCATCCACATTCATTACGCTGTTCATACAAACACCCGGTTGCGAAGACTATTGACATCACCTTAGGACAGTACCCAATACATCTGAGCATATGTGTCAGTCGTGGATTTTCCCAATACCTGCATCCTTCCACATTCGTATTATATATGTGTTTAGTAAACCTGTCATCTGCAATTCTTTCTACATGTCAGGTCTATGTGATATATATTTGTGGAATGTTGTCTTAGAATGCTAAATTTAATGATCATTTTATTTTTTAAACAGATTGAAGAAATTTTACAAACCCTAGGACTTTGGGAGCACAGGGACACATATACCCAAAAGCTATCCGGGGGGCAGTCAAAGCGAACCTCCGTGGCTCTGGAATTAGTAAACAACCCGCCAATCATTTTTCTGGACGAACCTACAACGTAAGCTGACAAATAATATATCTTTATAGAATAGTACAAACTTATTAGGAAACGAAATACCTTTTGTCACATGACAAAAGGTTAAATCTGTTTTAAATTTTTATCATATACAATGTTATAAATGCGAAAGAAACTCTGTGTGTCTGTCTATGTGTCTCTTCTTCATGCCTTAACCACTGAGCTAGTTGCTTAAAAGCTATAAACTGTGAAAATTCTTTAAAATAAAATGGAATTAAAATTGATTTGATAAAATGATTTACCCTGACACAGCAATTAAAAGGAATCCATCAATTTCACAAATGTTCGTATTTATGATAATATAGCACGTGCAAATTCATTTAGAAATTAATGTTTAATGTTAAATAATTTTAATGAAATAAATACAACCCTTTGCATAGCTATCATATATCCTAGTTCCTCCCTCTACAAAATCGAGGCATTTTAATTACATTTGACAAAGAACTACGCTAGAAGAAGTCAATTCACTCTTACTTCTTTCTATATATTTATTACAGATTTGTCTGCTCGGACAAAACTGATAAATGAGATGTATAGGATGATAATCGATAACTTACAATGAAAATGAATTTTTAATTGCTATGTAGGTGACTGAGATCCGCATGGATGATATTTTTTCATGTCAAAACGATATCACGGAGGTGAAACTTACCTAGATCAAAGCAAAAAAATAATATGAATAATTCCTAGGCCAAACCGGTTCATACTAGGCGTGTCAAGATGTCAAGATATACTAGCTTAACTCAGGACAGTCTAGTTTAGTCTAAATACCTTTACCAAACTTAAATTAACCAGTTTGGCTTAGGCTGAACTAATTTTGAATTATATATATATATATATATATATATATATATATATATATATATATATATATATATATATATATATATATGTATGTATGTATATATAACAACGTCAGATACCATCAACAGTTATTGATTAATTTGCGTTAGATTAAAACAGTGAAACAGTGACCATCGCGCGAAGGCGAGCAACCGAGCCGCCGAGCGCCAGATCCTCTCTATTGTTGGTGTTATTGAACCATTTGGGTTACATTAGAATAATGAATAAAAATATAACGAAAGCGTGCTAGCAGGGAAACGGCCGGGGTATGCCTGCGTTCAGAGGTTACAACATGTTCATTTTGTCACTTGCAATGATTCAATAAGTTCAACTATAATTCAAAATTAGTTCGGCCTAGGCCAAACTAGTTAAGCCTAAAGTAATTATGCCAAACTAGACTGTCCTAGGCTTAACTAGTATGTCCTGACACGCTTAGGATCAACTGGTTTAGCGTAGGGTAAACTAATTTAGCCTAAAATCGGATTTGGCCGGTAACGTAATACGAAATTTCATCGCAATCATTAAGAGCCGTTTTGGAGAAATCAGTTACATATAAATACACAAGATTTGCTTATTGAAAGATAAGATAATGTCTGTTTGATTAAGTTATGTCCAAAATAATAATATAATGGCGGCTACAGATCGTTTGCCGGCAGCTCTTGTTCGAATTTATAACTGAGTAGCTAATACTTGGTGATGCGCTGTGCGTCAATTCATTGACAATATAGTTACATTATAATTATATATTCAAGCTGGTATCAAGTAATACAGTACCCGGCGATAAATATTGCACATCGAACTTTGGAAAGAGACAGTCGGATAATTTCGGCTGCGTAGAGCGTTATCTCAGTCCCACACTACCTATGTGACGTTTAGTCAGTCGTTGTTCAAGTACGATAGAGTGCGGTCGCGTCCCGATCAAAAATATATATTTAGAGTTGATAACACCCACAAATTTAAATAATTTAAAGTTGTAATATGGCATCTTTCGGAAAAAGAGGGAAACCTTTACGAGATCAGTCACGTGAAATTATCTACAATGTTTATAAATACTTTGTAACCGAAGCTGATAGATTTAAAAAAAAAAGTATATGAAAATGTAAGTTGTTATTTTAAGAAGATTCAAGAGCGAGTTGCAAATGCCACTGGAATTTCAAGAAGAACTTTGAACAATATATTAAACGAAGTCAGTACTGAAACACATTCGTCTGGAATTAAGTTCAGCACTCCAAAAAAGGGAGACCAAAAAAGCAATTTCGTTTGGATATGGACGATTTTGATTACGATGTTGTTCGAAGAATGGTGTATGATTTTCACTTACGATTTAATGAACTGCCAACAATAAAATCATTAAAAGCTAAATTATCTGAAGCTATTACTTACAATGGGTCTGACGTTAGTCTCAAACGAATGGAATACCTTGATAAAATACGCAAATTTCGCGAAACAGGAAAAAATATCGTCTACATGGATGAGTCATATATACATGCATCCCACACTAAAGGGAAATCTTGGAGTGACGATAAGAAAAAAGGAGTAAAAAAGCCAATTTCAAAAGGTCAACGTTTGATAATAGTTCATGCGGGAAATGAAAAAGCTTTGTACCCGGTGCTTTTTTAACGTATAAATCCACGGACACTACAGGTGACTATCACAATGAAATGAATAACGATAACTATGAGAAATGGCTGGTTAACCAATTAATCCCAAATATACCCAGTGATTCTGTTCTAGTTATCGACAACGCACCCTATCACAACAAATATATTGAGAGACCCCCCAACTCAAACACCATTAAACGGGAAATGATCAACTAGTTAAACAGACACGAAATTCCAGTTGATCCAAAATTAACAAAAACCCAGATTTACGCTATTATATGTCAGCACAAGGAGATAGCATACAGAGTTTTCTGTGGACAAAGTACTTGCCGAACATGGGCACACTGTGTTGCGATTGCCACCATATCATCCGGATTTTAATCCAATTGAAAATATATGGTCTCAACTGAAAGGCTATGTAGCCTCTAGAAATGTGGGTATGAACTTAACTACAGTAAAAACATTATTGACTGAAAAAGTAAACATGATCGGCGCTGAAGAGTGGAAAAAGGTTTGCGATCATGCAATCAAATGTGAGAATGAATATAGAAGCATTCAACACAGCTTAGACAATTACACTGATAGATTAGTGATAAATACGGCTGATAGTGGCAGTGATATTGACCTCTTTGAGAGCACAGATAGTGAAATGGAAGTAATTGAGAATTAGAATTATTATTATTTTTATTGCAATGTCTCATTTTAGCAATAGGTATAATGGTGTTTATTATGTACACTAAAGCTGTAATGTTCCAAAATAATTAAATACGTAAATATAATGTGAACATGTTTTTTTAATTTATTTTACCCCAACCTAAAGCCATCACTTATAGAAAAATTAGTGTATTTTATACAAAGAATAAAAATATTAAAGAAGCAAATCATACTTGTTTTAACAGCTCCTAATAGGTACTGGACTGTTTGTATTTTGTGCGACAGAGATAACGCTCTACGAAGCTGAAATTAGCCGATTGTCTCTTTCCAAAGGTCGATGTGCAATATTTATCGCCGGGTACTGTACAACATATAGGGAGACAAACAGTCTATCATTTGTGCAATAAAGTATTCGCACTGTATACCGTTTCTAGACAGTAGACACGTAGACCGACAAAAATTATATGCCATAAGTGGTAATTAATGTATCAATTAAGTACCGACTTGCCTCCACCTACCTACGATATAACCAGACTTAAGCGAGACAATGCAGAACTGTACCACCTAGTAGCGACAACGATAGTGATTCACATAGCCAATTCGTTCGCTTCTTACGAATTGCCTGGCAGAACGGCAGATGGTTCATTTTTCAAGCGGAAACATAGGGGAAATAATAAACTTGATGTCAATGAGTCATAAAATAAACATTTTCACGATATTTGGAAAAATATAAATGTACAGACAGATGCTCCAGTAGTATAGACACTAAAATGTCAACATGATAAATCATGACATGATAAATCACATGTAGGTACCTGCTATCCGCTATTCAAGATCTTTTTGTCATTTATCCTAGGTTCACGTTATCTCGGATTCCCAAACGTAACCTACCTAGATCTATTTGTCATCCAGCAAACTCTTACATTTCCCATGAATTAAACAACCGTTTTCGTACGCTGAAATAACTTCTTTTACTAGCTTTGTATTATTAAACACTAGCTGCAGCGTGCAGCCCGCTGCATTAAGAGTTTTTAGCGAATCCCGTGGGATCACCTAATTTTTCCGGGATGAAATTTAGGCCGTGTACTATCCCAAGTCATTATCTACCTGTGTGTCAAATTTCATTTAAATCCTTCCAGTAGTTTTTGCGTGATTGAGTGACAAACATCCATCCAAACATCCAAACTTTCGCATTTATAATCTATATCTATAATATCTATATAGGTACATATAATAAAATCTTAGGAAAGTCAATGTATGTCCGGGGTAAACTCAAAAAGTACTGCATGGATTTACTTCAAATTTTGCATGACTATTACTAACAGGTCGGGTCAACATATAGGCTACATATTATCACGCTATCACCTACGGGGGAGGAGCTGTGCGGAGTAAACGAATTCCGCGTGAACGAAGTCGCGGGCAACAGCTAGTGTTACAATATGCATATTGATTTATTACTCTTTGAATTTACCTTACTTTAACTTCAAGACACGTACCTACGTGAGTAATTATTTTATGACGACTTTAAAGAGAAATTGTCGGTATAAAGAAGTTCCGGGTTTTACAAATGATCGCGTCACAAAAAAATGTTCGATGAAATAAGATTTCCTTATTGTGTATTTCTTTTATTTTCATGTTGCAATTAATTATGACATTGATGAGATACACATACTCGTTGTACTCGTAATAACTATTATTAATTAAAGCCATTATTTTCATATAATAGGTATATTTTATTCATGTATATTAATATTATAAGTGCTAAAGTTTGGGTGTTTGGATGAATGGATGTTTGTTATTCAATCACGCAAAAACTACTGAACGGATTTGAATGAAATTCTGAACACAAGTAGATGATGATTTTGAACAGCACATAGGCTACTTTTTATCCTGGAAAAATTAGTCAATCCCCCGGGATTCACCAAAAACTTTTATAATGCAGCGAGCTATAAGCTGCAGTTAGTATAAATTATTATTTTCTCCGTATTGGTTCCGGGCTCCTTAGAAGAATAGACCAACTGGCGTTCTGCCAGGCAGGTCGGAAAAGGCGACCGATTGGCTATGCGAGTCACTAACATCGTGGCTACGAGGTGGTAGAGTTCTGCATTGTCTCGCCAGGGTCTGGTACCACCGCCTTACCTATTCCTGCCGCAATAGCGTCAGTGCTTGTCGCTGTCATGTTCCGGTTTGGAGGGTAACATAGCCAGTAAATTTATGCATGTGGCATTAAACTTCGCCACAAGATAGCAACACACCATTAACATCTTTGGTGTCTATAGGCGATGGTTGACTTTTTCCATCAGGAGACCCATCTGCTTGTTTGCTATCTCATGATATAAAAAAAAATAAAAAAATATATATTAAATTCACTTCATTAATAACATTAAAAAATAATTAACTGAATACCGATTTATACATACTAGCGGTCGCCTATGGCTGAAATTCGACCACAGTCTCAACAATAAATCTCTTTTATGTTTGACAACTGACTTTAGCCGTAAAGAAAATAGTATAACTACATATATGTATACATGAGGCACACTAAAAGTTTTGCACTTCTAGCTAATCGGAACTATTTGAATTTCAATTGTTATATTTTTAAAACGTTACAAACTTCTTAGTAATAAAAAAAAACAATTGCCGAGAAATGATTTGTCAATAGTTTTTTATCACACATCAAAGTTCTACGTACGCAGCGAAAATGGAATTAAGTCGAAAAGATTTTACAGCGATGATTTTTTATGTTTTTAAAAGTTCTCTTTCTCCGCAAGACTGTGCCGCTCGTCTTCAAAATGCTTTTGGGAGAGAAGCACCTTGTTTGAGCACCGTGAGGCAATGGTTTGTTGAATTTGAGAGAGGTCGAGTTTCTTTACATGACGAATTTCGTGAAAGGGCGGCCTTCAACTGCCGTCAACGAAAATAATGTGGCTACTGTTAAGCGGTTAATTGAAGAAACCCCCCGCATTACCTATAAGACAATTCGAGGACTATTGGGGATTGGTATGCGCCAAATTCAGAAAATTTTACACGAAGAATTGATAGTTCGGAAACTTTGTTGTCGTTGGATCCCTCGTGAACTGATAGCGGAGCAGAAGCGGGCTCGCGTGGAATGGTGCTCACAGATGCTACTGAAGTACGACCACGGACATTCTAATGCTGTTTATGACGTCACAGGAGACGAAACGTGGATTTATAGTTTTGAACCCTAAAAAAAACAGCAATCTTGTGAATGGGTGTTTGAAAATGAGAACAGGCCAACAAAAGTGAGACAGGCGAGAAACGTTGATAAAAAAATGATCGCGTTTTTTTCTCAACTACAGGTCCCATCTGTACAATTCCACTTGAAGATCAAAAGAGTGTTAATGCCGAATGGTATTATACCATTTGTTTACCCAGAGTGTTAGAAAAAGTTCGCAAAAGACGACCCAAAAACCGCATTCTCCGACACCATGATAACTCTTCTTCACACACGGCCAACAAAACAAAGTCATTTTTAGCTTCCGAAAAAGTACATCTCGTCACTCATCCTGCGCATAACCCCGACCTAGCACCCTGTGATTTCTGTATTTTCCCCAAAATCAAAGATTTAATGTGAGGTTTTACTTTTACCAATTCCGAAGAGGCAGGGATAGCGTTCAGTCAGCACGTAGAAAACATACCTTCAGATCTGTGGTCCTCCTGTTTTAAAAAATGGTTCGATCACATGAAAAAATGTTTAAAATGTAAAGAAGATTATTTTGAAAAGCAATAAACATAATATTTTGGTTATAACATGTTGTTTTTTTAAGTTACGCAAAACTTATAGTGTGATCTACGTATTATCATGTATGGCAAATGAATGTAGTATGTGTAATGTTTATTTTTATTGATTTAATGTATTTCTTATGCATTTTATTTGAAAATATTAGGTTTCTGCAGCCCTCCGTAATGTAAACTTAAGCTGTGCCAAATTGTATACTCCACTGTTAATCCAATAATTTTAAATAGGGGTTCAAAGTTTTTCCTTCACGTATTAATATATAGATGTACTAGCGACCTGCCCACGGTTTCGCCCACGCAGCTTTTGTTCCCGTGGGAATATTCGGAAAGGTTTATACACTTAAACCTTCCTCAAGAATCAATCTATCTATTAAAAAAAACAGCATCAAAATCATAGCGACATAATAACAATAAGCATACATAGCGACATAAGGACATAGGGACAGACAGAGAAAGCGACTTTGTTGTATACTATGTAATGATGCATTGATATAAAAAACCCAAGATGCACAGACCCCCAATTCACGTGAGTCAAAGCGCTTAGGGCTCTCATACACATAAACACGATATAACGTCGAGACGTGCTACGACGCGGCATAATATGTAAGAAAATGTGTAAATGTCTTAAATGCTTCGACTCGCTTGCCGCTTGATTACGTGAATTAGGCCCCAGGTCCGAACAAAACTGTCCCTAAAAAGTTTCCCTAATTTCATTTAAATAGTTAAAGATATAAAAACAAATGTTTTTGCATATCCAACCTTAAGCGCAAGATTTATAATTGTTTTTACAAAGCTATGTACAAAAAGAAATAAAATTGACAGTATTGCGACCAACGCGATTATATTTGAAATGAGCGCACAATTTAAAAAAAGTATCTTCACGCCCGTATCCCCGAAGGGGTAGGCAGAGGTACAACAAGTGCACCCACGATTAGCCGAAGATACTTGGTCCCACAAATGTGATAGGTGGCAAGCCTATCGCCAACCAGGCACTTTCCAATCCCGGGCAAATTTGTGTTTATCAGAAAATTGAAAATACACTTTTTTTATGTGCCCGATCCGGGAATCGAACCGCATGTGGTCAATGCCAACGATGGACCACTAGACCACAGAGGCAATTAAGAAAGTATTGATTTTTATGAATAATATAAGTATAGACTAAAGCTTTCTCTAGATTAAACGAAATAACTTCTGTACAATAAAAAGTAATTGGACTAATCACTAAGCCTTGCGTTACGTTTTAGTACTCATAAAAGCCAACCGTGTTTGGAAAACATTCTCAGAGGATCCTCTACGCCAGGGTCCGCTTAATACAAATAAATTAAGAGTCATATCTAATGCATTATCGAATACGTTATAACTAATTATATTTTTTGTTGCTTATTAACTAGTTAGTCGAGGTTAATAATTATCGTTTTTTTTAATAAATATTTAATATTATTGGAAATAATGAAATCGGTTTTATAAAAAACATAATTAAGCCCAGATCAACATCGGCATCATAACAAATAACAAATTGAGAGGTATCTAATAGACACCCGGCTGGAAAGCTTTCTTTCGCTATATCTTAGAGTGAGTAGGTTTCTTATATATATATATATATATATATATATATATATATATATATATATATATATATATACATATATATATATATATATATATATATATATATATATATATCGTAGAGTGAATAGGTTTCTTATGGACGGATACCACCTTCGTCTTCATCGACACTTTCCATCAGGTAAGATGGAAGACAAACGCCTACTCCATTTAAAATTTTAAAAAATCTCAGAGTTTGACTTCACGACAACCGCTCCAAAGCCCAAAACGACACACAAAAATGATTATTTAAACTTTGAAAATAAGTGAATTTTCGGTGAATAAAATACGAAGCAAATCATTATGTGTAATAAATATTATAAAACAAAGTCCCTTGCCGCTTCTATCTGTCTGTTCGCAAAAAACTCAAAAACTCTGAACTGTTTTTCATGCGGTTTTCACCAAAGGATAGAAGAATTCACGAGGAAGGCTTAGGTGTATAATGTCAAGGTTTTTCTATATAACGTATTACCTGTGCGATGTCGGAGCGGCTCACTAGTATGAGCATAAAAACAAGCCTGTGAGTATAAAAATTATCACACTTATTATCCTATTCTTCTGACTGCCCCGCCTAAACCAAGGCGACAATCTAATCGGCTCAGAGTGCTAAGTGCGATTCGCATTCGATCCGCATTCGATCGTGAGCGCGTTTCGAGTTTACTAGGAATTTGTATGTGATCATGATGTCAGATCATGATGTCTCGTGTTCGAGTCGGGCGAGTGCTCCGGGTCGAGCAAAAGTTATTGGGGTTTTATCGAGGTTTTTCACGAAAATCCAAAATCTCCTTAGCAGCTCGGCGGTGTGTTACTACTCCTGTGCCTCGACTGAACACGTAAAGCCACCGGTCCTGGTTATCGCTAGAAATAGTCGATAATCGTTATGAGGTCGATAAAATGCGGCGATGGGGATCACCACTAATCTCGCCAACAGACTAACCGGTGAATCGTGTTGAACTGGTAGGTATATTGAAAAGATACTATCACAGAAGGGAGTTAAATAAGTAAAAGATTATTTCAAATAGCAAGATCACATTTATTTCACTAGTTTCACTATATATATTTAATCACTCACGAATAATACGAATACATATTACTGACCTTACTCGCTGAATAACCGCTCCTACAATGAGGTCTCTGATCCGTCTGGCGGCCAGCTGTAACTTTTACGTTCACTTACTGACAATTACTTGGCGTTGACAATTCATTAATACAGATTGTACGAGCCAATGCGTCATTACGCTCGTACGTCACATTTGCCTGAGTATGCATTTCCTAATATTATATTAACTTGTTATAATATTGAATAAACGCAGTGATCAATAAGCAGTCAATCGGGTTTCATTTTCCTCCCGTATATCATATATCATCAGCTGCAGAATCACTCGCCTATCAGATTATCATTTGTCAGTTTTATATCAGTCATATCATTAGTAGGAATAAACCCCTACATTTTTTTTTGGTCCTTTAACCGTCAAAATCAGTGACTTGTGGATTATTAGAAGACGACATCATCATCGAAGAGAAGACCTCATCATCTGCACTACAATTAAGAAGATATTTGCAGAAAAATATTTATCAACATATTTATCAAGCATTGTGAATTTTCTTCGAGCTACGTGTTTGGAGAAACATACCTATTTATCATACATATATATCATAACAGTCATATTATTGATTTCGTGTATTTGATTTCTCGTTGCGGCAGCGAATCGGCTTAACCGGTCTCCCAGAAGCGGGTCGCCCCGGGAAAGTTGAGACAGTACGCACATGCTGTAAAGGGATTTTAGATACACCGAAAATATCATCATTTATCATCATGCAAGAATTACTAGAAAGGCAAAGTGCTATCATGAAGGATATCGAGAGGATCTACGGAAATTATAAAAAGGATTCCGCAGATCGAAAAACACCGGAATACTTTGCGAGGCGCATCGAAACTATTGACAATCTGTGGGGGAAGTTTGAGCACAACAACAAAATATTAGAATCATCTGAAGATAAGACTTCTGACTATTTTAAAAGGAACATTTATATCGATTTTATGAGTTTTTACACTACGGCGCGATCAACACTGAAGTCGGACTCCGAACGATCTTCTACTCCCAAAATAACGCAACCATCAACATCAAAAGGCGGATACACCACACCCATGGAACAAACGCCTTCGACGTCTAGAACAACACAGTTTCAAGTTCCAAAAATTCACATCGAAAATCCAAGCAAGGACATTCAAGATCTCTTGGTTCAGCAGTATGCCAATTTCCGAGCATTGGAACGACAGATGAAACGCGTTAAAGACCAGAGCATTGAAGAAAAGTGGGAGATTGAAGACGAGTTGCGTAACCTGCAGCATCGCTGGCGTAACATCGATGAACTGCATTTACGCATCGACATTTTATTATCTGGAGCCGACATACAATATGAAGAAAAATACGGTGACATTGAGAGCCAATATATCAGTATCAAACGCAATTTAAATCAGAAATTATGTTCGAGTGCACATTTACAGCAGTGTCTACCCCAAATAGACATACCTATATTTACAGGCGATTTCACTCAGTGGCCTACATTTTGCGATCTATACACCGAAGCCATACATAATAACAAATATTTAAGCAACGCTCAAAAAATGCAACATCTAAAGTGCAAAGTAAAAGGGGAAGCAGAGCGCATCATCCAGCATCTTCATGTCTCAGCAGAGAACTATGAAACTGCTTGGGAAATCTTAAATCATCGCTACAGCAATCCACAATTACTTTTCACTAGACAAATTGAAATTTTCCTCAATCAGCCTAATATACATAAACAGTCATCGTATGAATTGAAAAGGCTCTACGACACCACCACAGAATGTATCCATGCCATACATAATTTGGGGGTGGACACCAACAGCTGGGATCCATTAATAGTGCATATTTTATCGAAAAAGTTAGACATGGATACCTACAGCGACTACAAGACGTCTCGCAAGGAGCCGCGCACTCTGCCTACATATGAAGAATTTATGTCATTTATCGAAAATAAATTTATGGCGCTCGAACCTATACAAAGTCAAGAAAGGGAGAATGATCAGAGCACGAGCAAGCCAGTCTATCAAGCACAGAAATATTCCAACAAAAACAAGGCCATCCCAGCATCTCGTTATCAGAATCAACCCTTCCACAAAGGATTTTATCAAGCAACACCTGCATATTATACAAGGAAACCATGTATTATTTGTAGTTCATTCCATGATTTATTCATGTGTGAGACATTTTTCAATTTACCAGCCAAGGAGCAGATGGAAATTATTTTTAAGCATAAAATCTGCCCTAATTGTCTTTACACACATTATGACAAACCATGTAAATCAACTCGGCGCTGTAAAAAGTGCAATGAACCACATAATACAAAAATACATGAGACAAGTATTGCAGAAAAAATAAAGTCAATAAGCAATTTGCAAGCGATTCAAAACGTGCGCGCACCGCCCTCCCCGCACGTGCACGTGCCGTCGCAACCCGCTTCGAAAACATCGCTATCAGCTTTAAGCGAACTGAATTCGAACCTACTATCTAAACGACATAATGCACCCTATGTCTCCATGAGTGATGAAGAAATATTGCTTACAACAATATTAATTAAAGTACAGTCGGCAGACGGTACCTACATCACCCTAAGGGCGCTCCTAGACCAAGGGTCTCAAGCAACCCTTATATCAAAAAACGCAGCTCAGTTACTAGGATTACAACGCCAATATTATCCCGCATCGGTGTCCGGAATCGGAACAAGTTCAAAACAGAGCAAAGGCATGGTATCCCTGGTCTGCAAATCAATATATGAGGACTATGAGTTTACTACTCAAGCACTCGTGATATCACGCGTAATCAACAACCTGCCTAATGCATCATTCAAAAATAAAACCTGGCCTCATATTCAAAATATCAAACTCGCCGATCCAGAATATAATATTTCGAAACCAATCGATTTATTACTAGACGCCAGTGTATACTCTGACATTATCATGGATGGCCTCATAAGGGGTCCACCACTAACTCCCATTGCTCAACTCACAAAGCTCGGATGGATCCTATCAGGCAACGTGAAAACCGTCGGTTGCAATGTTGTCATCAAAAAGGTCCAAAAATTACCTAAATATTGGGAAATCAAAGATAATCAGAAGTCACCCATAAAATTGGCAGTATCAGAGCAGAAATACTATTATGAAGATTTATACCAATCGAAAAGACGCCTCGAAGATGGTAGATACGCAGTAGCCATCCCTATAAAACAAAATTTTAAACAAATATTGGGTCGCTCAAAATCAGTCAACTTGACCAGATTTGCAAACATAAATCATTATCAGATGGTTACAAACCACTTATGTATGAATATGAGTCATTAAGACATAATATGCGAGAACTGAACAACCCTCCATGTGTGAGCAAGACAGCATACCACATGAAATCACAATCCGCTACTACAAATCTACGCGTTATTGCAACGCGTCATCAAAGACGTCATCAGGTCTCAGCCTAAATAACATGGAGAGTGGACTCACTCACAATCAAACGAAAAAATTATTTTAACAAACAAATCTATCATAATTATCCTGGAATGACAAGTTATCAAAATCAATCCAAAATTAATGGAATGAATTAAAAAAAATTATGAACATAAATAGTTTTCAAATTTCACGTTATTTGGGCCACAGAAGTCATTCACTTCAGAGACACGAATTTTGTGCTGCATCAGAGAGTCTTACGCGTGTGCAATTTATTTTGTAACAGACTATAAAGGTGTGTGCATACCGAGACACACTAAAGTAAAAATAAAAGTCGTTCGTTAAAGAATATCAAATAGAATATCATTATCAAATATCATTACCTAGGTTCGAATTATTATTATCATTTCAATTCAGGAAGAAAGTCTTAGACACCATTTCTTCTTCATGAAAAATCAGTTTACATGCACGGACGGACTTCGTTATAGTTTTTGGGTTACATGGAGTTATTTCAAAGTGGAAGAAATCGTCGCAAACAGAATACGACGAATCACGCATATCATTCCTGCCAAAAATTGGCATCATATAAAGTCTGAAAAAAAAACGCCGCCGACTGCGCTATAAGGAATACCTACAAGCAACACTAATATTTTCAATCACTTTTATGATGGAAAGTTACTAAACCAACATCAACAAAAAGAGTATAAGACATATCAGGAAAGTGTGCACACAGTTTTACAATTAAAATGCAACTCTATCATTTATTGTTTATTAAACTGAGTTCTGTCACCCGCATTACGAGAACATGCTTGGGTGTTAAGTTTCACAATCCGAACACGCACAAAGCAAATACCTATCACCAAGTGAAATATATAATTCAATTACATAAATATATTAACAGTTCAATATTTTGAATTTCACAAAGAAATATCATCTTTGAAGGAAAAAAAGAGTATTGAAATTTAACTGCAAAATTTTGAATTTGAATCTCTATTTGGCTGTAAATGGCAACCTTGCAAGTGGATGGACGGATTAAAACGGAGTTTTACGTTATTCTATGAGCACTCTATCATATTGTCCTCCTCCGATGGGTGTACGGAACTTCTCATTATCAATACGAAGAACATATACAGTGAAATTCTTCTTCAACGCACTTCAACGCCCCGTCTTGGCCATCAGTAAGAAATCTTTGAAAGGCCGCTGTGAAGAGCCTCAAGCAACAACTTAGGAGGAATGGGTCAGCAGACAACTGGGATACGAAGAGGTCACCACCTTGTTACATCAAATTAAAGCGTGTATGAGTTCATACGTGCTCGTCCGCTCTGCGCTCTAATCGAAAATCCAGACGACATGTGTCTCACTACAGGATACTTCCTTGTCGGTGGCCCTATCTTATCGAGACCGCAAACAGACCCAGATACCTATGACATATTTAACATCGAAATAGCAGCTACTGCATGCTACGAAAAAGTAAATTTGGAAGGGACCAACCCTTCAAGGACGTTGAATCAAATGACATTTGTCATTATCAAGGAGGAAAACATGTCCTCTGGAAAGTGGACATTAGCACGTGTATGCGAACTCCCCCGGAAGGGACAGACATATCCGGGTGGTAACATTAAAGACATAAAGTAGCATCATTAAACGACAACTTAATTATATCACCTGTTCAAGAATATATACTTATAACAATTTAAAATATTAATAGTCAATTACGAACCTCAACAAAGGAGGCGAATATAAACATATATCAGCTTACATAACAATGAACTGGAATATTATAAACATTGATAACATGGTTTCAAATACCCATCGCGCGCAAGAAAGCCTTCACCGATATATATATCACCGGTATATCGAGGATAATTGGATATCCGCATAGAATCACCTGGCCAATTATGGGAGCATTGAAATTAATTTTCTGGTCAATTAAATGGAAAAAAATATAAAATACCTATACAAAACTCTATACGTCCGAACTAAAGTCAAATAAAAGCTTTATTCAGTTTTATTGTGGGAATAAATATACGTCTGACTACGAGTGAAAACTACGAGTTGATTCACGTTATCAGCCTATCTATATCAGAAAAATATAATATGTACATCATATTATACAATCCTGAAGTTCGTGGCATGTCGCAGTCTGAGATACTATCATGCACAAATATCACATCAACAGACTAAGTGCTTTAATAGCTCCTATATATCAACATAAATAAAACAATAAAATTGAAATCATAATCGCTTTATAAAATAAAACAATGAAAATGTGAATCGACTTGCACTCAAGCGCCGGATACACGACGTTTGTTGTACTAGGTCAGGACTGAGACACGATGTAAGGAGACACCTAACATTCTTGGACGTCAGGATACCGGAACAAAATATTATATTATTGATAATCATTTATACTACTTTATACCTTTTACATTTTATTGTTAATTGTTTAATTTTAAGTATCATTTTGTTAATTCTTCTTGTTTGCTCCTTTTTAGACAGGCAAGATGTACGAGCCAATGCGTCATTACGCTCGTACGTCACATTTGCCTGAGTATGCATTTCCTAATATTATATTAACTTGTTATAATATTGAATAAACGCAGTGATCAATAAGCAGTCAATCGGGTTTCATTTTCCTCCCGTATATCATATATCATCAGCTGCAGAATCACTCGCCTATCAGATTATCATTTGTCAGTTTTATATCAGTCATATCATTAGTAGGAATAAACCCCTACACAGATAATAACGGTCTGTCGAATATGTCAACAGAGTATATTCATTACACTATTATTATAGAAGATCGGTAGGTTTACTCTGCCTTCCCCGCAAGGGAACCGGGCGTCATGATGATATTACCTTGTTCTGAAAAACGTCCTATCGAGTCAAATTTACCTGGTTGGACGAGCAATTTGTATGTAATAATACGTTACGAGGGATAATAATAATTCTTGGACATTGTTGTTTATTTCAATTTAATAAAAACAGGGATTTAAACGTTAAAATTATAAAATACTAGCTGTGCCCGCGATTTCGTTCGGGTAGAAAAAAATCTAAAATAAAGTACCGGGGTTTTACCGCCGTTTTTTGTTGCCGTATTGCCGCTCCCGTGGGATTTCTGGGATAAAAAGTATCCTAAGTCCTTTCTCGGGTCTCAAACTATCTTTGTACCAAATTTCATTCAAATCCGTTCAGTGGTTTAGGCGTGAAGAACAGCCAAACAGACAGAATGACTTTCGCATTTATAATATTAGTATGGATTTTTGCATATTCTCAAAATTGACGGTAAGATAAATCGATTGAAAAAAGATTTAGTTTCTTCGATCGAAAAGTGTCGATTTTTGGTGTCGTTTTGTATAACACATTTTTCGGTTTTGCCTCAGCCCACAAACGACAACGTGTGATAAGGAACTATGTCCCAATTAAATTCTGAGTAGGTAGGTACATTAGACCGTGACTTGTACTATTATGTATTCTGTGACCGTGGTCCCATGAACAAATTTTTTATTAATAACAAGCTGAATTACAATAATAATTAACAAGCTGTTGTGAGAAAATTAGGTTAGTTTTAAATCGATTAATATCAATTTAAAAATCTCATAATTCCAAAACTTTAGAGTGGAGAACTCGTCAGAAAAACCATCGAATAAGTAGGACAAAAGTTTCATCGTGTTTTTCATAATATTATCAAGCGATTAAGTCGAAAAATAATTATTGTTATTAATAAATATTTTTCAAAGCCCCCATAAAATTATTAGTTACCCGATTCGAGATTTTTCGAAGATAGAAAAGATGGTTGTCTCGTCAAAACGAAGTTGTTAAAAAAATTCAGCTTGTTATTAATCAAAAAAAGTTTGTTCTTGGGACTATGGTCTACATATTTTGTCTCAAAATGAAGTAGATTTGTCACACACACTTGCTAAAAAAATAATATAATGATAGTAAATCGAAAAATTAAACTGTCATATTCCAGTTTGAAAGCAAAGGTATTTAGGTATGATGCTTATACGGCATTACATCTAATGGCAACTTATCAACATCTTTTTAGTTTGAACGTTTTTTATTCTATTTATTTGCTCTCCACTACAAAAATCACTTAACCTTGTTTTAAGTGGCAAAAAATTTGTATAAAAAACCGCAAAATTCGAGTTAGCGCACCGTGAATAATAACTTGATTAGATTTTGATGTTTGAAACGGCATTTTACGTAGTTTTTTAAACACTAAAATATTGTACAAATATCAAAAATCGATTGGTTGGAAAATCTCGAAGTTATTACGAAATAACACTTATCAAAATTCTTCGCCAACGATAACTCCCGAACGAATAAACCGTTTTTAATTTAATTTACTGTATTGAACGCAATTTTTAAGGAAAAGGAACTACTTAGATTTCGTAATCAATAGGTTAATTATTCTAAAAGTTATTTAAAAAAACCTTATTTTATCAAAATATTTTTTCCAAAAGTTCTCAAAATCTCCTCGGCCGAATCGGTTCAGCAGCTAGAACCAAATCGAATGCCATTAACCACGTTTAGATGGGTCAAACGGTTTAAAGTTATCAGATGTTAACATACACACATACATTAAGATATACTGACGGCATCGTGAAAATAGTCAAATAGGTTCCTAGAACCTTAAAACGCGGAGATCTGGTGAAAACCCGTTTTTGAAAATCGGGGCAAAATCAGTAACTTCCTTACCTACGTACCTAGCGGGTAGTTAAAATAAACACGATGTGATCGAAGCCATGCACTCACTGTTTTAAAGCGCCAGCGCTTACCACGGACTTCATTTTGATCGCATTCAACGTAGCGCTTCAAATAGTCTCGTAAAATGTTAAATGTAACCATGATCTGACCAGTTTTGGCGCAATGAGTAAAAATGTGTTCATTAATACTAAAATAATGATATTATGAAAGAAATTTTGATTTAAATTTAGGGGAAAGGGATGAAAAAAATAAAATAAGGGTTGAAAAATGCCTTTTTTCAAATAACTTAATAACGGTAGGCAATAGAAAAAAACTGGTCAGATCATGGTTTCAATTAACTTTTTACTGGACTAAAAAGTGGACAAGACTATCTCTAATCTGCTATATTCTTTAGCGTTGCGCATAGCATGTGAATTCGCTATTCTATCGCGTCTTTCATGGGGAGTGTTCCGAGAAACTGTTTGGACATCGGACATCGTGACAGTTTAAAGTTTATCCTCACTATCTCGATGTTAAGAAATCCACAACTATGCGATTCTGTAAACATTTTCTGCCCTGCATTACTTCCCTGCAGAACCAATTGTCCACGGGGTTTTTTTTCCGAACGGATGCGACTTACAAACCTTCAAAAAAGAGCTCACTCAAGCGGCACCACAACCATAAGACCTCTGGTAATGTCGTTATCCATTGGCAGCGATAATCACTTACCATTTTTGCCCATCTTCAATAATAAAAAAAAACGGTAAATGTATGGCGATGTTTATTCATTTCATAAAAGACGTTACCAAATAATGTGAGATAATATCGTTCAGAGTTCTTTGTGCCCACGCATGCAAGACCGACTTGCACTAGACGGACTGGACCTGTTTTTTGTAGCAGGGCTGCCAACCTTGATTAAAAAAATTACGTAGACCAGATGACAGAAATAGGAAGAATTGGTAAATAGCATAAGAAAGTTGTAGATCTACGTATTTTTTATTACAGAAATTAATTATATGAAACTGATAATAAAAAAATATTATTCGACATAGTACGAGTACGTAGTAAGTAGAAATAATGATCACTTTTAAATGTCAGTAGTCGTAAATTGTAATATTTTTAATCTATTATCGTAATCGTTTCGAAATTAAGAGTAATAATAATGAACAAGCAAATTAAATGTATGTATGGTAATTGACCGATAGATGAAATTCTGTCTGAACGTTTCAAGTATCAAAATAAACATTCTCAAACATACTGCATTTTCCCTGATTGTGAATACCTGATTTGTGAAATCACGTAGTGTCCTCTCACACAATATAAAAGCGCGTAGTGCGTGCGGCGACTGAATGCAAGTGAGTGTGGCACTACCAGCTATCACCTTACGGCAGCGAAGCAGAGTATGGTTATAGGGTAAACCTACAGAGCATTTGTTACTTTCGGCCCGCCGTTACTTTTGTACCCGGTCTCCCTTACCTAGATCTACGTAAAAATACCTTTAAAGCTGGCAACCCTGTTTTAGTGTTTTATAGTTTCTTGTGGCTGCTTGTTATTTTTTATGATAACATGATTCATTCGTGAAAAAATGTATAAATTGAAATTCATCCTCGGTGTTTTTAAGATTTTGGATGTGTGGAATTTTTTGGTCTTTTTTGCGACTTCACCTGTTGTTTGCTAATCTGGTTTTAACAAATAACAATGTAATAAAGAGTGAGTAAAAATTGGACATAAATATTAATTATAAACTATATAAATCTATATAGATTGTATATATTCACTTTTTTGTCTTTCCTAATAAATTCATTTTATGACGCACTGGCATCGATTTCACTATTCTAAAAATGTGTATCCTGTTACAACTCCAGACTAGCTTGATTGACCTTCATGATAATTGCGAACATGGGATTGCACAAATTATAAGCCATATATTTTTTTTAACTTCCCGCTACGTATAAGGAAGTTACTGATTCCCCGCTTTTCGAAAATCGAGTTTTCACCAAGTTTTGAGGTCCTAGGAAACTTTTCCGACTATTTTCACGATGACATCAGTATGTCTGTATGTGAGTGTGTGTGCGTATGTGTGTATGTAAACATCTCATAACTTTTGAACGGCTGGACCGATCGAAACGCGGTTGATGCAATTCGATTAGATTCCACTCAACTTAGACTTTTTGAAAATTTGAACCAAGTCGATCCAGGAGATTTTGAGAAATTTTGAAAAAACCCCCAAAAAATTTGATGAAACAGTATTTTTATTACTTCCACATTTGTGTGCCAATTGAGTACAAAAACTAATCAGCTCCATTTCTCAAAAAACTACGTCTAACGCATAAATAATATCAAATCGGTTCATCCATTTGGAAGTTGAAAACAATTTTTGAAAAAAATGTTTTTTCGACATATCTTCAAAATTTTTCAACCACTCTATTTTTGGCATTCTACGATAATTTAGTACTAAAAAAACTACGTTGAATGCCGTTTAAGAATTCTAAATCGAATCTAATTTTCAGAAGTTACAGCTTTTCAAATATTAAAATTACGTTGTTTTTTGCAAACTTATTTAATATTTTTGAAATAACTTTCAGCCTAATACACCGATTGACTTAAAAATTTTATCAGATTTTCTTTTTTAAAAACTACGTCAAAAGCCATTAATTAGATCAAAATCGCTCAATTTGTTTGGGATTTCGAATGACGAAAAATTTTGAAATATGTTTTTTACTTCGAAATTTTTCAACCTATCGATTATTCGAAAGATCAAAATCGATCGCCTTTTCCAAAATATACAGCTTTTCAAAAATCAATATACTACCATTAAAAAATAAATGTTTGAACTGAAAAATCTATGCTTATAGTTTTTCATTTTGAGCTTAAAATACCTTAATTTAGCGGGAAATTTCAGGGATGGCCTGCACCGTTCACACATTTTTTTTATTGTAAATGACTACGTCCAGCGAAGCGAGCAGGTATTAGCTATTTTTTTTATATCATAAGATAGCAAACAAGCAAATGGGTCTCCTGATGGAAAGAGTCAACCATCGCCTATAGACACCAAAGGTATTAATGGTGCGTTGCTATCTTGTGGCGAGGTCTAATGCCACATGCATAAGTTTACCGGCTACCTTACCCTCCAAACCGGAACACGACAGTGACAAGCACTGACGCTATTGCGGCAGGAATAGGTAAGGCGGTGGTACCAGACCCGGGCGAGACGATGCAGAACTCTACGACTATGGTGAAAAATAATTTTTTTCACCAACACGAATTCCGGGATTGGTTAAGAGCCAGGTTGGCGTAATGGGACTCAGTATTTTCAGCTAATCTTGCGTGCACTTGTTGTACCTCTGCCTAACTCTTCGAGGATACAGGCGTGAAAAAGCTAATGTTATATAGCAAACAAGCAGATAGCTCTCGTGATGGAAAGAGAAACCATCAGCTATAAACACTAAACATGTAAATGATACGTTGCTATCCGTTTGGCGCCATGGCAATGATAGATTTTTTTATATATTAGTCGTTAAAAACATTCAGTGTTAAAAATATTACATTGAATATTTTAACTTACATTAAATAATATATAAAAATACAAGGTTCATGTATTCAAGTATCTTGTATTTTTTATATATTAATAATTAAAAATATTCAGTGTATTTTTTTTATTTTTTTTTATATCATAAGATAGCAAACAAGCACATGGGTCTCCTGAGAGTCAACCATCGTCTATAGACACCAAAGATGTTAATGGTGCGTTGCTATCTTGTGGCTAGCTCTAATGCCACATGCATAAGTTTACCGGCTACCTTGCCCTCCAAACCGGAACACGACAGCGACAAGCACTGACGCTATTGCGGCAGGAATAGTTAAGGCGGTGGTACCTGACCCGGGCGAGACAATGCAGAACTCTACCACCTAGTAGCCACGATGGTAGTGACTCACATAGCCAATCGGTCGCCTTTTACAACCTGCCTGGCAGAACGGCAGTTGGCCTATTCTACAAAGGAGCCCTGGACCAACACGGGGAGTGTAATCCATTATATAAAATTTCACCCAACTGTGTTATAGTGTGTTGGCTTAGCACTCTAATACATGCAGGAGTCTATACTGGCTACCTTACCGTCCAAACCGGAACACGACAGTGACAAGCATTGACGCCATTGCGACAGGAATAGGTAAGGCAGTGTTACCATCTACTCGGGCAAGACGTTGCAGAACTTTACCACGTAGTAGTTACACGATGATAGTGACACGTAAAGCTAATCGGTCGCCTTTTACGACCTGCCTGGCAGAACAGCAGTTGGTCTATTCATAAAGGGAACCCGGGCTAACACGGGGATGTTGGTCGAAAGTTGGTTATAACACGGTTAAAAATAAAATAAGATGTGCTTTTAGCAGAAATTGAGTGTATGTGACGGTATTTTATGTGAATGTAGGAAATAGTGAGAGTATAAAATAAGCCTTTGAAAACTATATTCAAACCTTGAGTCTGAGGCGGTTGTCCGAGTTTCTCTGCATAATATTATATATAAAAAATTATATTATATATATTATATATATAAAATATTTCTTAATTTCAACATTCTGTAAAATATATGCTCGTTAATTGCCGTAACAAAAAAGTGAGTGAAAAAACCGATAGTCCATATCGTTATTTTATGTGTCCAGTCATTGTGCAGAAACACCAAATACCCGAAGAAAGCGGTTTGACTCGACATTCTTGATCCGAACCGCAAGAGACTGGAATATGCTACCTGAGTCTGTGTTCCACGACGGGTACAACTTGGGGATCTTCAAGAGAAGAGTGAACAGGTACCTTTTAGGGAAGCGCGTTCCATCTTAGATCGCACCTTAGCTTACCATCAGGCGAGATCGTGGTCAAGCGCTTCCCTATCGACAGTGAAAAAAAGTCAACGAAAATAATGTGGCTACTGTTAAGCGGTTAATTGAAGAAATCCCCCGGATTACCTATGATACAATTCGAGGACTATTAGGGATTGGTATGAGCCAAATTCAGAAAATTTTACGCGAAGAATAGAAAGTTCGGAAACTTTGTTGTCGTTGGATCCCTCATGAACTGGCAGAAGCGGGGTCGCATGGAATGGTGCTCACAGATGCTGCTGAAGTACGATCACGGACATTCTAATGCTGTTTATGACATTGTCACAGGAGACGAAACGTGGATTTATTGTTTTGAACCCGAAAAAAACAGCAATCTTGTGAATGGGTGTTTGAAAATGAGAACAGGCCAACAAAAGTAAGATAGGCGAGAAACGTTGGTAAAAAAATGATCGCGTTTTTTTTCTCAACTACGGGTCCCATCTGTAAAATTCCACTTGGAGATCAAAAGAGTGTTAATGCCGAGTAGTATTCTACCATTTGTTTACCCAGGGTATTAGAAAAAGTTCGCGAAAGACGACCCAAAAGCCGCATTCTCCTACACCATGATAACGCTTCTTCACACACGGCCAACAAAACAAAGTCATTTTTAGCTTCCGAAAAAGTACATCTCGTCACTCATCCTGCGCATAGCCTTGACCTAGCACCCTGTGATTTCTGTATTTTCCCCAAAATCAAAGATTTGATGAGAGGTTTTACTTTTACCAACTCCGAAGCGGCAGTGATAGCGTTCAATCAGCACGTAGAAAACGTGCCTTCAGATCTGTGGCCCTCCTGTTTTAAAAAATGGTTCGATCGCATGAAAAAATATTTAAAATGTAAAGGAGATTATTTTGAAAAGCAATAAACATAATATTTTGGTTATAACATGTTGTTCTTTTAAGTTACGCAAAACTTATAGTGTGACCTACGTATTTTAAGCTAAACGAAGAAAAAAGTTCAAAAACCCAAAGTTTGTAAAAATAAAAGTATTTTAATGTTCGAAAAGATGTATACTTTTAAAATAATGATCGATTTTGATACTTTGGATGGCATACAAAGCAATTTTTGAGATCTAAATTGTTTTATTTAGCTACAAAATCAATAGGCTAAAAATGAAAAAATGTCAAAAAAAACTTTTCTTCATTCTCTTTCAAAAATTTTTGTCGTTACTAAATCTCGAACGAATCAACTGATTTTAATCCGATTTACGGTAGGTATTTGACGTAGTTTTTTAAGTAGAAGAGCTGATAGATATTAAAATAAATCGGTATATTAGCCTTAAAAATATGAAGTTGGTAAGTCCACGGTAAGTCTATTATAAACAAAGGAATTTATTTGAAAAACTGTAACTTTTGAAAATTTAATTCGATTTTCATTTTTGAAACGGCATTCGTCTTAGTATTTTAAGTACCAAAGTGTTGTAGGAGATCAAAAAATGATTGGTTGAAAAATTTCAAAGTTATATCGAAAAACACTTTTTTTTATTTTTCGTCAACGATAACTCCCGAACGGATAAACCGATTTTGATGCAATTTATTTGTTGGACGCAGTTTCTTATGGAAAAGAGCTGATAAAATTTTGTACTCAATCGGAACATTCATTTGTAAGTTATATTAAAAAAATACTGTTTCGCCAAAATATTTTTTGAGGTTTTTTAAAATTTGCCAAATTCTCCCGGACCGAATTGCTTCAAATTTTTATAAAGTCTAAGTTAAATCTAAGTCGGTCAAATTATGAGATGTCAACTTACACATATACACACACACACACACACAACCAACCCACACACACACACACACACACACACACACACCTACGCACACACTACCCACACACACACTCACACACGCGCACACACGCACACACGTACACACACACTCACGCACACACACGCACACACGCACACACACACGCACACACACACACACCCACACACACACACACCCACCAACAAACACACACGCACGCACGCACGCACACACGCACGCACGCACGTAACATCACTTCATTGTCTTACCGTCCATTTATCCGTCTGGCCGCCAAACATTTAATTCCTCGTGATAAAAAATTATGACCATTTAGGTATGTCGCATATTTCGCGTTTTTTGCGATTTCAAAAACTATAGGGCACTATAAGGCCCGTCGGCGTCGACTTAGAATTATAAAATTTGGTAAGAAGCATGGTCTTACAGCGCATGTAAAGTAACGCGATCGAAAGATATGACTGTTCATGTCGCATATTTTGTGAAACACAAGGAAACCAAATCCTGTCGGGCACTTCGCGTTGATACAGATTCATGAAACTTATGTGTGAGTAAGGTTACCTACAAGTTTTTACGGAACCTTCGGGATGCGAGTCCAGCTCGCACTTGATTAGTTTTTTTTATTTGTAATTTTAGCGCATATTGCCACCTGGCGTCTAGAGCGCCCACTCTTCTCACTTTACCTTAAAGCCGGCATTGTGTTAATAATAATACATTGTGTTAATAATATGTTGTGTAACCAGAATGTAAAGCTTCACTGTCGTCTTAAACTCATCACACACGGTTAAGTTACTATAATATTTGATCTTAAGATGCTCTAATATAAAATATTACAGTATCTTAACGTATCACACACGGCTAAGATACGATATTATTAGTCTGCGTCGTTGGAGTTCTATATACAGGTTAATTAACCATGAGTGATACGTCCTTGCTTCTTGATTTGTTAGACAGCTCCTCAAACAATGATTTTGATATAGAATAATATGAAATATTCTTCTTGACTTATAAGTGGTGTAACTAACACGACTTTTTTATATACATTGATGTTTTTTCAATTTTTTCATTGATACATACATATCTTCACGCCATTTTTTTTATTGATGAAAATATTAAAACGTTATATGTTCTTTAATAAATCAGCAATATTTTTTGAACAATGTTTTTTTGCTGCTGCTGCTGACATTATGAGTAAGGTGTGTTCATCAGATCATGTTACCAGGAATTAAAATGGATATATATATATATATATATATATATATATATATATATATATATATATATATATATATATATATATAAACAGCTAGATTGTTTTTTTTACAATTTTTTTATTGATGAAAATTATATTAAAAAGTTATTTGTTCTTCAACGAATCAGCGATATTTTTTAAACAAATATTTTTTTGCTGACATTACTAATTTGTTGTGATATGAAGTTAATAACAAGCGCGATCCTATTCTCAGTTGGAACGCATAGTAACTTATATTAGTACTAGATGCACCGAGCAACCTGCTGCGTTATAAAAGTTTTTGGTGAATCCCGCGGGATCACTTAATTTTTTGGGATAAAACATTGCCTGTGTGCTATTCCAGGTCATCGTTTACCTATGTGCCAAATTACATTCAAATCCGTTCAGTAGTTTTTGCGTGATTTGGTAACCAACATCCATTCATCCAAACATCCATCCATTCAAACATCCCAACTTTCGAATTTGTAATATTAATATAGATAGATAATATAGATTATGAGGCACTGCGACTGCGCATATCCCAAAATAAAAACATGCCATCGTCATGTGTGATAAGCTTTATGTCATTCCACATCACTTTAATTTCGTGTTATAAAAAGTGTAAAGCTCACAGACGGTTAAGATACTATAATATTTGATCTTAAAATGCCTTAATATTAATATATCTTAAAGCAAATTTCAGAAATCGCTCACCATTCAAATCGTATGAACCATCACACACGACTAAGATAATATATATTTTACCTCTAGTATCTTGTAGTTTGGATGGATGGCTGTTTGAATGGGTGAATGTGGGTGTGTATGTTTGGTTACTCAATCACACAAAAACTACTGAACAGATTTGAATAATAAGTAATTTGGCACATATGTAGACGATGTCCTGGAATAGCACGTATGTAACGTTTTATCCCGAAAAATTAGGTGATCCCGCAGGATTCACCAAAAACTTTTATAATGCAGCGGGCTGCACGGTGCATCTAGTACCTATAATATAATAGTTACTATGCGTTCCAACTGAGAATAGGATCGCGCTTGTGATTAACTTCATATCACAAGTGTGAAATTAGTAATTTCAGCAAAAAAAACAAATTTTTTTGCTGATATGTAAATATATATATATATATATATATATATATATATATATATATATATATATATATATATATATATATATATATATATATATATATATATGTCGCCTCTGTGGTCTAGTGGTCCAGCGTTGGCGTTGACCACATGAGGTCCCAGGTTCGATTCCCGGGTCGGGCACATAAAAAAGTGTTTTTTCAGTTTTCTGAGAAACACAAAGATGCTCGGGATTGGAAAGTGCCCGGTTGGCGATAGGCTTGCCACCTATCACATTTGTGGGACCAAGTATCTTCGGCTAATCGTGGGTGCACTTGTTGTACTTCTGCCTATCCCTTCGGGGATATGGGCGTGAATATATATATATATATATATATATATATATATATATATATATATATATATATATATATATATATATAACTGTAAAATATGTCATGATATATAACTGTAAAACATGATCTTATGGGAATCTGAATAAAAAATATACCAATTAGAATGAAAATTATTTGTTTTAAAGTATTTTTTGTAAGAATATTTTTGCACACCTTACTCATAATGTCAGCAAAAATATTGTTAAAAAAATATTTCTGATTTATTAAAGAACATATAATGTTTTAATATTTTCATCAATAAAAAAAATGGCGTGAAGATATGTATGTATCAATAAAAAAAATTGTAAAAACATCAATATATATAAAAAAAGTCGTGTTAGTTACACCACCTATAAGTCAAGAAGAATATTTCATATTATTCTATATCAAAATTATTGTCTAAGGAGCTGTCTAACAAATCAAGAAGTAAGGCCGTATCACTCATGGTTAATCAACCTGTATATAGAACTCCAACAACGCAGACTAATATTATCGTATCTTAACCGTGTGTGATATGTTAAGATACTGTAATATTTTATATTACGGCATCTTAAGATCAAATATTATAGTATCTTAACCGTCTGTGATGAGCTTAAAACTGGTTCTGCAAACAATTCTGTAGACCAATTATTGCATAGATCAAAGTTGCAGTTATAAATTCCGGTCAAACGTGTTTGTAGTTAAACGAAGAATTCTTCAACATATCCGTAAAGTTCCTCATTTATGTGATCAATTAACTTGATTAACTTTCATTATAATGTAACATTGAATTCGAGGTCGTTAGCACCTTGCAATAAAGATGTCAATTTTAAAGTGGAAACAATTCTATTATTTGGTGTCAAGGTAGCATTTAAATCCCATACTATCATATTTTATAGCAATACTATTTCAGCAATAATAAGCAAGAAAATTAATTGCTTGTGATTTATGGGTGTTAGTCAACGATACTAATACTCAGAAATACATATACAGTATGTAACTAAAACCCTGTCCGATCGTCAGACATTATTTGGTAGCTTAATACAAACATATTTGTGTCATTATTTTATGTATCAATAACATAAATTTTCAAAATATTTGCTTGATTTAAGTGGAAGTTGCTCAATTTTAGTACTAAAATGAGGCACTTTAAACTACGATATTTTTCTTATTTTACTAAAAATAATTATTTTATTATTATTTTTTTTGATAATGGCATTGACCTACCTATATACCTCTTTCGGATCGGACAGGGTTTTCTTTACAACCTGTATAAATACTGAAAATATATTTAATATACACCCAAACCCAAAAATACAAGCATTTATGCTCATCACATAGATGTGATTGTCGGGGCTGTAGGGAATCGAACCCGAGCCCAAACGATTGCGTCGTCCACGACCACGCAATCGTCGTCCAGCCTAAATCCTTGGACGAAGAAAATTGAAATTTTTCATGATGGTTTTTCCTACGATATAAACGAGGGACAAGAAAGGATTTTTCGAAATTCATCACCTCAGGTGATGAAATAGCGGGTAAAATATTAAATGAAATTTCTTACATTGAGAACATGTTATCGCGGGCGAAGTTGCACGGTTCAAATAGTATTGAAATATTACGACTATTAGGATATACTTATACCGGTACCGGATGTAATATACATCCTGAAGCTGCTTAAAAAGTGAAACCGCCAGTTTACAGTTGCCAGTCTAAAAGTGCTTTAAAAGTGAAATCAGTAATGTATCCTAAAGATGCTTAAAAATTGAAACCAGTTGAGAACAGGAATAGAATTTCACCAAGTGTCGACGATAGAAAGTATAGAATATAAGGCAGCCCTCTAGGCCCATAATACGTTTTACATAGTTAAATACCCAAACTTTCGACAAACATTTTTATGTATAAGCGAGAATTTGAATTGTCTCTAAGAGGGTCTTTTAATAATTAGTGATAAATCATTCCCCTCTAATTTACATAACCTGTATTATGTGAGAATTTAACAGAATCCAACGGAAGACAATCTTGATTTCAAGGTACAGTTCTCGTAATTACAATATTTTCATAATGTTTAGTATATAATAACTATTTGTTTGTAATATACTAGATTTCATAATTATTGAGTTCAAAACCTATATTACATAGTTAAAGTATGTTAACGTAGTAGCGTTTGTAGGTATGTCAAATCATTTAATAGTAATCAGCAATCATCATCAATTATCATCAAATAAAATTCACAGCCATAATCAAAAATAAATTCTATCAAAACTTTATTTTTACTATACCTTATATCATAGGATTTCAAACAAGGTTATAGTTCGCCTGATGAAACCACTGTCTATAATGATAACTCTGGACAAATTACACAAATAGATATAACATCAACGTAAGCAAATATATTTGCTTGTGTTATGGGGGTTCGTCAACGATATTAATACGTAGAAATACAAATGTAAACACTGCTGCATACTACATATCAAACATATAAACCCAAAAATACAAAAATCAATGCTCATCATACAAATGTTTGTCCCTGTTGGGAGTTGAACCCGATCCCCATCGATTCGTAGTTAGGTTCGGTAACCCCTTGACCAACGGGGTGGTCTATAGAACCAAAGATGTTACTAGTGCGTGTCTATCTGTGTGGCGTGATGTTAATACCACATGATTAAGTTTATCGGCTGTCTAGATTTCGCTCTAAACTAACGGTGAGCGATTATGCATAATTGGTATAATCGAATTACTTTACTAATACCAATATTGATAATAGATTATGAGATTCCTATTCTTCCAATAACCGAATCTAATTTAAAATTTTTGAGTTTGCTACTGCTATAAAAAGTCTGTAATAGATTGAGATTAGTAATTAATTTATTTTTATAATGGACTTATGTTAATATTCTTCCAATGTCCGAATCTAGTTTAAAATTTTTGAGTTTGCTAATAGTACTGTTGTAAAAAGTCGTGAGATTCGGAAAGCGAGAGTTGGAGTTGCTCTTTGGCTGTTATATAGAATGGATGATTGTATGGATCCAATGGTGTAAGTTTTTACGTTTTTATGATGGAGTCTTAATAGTTAGTTTACTTACTTTAGTTTCTTTCTTCTTCTTTCTTTTTCTTCATGAGAATAAATAAATCTTTAACCTTTCTTATTTTCTAAGGCTAGTTTTACTGTCACGCTGACGGTCGGCGCTGATGTATGTAGCCTACGGTCGTCAGCGCTGAGCGGTCAGCGCGAATCTGAAACGCTACCTATAACTACATACATATGGGATCATCAGCGCCTACCGTCAGCGGGTGGTCAGCGTGTCACTAAAACCAGCCTTAAGTACAAAAGCAGCTCCGCACTTTCAATGTGGCTCCTCACTTTTAGTTGGCAAGCCTATCCCGTTTTTGATCGATTCGTTCACAAATCACGACTACTAACTATATTAGTAACTTCAAATATTTTATAATCGAGATATCTCGAGACAGTTTTATAATCGAATGATTTCGTCATTATATCCCACTAACTGACCCGCGCAGTAGATTAGAATGTCGTCAAGATAGCTTTTGATACAAATTTCATCCCCTAACTCAACCCTTTAAGGTTTGATTTTTTTTAAAAAAATAGCCTTTGTTTGACCTCGGCTCTTCAACTACTTCCATACCAAATGTCAACAAAATCGGTCCAGCGGTTTACCCGTGAAAGCGTAACAGACAGACAGATAGACTTTCGCATTTATAATGTTAGTATGGATTATCTCGCATCGTTACTCCAAACCGGAACACTAGAGCACAACTAGAGTGACAAACATTGATGCTACAATATTGATTGCAGCAAGATACTTACGAGAACATAATTTATTCATATTTCCTTCAATATTCCTGTTAAAATAATTTTCAGAAACATAATTTAAAAAGAGTGTAAAAATAAATAAAAAATAAAATAAAATAAATATTCACAAGACAAATTACACTTACTGATCTAACCCCAAACTAAGCAAACTATTTGCTTGTGTTATGGGTGTTAGTCAACAATACTAATACATAGAAATACTTATTATATAAACACTAGCATATATTTAATTAACACCCACACCCGGAAATACAAAAATTTATGCTCATCACACAAATGTTTGTCCCCGTCGGGATCGAACCCGAGCCCCGCCGATTGCGTAGTCAGGGTCGCTAACCACTCGATCAACGGGGCGGTCAAAGTAAAAGTTATATAATCGGTGAAATGCCATAAAAAATCAAAGATTCGGACAAATCAAGAACTTCTTCCTTACTTTAAAGTCTGTTAATTCTGTAATATATTTGCAAAATGCTTACATTCAAACAACACAAGCTATGACAATTTTTTTACTATAATAGAGCCTTTATTAATCGTTCTAAACACTGCTTAATATCACATACATCGATGATAAACAAGAATGACGCATTATTTTCTAGATCAGTTTATTTAAAATGTCGATATTAGATGCGGCTAAATATAATTTACCTTTGACATATTGAAACATGTTGATTAATGAAGATGGAATCGGATTTAATATATTTCAGTGAGCTTATAAGAAAACACATTTCTAAATGTGTTAGAGATTTGGCTGATAATATGTGGAAACTTTAAAATTGTTCATATCCAACGCCGTACCCATATCATACACAGAAATATAAGGAACTAGCTGTGCCCGCTACTTCGTTCGCGTGGAAAAAATTATAAAATAAAAACCCGCATAGTTCCCGTTCCCGTGATTTCCGGAATAAGAAATATCCTATGTCCTTTCTTGGGTCTCAAACTATATTTGTACCAAATTTTATCCAAATCGGTTCAGTGGTTTGGCCGTGAAAGCGTAACAGACAGACAAACAGACAGACAGACAGACAGAGTTACTTTCGCATTTATAATATTAGTATGGATTAGTATTTACTCCGGTGTGAGCCGGACGATGTTTATATATTAATATGATGTTTTAATATTAAAAATAAAGAAACGGGTTATGCAAAGCAAAGGAGTGCCAGCATGATATAATCATCATCATATGATTCTTATTTTATATCATCGGACAGCAAACAAGTTTCTGGTGGAAGGAGACAACCAACGCCTATACACATCAAATATGTCAATTTGTAAGGCAGGATGGCAATGTCAAGTTTAAGTATATGCATGAGACTTTTTTGCATTGACTTCTGTACCTATTTTTTATTATTATCGATAGGTAAGCGCTTGACCTCGATCTTGCCTATTTGTTTTGTGGTGATACGCATTGACGTTGTTGCGACAGGAATAACCAAAATGTACTAAAACCGGGCGAGAATTTCCTGAACTCTACCACCCAGTAGCCACGATAGTAATGATCCGCTTAGCTAATTGTACGTACACGTGCCTTTTTTAGGGTTCCGAATTAAACTAGGAATCAATAGTGTTTCGCTATGTCCGTCCGTACATCCTTATTACTAGAAAGCTATAATTTGGCATGAATATACATATAGTCACGTCAACGAAGTGGTAATATAACATTTTGAAAAATATATTTTTTCAGGGTAGCTCCCATACATGTAAAGTAGGGATGTTAATTATTTTTCTGACGTACCCCATTGTGTGGGGTATCGGTGGATAGATTTTTAAAAAATATTGTATGTTTGTAAAAACAAATTTTCGATTAAGGGACTCGTTTGTAAAATATTAAGCTTTTAAGTATAGATTTATAGGTTAAAAAACATAAGCAAAAAATTATATAAGCAAAAAAATTTTTCAGTTCAAACCTCAATTTTTTAAATTTTTTTTTAAAATATTAATTTTTGAAAAGCCGTATATTTTGAAACGATGATGGCATTCAACTCAATTTAGAAATCTAAAATATTGCTTTTGCTAAATAATCGATAAGTTGAAGAATTTCGAAACTGTCAAAAATATTTTTTTTTAATTTTCGTCATTAATGAATCCCAAAAAAATGACTGATTTTGATTAAATTAACGGTATTTGACGCAGTTTTTAAAGAAAGAAATGTGTAAACGGTTGACCTTACGGGCTATCCCTGAAATTTCCCACTATAAGCTCAAAAGAGTAAAAAATATAAGCATAGATTTTTCAGTTAAAACATCTATTTTGTTAAAAATGGCAGTATATTAATTTTTGAAAAGCTGTATATTTAAAAACGATGATGGCATTCAACTCAATTTTTGAGATCTAACATATTGCTTTAGCTAAATAATCTATAGGTTGAAAAATTTCGATGCTATGTCAAAAAACATTTTATTTTTAATTTTCTTCATTGATAAATTCCAAGCAAATTGACCAATTTTGATAAAATTAACAGTATTTGACGCAGTTTTAAAAGAAGAAAAGCTGATAAGATTTTTAAGTCAATCAGTGAATTAACTTGAAAGTTATTTAAAAAAAAATTAAGTAAGTTTGCTAAAAACTACGTAATTTTAATATTTGAAAGCTATAAGTTTTGAGAATTAGATTCGATTTTGATTTTTGAAACGGCATTTGACGTAGTTTTTTTAGTACTACAATATTGTAGAACACTAAAAAATGATTAGTCGAAAAAACACTTTTTTCGGAAATTTTCGTCAACCATTACTCCCAAACGGATAAACCGATTTTTGTACAATTTATGTATTAGACGTAGTTTTTTGAGGAATAGTGCTGATTAGTTTTTGTACTTAAACGGCACATAAATCTGGAAGTTATATTAAAAAAATACTGTTTCGTCAAAAATTTATTTGGTGTTTTTTCAAAATTTCTCAAAATCTCCTTGACCGAATCGGTTCAAACTTTCAGGAAATCTAAGTTGAGCGAAATCCAATCAAATGCCATCAACTGCGTTTCGATCAATCCAGCCGTTCAAAAATTATGAGATGTTTACATACACACACACTCACACACACACACGCGCGTACATACATACAGATATATTAACGTCATCGTGAAAATAGTCGGAAAAGATTCCTAGGACATCAAAACGTGGACATCTGGTGAGAACTCGATTTTCGCAAATCGGAGTACTAATACTAATATAATCTACATACGTAGTGGGAAGTTAAAAATGTAGATTATTTGTCAAATATGATTCGCTAGCGGTTTAGGTATGAATATGATGACTTCATAATTTTAATTGCAGACCCATATGTCAAAAAAACAAAGATATAATACCCTTTAATGATGATTTTAGACCAATTTTATTCAATTATGTATCTAGTGCAGCCACGGTCTTTGACATATGATGAATATTAATATAGGGAATACACTACTACATTTAAAAATTAAATATGCTCTCCCAAACATAAAAGAACACGATTTATATATAGATAATGGCACTTGTCTTAAATATTAGGAACTGTCTTTACTAATTAAAACTACGTAATCAATTTATATTACATTTATATTTTCACATTGCTCAATATAACTAAAACAATTATCCTAACAACTTTATTTTATTCATTCTAATATACCTACTACATTTTATTAATTCTCATAATGAAATACAACTTAACAAATACATTACCTACCTTAAATTACTTATGCACGATCAAGAATACCTCAGTGGAGGCCAACTGTCGGGTACGTCTTGCTCTTCCGAGTGTCCTTTCCCAAGTGAACATAACAGACATTCATAACTTTAAAAATTCCCTTTGGGATACCAGTGCAAAAAAAATTGTAATGTCGCGCAAAATCTTGCTTTATTAAATGAAAACCTAACATTAACGTATAGTTTTTGTGGTGTGCTGTAACAACTAGTTTTTCTTAAAAAACTGCTTAAATAACATCAACTTGACCGCCTCGTTGGACGAGTGGTCAGCGACCCTGACTTCGCAATCGACGGGGTTCGGGTTTTATCCCCGACGGGGACAAACATATGTGTAATGAGCATATATGTTTGTATTTCCGGGTTTGGGTGTTTATTAAATATATTCTAGTACTTATATATATTATAATATAAATATATACATATATTTAAATATATTCTAGTATTTCTATGTATTAGTATCGTTGTCTAACACCCATAACACAAGCAAATAATTTACTTACTTTGGTGTTATATCAGTAAGTGTAATTTATCCCGTGAACATTTAATTATTTTTTATTTATTTAATTTCAACAAATTAGGTCTTGTCAGCCTCTTAACGTGTTAGTAATACTATGTTGCAGAGCAGAATCCTGCTAGGTACGTGAGTCGTTGCAGAATTATTACTATGCTCCAGTTTGTGGCGCCTCTTTACACCTATTTCTGTAGCTAAACTTTGGTAGACTTATGCATAGACATCAAGCTATCACATAAAGCAGAGTGTTTTACTATTTTTCAAGAAACGACCCCTTAGCATGATACAAAAAATTGCGACCCACTGCCGCCTAACTGACATTAAAAAATCAAATCCTTTTAACATTTTTCTTTATTGGTTGGCCCCGTTGGTCGAGTGGTTAGCGACCCTGACTACGGCCATCGACAAGGCTCGGGTTCAATCCCCGACGGGGACAAGCATTTGTGTGATGAGCATCAATGTTTGTATTTCCGGGTTTGGGTGTTTATTAAATATATTCTTGTATTTATATATGTATTTCTATGTATTAATATCATTGACTAACACCCTTAACACAAGCAAATAATTTGCTTACTTTGGGGTTAGATCAGTAAGTGAAGTTTGTCTCGTGAATATAAATTTATTTATTATCAAGTAAATATTTTGTCTTTGTTTTTTTAGTAACACTAAACTATCGTCTTCAACCCCTTCATACAAAAGCGTCGTAACCCCGCAGAGGGCCATGACCCACACTTTGAAAAACACTGCCATAAAGGAAAGAGGAGAAAATTATCATCCCCTATAAACGCCAAAGATTTACATTGATGTCTTTAAATTAAATTAAAGCAAAAAAAAATAATAAATATTAAAAAATAATTAATAATAATTTAAATGTTTATTTCTCTCGTAATATGCTCAATTGCTATTAGTTTACTTTGTAAAATATAAATAATTTAGTAATAGGTAGTCTACCTGTTTTTTGGGGGAATCATAACGTAATTACTTAAATTTAACGTTATAAATTGTTGACTTTATTGGCGATGGGACTGAAGTGTACGATCGTTCAATTTCTTGCCGCATATTCCGCGTCAGTAAAATTCACGGCTGGGTTTCACCATTTTAAATTTCACGGGCAACGGATGCACGTAGGCTGCGGCCTTAAATTGTGAAGATCACGATACGCATAACCTCCACCTCGAAGTGTGTAAGCGACGGAAAGGTTCCCGGTAATATCGATCATTTAAGGGACGATGCTTTCCCGGACCCCAGACAGAAGAACATAAACTCCTCTAATCCTCGCAAGCTAAGTTTTCCGTCTAGGCCAAAACTCATTGCCCCATTAAAATCATTTTAACCATACAAGTTTTACAATTTATTTTTACAAATATATGTATATACATATTTTTACAAGGCAACTGGCTTTTTATTACACCTGAAGCCATACCCGTCGTGGTATACCTACGACATTATACAGCTACTAGTCAACTCACAAAGAAAAGGCGAATGCAAGCAGACATATCACTAACATCGTAATTCTTAGGTGTTAGATTCCTTCAACTTGATATCCTGGTGTGAAATCACCACTTCACCTGCAACACAGTATCAATAGGTACCATTTATATACCTACACTAATTCATGGATTAACGGAAGTTAGCTAGAAAATTTATAGCATAATTATAAAACAAAATAGCGGTTTTATCTTTGCAGACGCTCAAAGTTCTACATTTCAGCCATTCATTTTAATAGGAGTAACAGGTGACAAATGGTAGCTATTCTTTTAAAAGGTGATTTATTTCCCTCGTTAGTTTCACTTTAGTGTGATGCGATGGTACCCCGGTTCTTTTGTTTTTTTTAAATAACTTATTCATCTGAATCTGCTTTCTTTACACGTACATGGCGTTTGAGAAAAATTGGAATAAAAAAATAACTTGTACAATTCATCGTATATATTTATACATATGATTTATGGAGCTCTAGTTCGATTCTCGATAGGGACAGGTATTTGCGTGATGGGTTTATTTACTACAAATATTATAGAAAATGTAACTAGACAAAACCGTGTTGCAGTAATATTCTTTGGCATGAGCTAAGTATTTGACTATATAGATCATGCAATTCTAATAAGGGTGAACGTTATGACCACAGAGTAAAAATATTAGACTGGATTTCCAGTCAGCTAAAGAATACAAATACAAATACAAATACGAATACGAATACGAATACGAATACGAATACGAATACGAATACGAAAACGAATACGAATACGAATAATAATACGAATACGAATACGAATACGAATACGAATACGAATACGAATACGAATACGAATACGAATACGAATACGAATACGAATACGAATACGAATACGAATACGAATACAAATACAAGTAGTTTATTTGCACAAAATAGGGTTGGAAAAGATTTTGAACCCTATTTTAAAATGTAGAAATCAAGAGCATTCTTGATCCTCTTCTTTTCTTAGTGTCAACAAATAACATTACTACAGAAACAAGTGTACTACAGAAACAGAGTGCCGAAACAAGCTTGTGTCTGAAGTCGAGAATCGACTTATCGATGTCTCGGAATGGGGTCGCCAAAACCTGGTTACTTTTAACCCCAAGAAGACACAGCTTTGCGTGTTCACCGCAGAAAAGTCACCCTTTGTCGTATTACCTCGATTTGGGGATACTCTCCTGACAGCCTCAGCTAGTGTCGGAATCCTGGGAGTTGACATATCGAATTACGTTCAGTTTCGCGGTCATTTGGAAGGCAAGGCTAAACTAGCCTCCAAAAAGCTCGGTGTGCTCAGCAGAGCGAAACAGTACTTTTTGCCGGTCCATCGCCTTCAACTTTATAAGGCACAGGTTCGGCCTCACATAGAGTACTGTTCGCATCTCTGGGCCGGAGCTCCTCAGTACCAGCTTCTTCCTCTTGATCGCATTCAGCGTAGAGCGGTTCGAATCGTTGACGACCAGGCCATTTCGAAACAGCTTGACTCTTTGGCATTGCGCAGAGATGTAGGTTCTCTCTGTGTCTTTTATCGTATATATCATGGAGAGTGTTCCGACGAGTTGTTTGGATTAATTCCTGCCGCCGAATTCCACCATCGGACATCGAGTCAAAACTTGAAGTTCCATCCTCACCATCTCGATGTCTGGAAATCCACAACTGTGCGTTTCTCCCGACACTTTTTACCTCGCACTACTCTGTTGTGGAACCAATTACCGGCAGGGGTATTTCCGAACGGATACGACATAGGGATCTTCAAGAAAAGAGCTTACTCATTCTTAAAAGGCCGGCAACGCAACTGCAAGAACTCTGGTATTGCAGATGTCCATGGGCGGCGGTGATCACTTACCATCAGGTGCACCTCTTGCTCGTTTGCCCCCTCTTCTATAAAAAAAAAAAAACAGGTCACAATTGCATTTTATTACATTGCAATTATTTATTTATTGATACCTACGACAGTATTTTTTTTATCATATTATATTACAATGACTGTAACTGGTAAGCCTGAAAAAAAAAAGATTTTAAAAAAGAAGTATTCTCAGCAATTGATTGTAAAGCGATATGGCTAAATATAAATAAGCTAACATAAAATGTCAACAAAACTAAAATTGTCCAATTCTCAAATAGACTTGCGTATCCGAAACTGAAATTTAGATATCGCGATGAAAATAATATAGAGGAAGTTGAATCTATAGAATTCCTGGGTATCACTTTGGATAAGAATTGTAATTGGAAGAACCAGTGTAGCGAGGTATCCCTAAAAATAAACAAATTTGTGAACGCGTTAAAAAATAGACAAAAGGTGGATGAACGAGCTGCCTTGTTAGCATAATATCAAGGATATATATGATCTCTTCTGAGATATGGTGTACCACTGTGGTATATTGGGGAAATTCAACTCGAAGTTCTAAGACGTTCATCACTCAAAAAAATACATACGAGTGATTTATTACAAATCGTGCGTATGCATTTTTTTCTATGTAACTACTACAGCAAAAGAACGAACAAGTACTTGATCCCTTCAGTATTTGATAAAATGGATTGACTTTTAAAAACTAGTAGCAAAATAAGTAAGCTTACGTTAAGAAATAAATTAAAAACAGAACTGCTTACGGAGTTCTCCAAAAGCATCCAATTGCACATTTAACTACACTAGCTTTTGCTTGTGTGGTTAGTTGTGCAACGAATACAGTTTTATAAGTTAGTATAATTAATAAACTTGTTAAAATACTAAGTAAATAGTCAAGTAGGAAACAAATGTATATATATGTATTATCAAACGTTAATCCCGGTGACTGTCACGCAGTTTAGCGGGTTTAATAACAATGTAAACATGTTTGGTCCAAATAAAAAAATATATATATATTATTAATAATAATAACTTGTAATAAAAAGTTACAAGTTATTATTATAGTATAAAAGTGTAGCCAGTTGTTCGCCCTTTGAGTATATAAACCTCTTAATATATCTATGCGTTCGCCTTTTCGAGTCGAATCGACCAGTCGACGTAGAACTCTAGCATCATATAAAAGTAGTAAGAATATGAGGTTAAATCACCACCAGTATTTTAAACTCAGAGCTGCAGAGATTTTTCTAAATTGCAAAAGCCCCTGCAAAAAAATATCACGTCTCGCCCGACCCCGGAATCTTTCGTGGACCTCAAGTTTTTTAACCGAACCAAATACTAGACAAATCAAAGCAATCATTAAAATGTTTACAAATGCCAATCAAATTCATTGTATAAAATTTTCCACATAAATCAAGGTTAACAAAAAGATTTGACCATAGGTCCCACATTGTTTTCGCTATTTGATTATACTTTTTTACATATTTTGTTTTGTAAACGTTTCATGAAATATGGAAAGCTATAATTAAAAAATAAATGTCTACAAGCTCTATCCCTTTTCATGTAGTTAGAGTGAACCGAACACCAAAACGCGCTCCGATTGGACAATTTACTGATGGCAAGACGATTGGTGATCGCTACATTTTACCGACCTATGACGACTGTCACTTTTTTTTTGCTAACATAAACCTGCCTTCACCAACTGACGAGCTCACCAAAGGCATGAGTTTCTTCCGCTGGATCTTCTCAGTGTGTGGCCGCATTCCGATCCGGTATTAATTAAAATATCGACTTGTCAAAAGTGCCTATAAAGGTATATTTGAATTTTGTTTTCTTTATTTTATCGCATTACCCTCAGACTTCAAGCTATTATTGCGACTTTCCTCCCGAATTAAATTTCATAGGACATTTTGCTCCGACCTGGTAATCGAACCTGGTACGTCATGATTTTTTTATACAGGTAAACTGATGAAATATTAAAGATGTTCAGTATTCAATTCTGATTCGAAATATGTAAAAAATATTTAAACCGTGATAGTTAGAAAGCTGAAATTTTCACAAATTATGTATTTCCGTTGCCGCTATAACAACAAATACTAAAAATAAAAAAATTAAGTAAACAAAAATAAACACGTTTATTGTGTATAAACGTATTTTTTTTTTGTTTTTTTTTTGCTCAATATTAATAACGGTAACAGGTAGACGTATAAAATTTTCGCAGCATAATCACTACATAGTATAAAACAAAGTCGCTTTCTCTGTCTGTCCCTATGTCCCTATGTATACTTAAATCTTTAAAACTACGAAACGGATTTTGATGCGGTTTGTTTTATTAGATTGATTCTTGAGGAAGGTTTTAGTATATAAACCTTTTTGATCTTCCCACGGGAACAAAAGCTACGCGGATGAAACCGCAGGCAGTTCGCTAGTTAGTTATATATTTTCTTCAAAATAAATAAATAATAATAAATATTAAAGGGGGCTCCCATGCAGATACAACAAGTGTAATGTTTAAGTAATTTTTACTCGATCTTAATAAACAGAGGTAGAAACATGAATATTTTCAAAAAAGTAAGTATTTGAAAATATATTAACTATAAAAATAAATACCTAATACATAAATTAAATATTTAAGTATAGGTACATACAACAAACGCGATTAGCTTTTACAGATGATGGTACGGAACCCTTCGTGCGCGAGTCCGACTTGCACTTGGCCGGTTTATTGAATATTAGCACACTAATTTCGTTTAGATTTTTAATATTGAAGCCATATTCTCTTTTTATTATATTTTTATTGTTTACTTATGACCATTAACTATTGTGTCCCTCAAAATAAGTATCCAAATCACATATTTGTGCAAAAGAATGGGCAGACTAAAAGGCATACCAAGATGATAATATCACTACCGCAAATGGACATCCGCAATACCAGAGATCTTGCTTGCAGTCGCGTTGCGTTCGTAATAATTATTTACATTCAAATTTTAGTATTTCATCTAATGTATAAATTCTTTTTGATAGAATTATTTTTAATATAAGTGGTTCAATGGGCTAGGCGCTACCTATCAGTTAAATGTGGATTAAACAATTATAATCAGGAAAAGCCAAGAAAGCAAATTTGTATTCAAATTTTAGCATTTCATCTTATGTATGAATTCTTTTTGATAGAAATATTTTTTGATAAGATCACCACTGCAAATGGACACCGCAATACTAGAGCTCTTGCAGTTGCATTGCATTCGTAATTATTTATATTCAAATTTTAGTATTTCATCTGATGTATGAATTCTTTTTGATAGAATTATTTTTAATATAAGTGCTTCAATGGGCTAGGCACTACCTACCAGTTAAATGTGGATGAAACAATTATAATCAGGAAAAGAGAAGAAAGCAAATTATATTTGGCCGCAGCATCTAAAAATTATAATTAAAGAGCTACACTTGTCAACACGAATCGCAATAGCATGAGGTGGAATCCTCGAAGCGATAGCATTTCCATTACCTTTCTCGCTCTATTATAAAGCGGTTCTGAGAAACAGAAAAGGTTAAGGCGACAGAACAAACGCTTACGTGCTGACAGATGTAACTTAACCCTTAGTAGTATTTAGGAGATTGTTCCATCGAGTGGTCAGATCGATTCCCTTGCGTAGGAAGTAGAGTAAACTAAACGTCTAAGCTATTTCTAAACTTCACCACCACTAACTTCACCACAATTTGCTGGTTATATGTATATATATGAACATTAGCTGTTGCCCGCGACTTAGTCCGCGCGGACTTCGTTTACTCCGCACAGCTCCTCCCCCGTAGGTGCTAGCGTGATAATATGTAGCCTATATGTTGACTAGCCTATATGTTAGTAATATTCATGCAAAATTTGAAGTAAATCCATACTCTACTTTTTGAGTTTATCCCGGACATACATCACTTTCCTACGATTTTATTATATGTATAGATAGATGCTCCTTGTTATAGAATGGACCATCTGCCGTTATGCCGAGCAGTTCGTAGGAGGCGAACGATTGGATATGCGAGTCGCTACCATCGTGGCTACTAAGTGTTAGAATACAGCATTGTCTCACCCGGGTCTACTACCGCCTCATCTATTTCTGCCGCAACAGCGTCAATGCTTGTCATTATCGTGATCCGATTTGGAGGATGAAGTAGCCGGTTGTACCTTATGTGTGTGGCATTGCCATCCCGCCACACGGAAAACAACGCAACATTAACATCTTTGGTGTCTGTAGGCGATGGTTTCTCTTTCCATCAGGGAGCCATCTGTTTGTTAACTATCTAATCCATACATATAATAAAATCGTAGGAAAGTCAAAACTGAACATTGAATATTTTTTTAAAAGAATACTTGGGGCGTGATTTACAATCGATATCGAAGCCAAAAATATAGTTTTTAGAATTTTTGTCTGTTTTTCTGTTTATCTGTCTGTTTGTCTGTATGTATGTCCGGGGTAAACTGAAAAAGTACCGCATGGATTTACTTCAAATGTTGCATGAATATTACTAACAGGTCGGGTCAACATATAGGCTACATATTATCACGCTATCACCTAGCGAGGAGGTGCTGTGCGGAGTAAACGAAGTCCGCGCGGACGAAGTCGCTGGCAACAGCTAGTAATATATAAAAAAGCAAAACATTTTGAAAATAATTTCATTTCAGTGGACTAGACGTGGTAGCAGTTCGACAGTTGGTGGTTCTCTTGCGGTTACTGTCTCGGCAGGGCCGGACGATCGTGTGCACTATACACCAGCCTTCAGCATCACTTTTCTCTTTGTTTGATCGAGTTTACATCATTTCACAAGGGTTATGCTGTTATCAGGTAACACTCAACTTTTTTCTTTATTTATATTCCACCGAACCTTAACGTTCAGCGATGCGTAGTCGTATAATTACTTCCGGCAGAAATCACGCAAGATTCAGTTAAGCAATTTGTGTCTGATGTCATTTTTTAATTTTTGTCGAAGCTTCGTGATATGGTAATATATTTTTACCTGCTAGGCAATTTGTATGGACCGAGCGATAGTCGCGATATATATAATTGCACTCGGCGTGGTGGTGTATTAACATCCCCGTGTCCCAGAGAGCATAGTTATCAGTCAACCTGTATTATTAGTAATAAACGCAAAACTAAGCATCTTGAAAAATTAGAGAGGAATAACAACAAAATAATATGACAGATATACATATATTCGATTTGATTATACCATTAGTTATATAGTCGTTCTTTTTCATAAGTTCGCAAACAAGCAAATAACAATTCAGTTTTTTCAAGGTTGTAATGAATAGACATAATAAAGTTATGTTTATAATGCATCAAAATATTACAGGACTTTTAAATAAATTGGATACACTTACTGTACATTGGATAATTTTAATGAAACAAATCATCATATTAATATTTTATGTTTTTCTTATGGCCAATTGCAGTAACATCGTCTTAGGGAAATCCTAAGTAGTATGCTGTCACTTTTTGTCTCAAATGAAAAAAGTGTGACAGCATGTTACTAAAGACTGTCCTAAGCTAAGACAAGGTTAGTGCAATTTGCTATTAGACATTTGTAAAAATATTTAACGAAAGTAATATAAATCAGGGTAACTATAGAGTTGCCTAGACTTACTGTATGGAATCACAGGGCCGTGGTGATAGATGTATATTGGTAGACATTAATTTAGAGAGTAGAAATTTAAATATCTGTAGTGAAGTTTATATGGAGAAAGCATTCAAATGTTGCGGATTTTATGTACCTCAAATTAAAACAAGCATTGTTACATATATAAGTGTCAAGATACAATACAGAAAACACTGAAAATTTAAAAATGCTCTACAAGAATTGTCTTGGAGTGATGTTATCAATATAAGTGATTTAAATAAAATATTCAATGAGTTTCATGATTTGATTTGTCTTTTTTATAATCTATGTTTTCCATACATAAAATAAGAATTGCATCCCTTTAAAAAATACTTCAAAATGGATAACCAACCAATTATTTCGACTGCTGGCGTAATAACACGTACCGAAGATTTTAAGAATTTATTTTTGTTTTTTGTCAGATACCTTGTACGTATTTTCCTTATTATAAAATTAATTATGTTCTTAGCTGGTCAAAAATTTTCAAAAAGTGAAGATAGTGGCTGAGTAAAAATTTTGTTTATTGAATAAAAAGCAATATAAGCTCTCTTCATGTGCTCTGTTCTTTCCGTTTACCGATAACTCTCAATAACGCCATACAATGCGCAGTCCCGCGCGCAATAGAGTTTGCGCTGTATTTTTAAATTGTAGAAACAAAGACATATTGGCACGCTTTTGAATGTATGTAAAAAGTACCCCTCGCGTAAAAAACGATATTCGACGTACTAGTATTAACGTTTCAATTATCATAAATTATTTATACTTGCGTTGTTACGAACACATTTCAGTGTATAATTTTATAAATCACCTAATGTTACTTACCTACTTATTTATAACATTAAAGGTAATTATTATACCTAGTGAGAGAATACATAATTGTTACCCGGAAGCTCCTTTATTAAGTAAAAACAGTTTATAGCCCCGTTGGTCGAGTGGTTAGCAACCCTGACTACGCGATCGAAGGGGCTCGGGTTCGATCCCCGACGGGGACAAGCATTTATGTGATGAGCATAAATGTTTGTATTTCCGAGTTTGGGTTTTATTTAACATATTCTAGTATTTTTAAATGTATTTCTATATATTAGTCTCGTTGACTAACACCCATAACACAAGCAAATAATTTGCTTACTTTGGGGTTAAATCAATAAGTGTAATTTGTCCCGTGAATATTTATTTTTTATTATTTAAAGTTTTTAAGCAAAAAAATTGAATATAATAAATCTCATCATGTGCTCAGGCAACTTATGTTTTTCAAAAAACAAAAAGTTCTGAATAAGGATTTGAACTTGAACATAACGTTATGGATTTATTCCTAGAATTATAAGATTATGTTCAAGTTCGAATCCTTGTTCTGAATTTATTTTTACAATTTAAAACCACAATTTTATCTATTTGAGTACCTGTTGGGGTCACTAGATATTGCTTTACTACATAGTATAAAACTAAGTCGCTTTCTCTGTCTGTCCCTATGTATGCTTAAATCTTTAAAACTACGCAATGCTACGTGGGTGAAACTACGGGCAGGTCGCTAGTAGTGTGTAATTATATTATTTATTGCCTATGTAATCGCTTTAGCCCTAAACAAAATAATTTATTACATCCTTCGAAGTCATGTCTGTATGACATATACAACTATATTATGTTTGACTGACTATACCTACTTGACTTATTTAACCCCTCCCAATGTCATTGATATTAATTTCCAAGTTTAATTTACATTCAATACGTCGACTTATTTTTGTTGCTTTTTATTTCGTATACAAAGTCCACATAATGCCCTAAGCTGAGGTTCGATCTCACAAGAGAAGCCCTTAGGGTGGGCTCCAGCCCATATTTTAATTGGATACTTTCCGTTTTCAGCACTTGTTGAAACTACGACATTAAATCTTTTCGAATAAAGGCATTTGTACCACTATTTCTCATCTTTGTATAACCTATTATCTAGCTCCACCACCTAAAAACTTTCCTCACCCTGTAGGCCGGACTATATGACATATTACGTTTCAGTCGTTCCAAAAAAGTGTGGTTATTATTTACCCCTTTTTATAATAATCAACCTCATATCTTATGTACTGGGCGAAAAGACGGTCTACCGAAAATCAAAACTATGAATTTGGACCATAATTCTGAAACGAACCCCAATGAAAATCGGTGTGGGAAATATTAGATTTTTGCTAATTTTTTTAACTTAACTTTATATATACTGGTTTATTCTAATACTCTACAATGTCCATTCTAAAAAATGGTAAAATTTGAGGTAATACATAAGATAAGCGATGAATTTTGCGCCATATACCGCGCCAAATAAATGGCTGGTTTGAGAATACCGCGGGAACGATTCCGGGCAATGTACGCTTTACATTGCGTTGCGTGGCAAGAAAATTAGAAAAAATCGACCTAGTGTGAGTCGGACTCGCGCACGAAGGGTTCCGTACCGTTTCTATTTAAGTTTCTACCTGTTTATTAAAGTCGAATTAAAAAATTACTTAAAATCTACGTTTGTTGTATGGAAGCCCCCCTTTACTATTTCCTTTATTTTTATTTAATTATTTAATTTGAAAGTTGATATACAGTGTGTAAAGAAAACCCTGTCCGATCCGAAAGAGGCATATAGGTTGGTTAAAGGCATTACTGAAAAATATATTAAAATGACTTTATTTCAGAAAATAAAAAGATACCGCTTTTTAATATTCGTATTTTTACTTATATTTCCCTAGAGTTAAGCAAATATTTTGAAAATGATAACACCTTGTTGCTGTTTGTTTCATTGTTTCGCTTTGGCGGCTTTCGCACAAATACCATTCGAAGGCGCGCTATTTGTTTTTCGGGTTTTTACAAAGGAATTTGAAACACGCCTCACATGCGCCGCTTGTCCTTGAAAATACCATTTAAGATTTTTTTTATTGGGAAAACTAATTAATTAATATCCATAAAGTAATTACATATAGGTATGTAACCGTATTACGGTACCAAATAACACCATTAATTTTATCCGACAGGGTTTTCTTTACACACCGTATAACTAAATATTCTGTAACAATTTTAAGCGTCTACCTGTTACCGTTATTAATAATGAGCAAAAAAAAATGAAAAAAAAACACGTTTATTGTATGAAGACTCCTCTTAATATTTTCATTTTTCTTATTTATAGTATTTATTGTTATAGCGGCAAAGCAAATACATAATTTGTGAAAGTTTCAGCTTTCTACCTATCACGGTTTATGAGATACAGCCTGGTGACAGACAGACAGACGGACAGACAACGAAGGCTTAGTAATAAGGTCCCGTTTTTACCTTTCAGGTACGGAATCCTAAAAATACTAAAAACTGCATTTCAACAAAAAATAAATCGCCATCATGACTATAATGTGAAAATGGGATATTTTCTTGATTTTTCGGCAGACCGTCCCTTACACACTGTATAAAGTGTGATTATTATAATTTTATTTGTCAAATGACATAATTTGTCTTTAATAATAATAATTCCAACGCCATATGTTAAATGTATACCAAAAGTATTAAAAAGCATATACGATAACTAGCTGTTACTCGTGACGGCATTTGCGTGACCCAGAATCATTCTTTTGCTCAGACAGATAAAAAAGTAGCCTATGAAACTTATAAATAGTGTATGTAGCTGTTTAATGCCAAAAAAAATTAAATTTTGATCTGTAATTTTAAGTTTATTCGTTACAAATATTTTTTTTTTTATAACATTAGTATAGATAAAGTTATCTTAATACAATATTTCAAATATTTGCTTTAATGATTATACTAATGTTTAGTGATGTTATGAGTTACGACTAATACAAAGTCGCTGATTCAGCGACATCAGAGATTAGCGCCATCTAGTTTTTTGTGTAAATATCGTCAATCTTGTATATTTATAAAGTACCAGCTACGCCCGCAACTTGGTCCGCGTGGACAATTTCTAAAAGACCACGGGTTTTACCCGCATACTTCCTGTTGCCATGGGATATCCGGGATAAAAACTATCCTGTGTTCTTTCTCGGGTCTCAAACTATCTTTGTATCAAATTTCATCCAAATCGATTCTGTGGTTTAGGCGTGAAGGAGAGACAGGCAGACAGAGCTACTCTCTCATTTATAATATTAGTATAGATCTAATCTTTGCCTACTCGATCCCTTTCCCGATAAGGAAGTTACTGAGTTTGCCCCAATTTTCGAAAACCGAGTTTTTTCCAGATATTCACGTTTTGGGGTCCTAAGAACCTTTTCCAATTAGTTTTACGATGTTTCCAGTATATATTTATGTTTGGGTATATGTGTATGTAAACATCTTATAACTTTTGAACGGCTTGACCGATCGAAACGATGGCATTCAATTGGGTTTTGCTAAATTTCCTGAAATCGATTCTTCTAGACCGAATCGATTCAGATAATCGATTCGGCCTAGAAGAATTTGAAATAATTAAGAAAAAACGCCTTTTTTAATAACTTCCAGATGTACCGACAATAACAAAATCTAATCAGCTCTTTTTCCTAAATCTGCGTCAAAACCCGTAAATTACATCATAATCGGTTAAGTTAGGGAGTTATCGTTGCGAAAATTTTATTTTTTTATATTTCATTTTATAATATATTTGTGTACGGGTTGTCGTAGTACACTACGACAACCCTAAACTGATATCAGAATTCTGGGAGACGACATATTTATTTACTTTTAGTTAGTTCCGCGGTCATTTGGAAGGAAAGGAACCTCTAAGAAGCTCGGTGTGTTTAGCTGGCCGAAACAAGATTTCTTGCCAGCCCACCGTCTCCAACTTTATGTTATGGCACAAATTCGGCCTCACATACTGTTCTCATCTCTAGGCCAGATCACCCTAGTATCACCTTCTTCCTCTTGATTGCATTCAGCGTAAAGCGGCTCGAATCGTTGACGATCAAGCAATTGCTGATCGACTTAACTGTTGACATATTTACAGAGAGATGTAGGTTCGCTCTGCATCTTCTATCGCATCCATCATGGAGAGTGTCCCGACGAATTGTTTGAATTAATTCCATCATCGAATTAATTCGATGTCTGGTAAAACTACAACCGTACGTTTTTCTCGGTATTTTTTACCTCGCACTAGTAGTGGAGGGAGTACCTTTGTAGAATAAATTATCGACGTTTCCGAACGGATATTACTTGGGGACCTTTAAGAAAAGAGCTTAGGTACTCATTCTTAAAAGGCTGGCAACACAAGTGCAATATATCTGGTATAGTACGAGCCAATCACTTCCCATGGCGTACACCACCTTCTGCTCGTTTTCCCCTTCTTCGTAAAAAATTAGCAATGTAGGGTTCCGAAGTTGCCCATCGCAATAATGCGGATTAAAAAAAGAGTTTTTATCGATTCATACTATGGACATTTAACTGTTTACCTCAATGACGGATATATCCGCACCACAGGTTCACCGTCAACAAAAAATCCTTTTAAGCCGTGATAGTTTTTCTTTTAACTTCATTATATTTACTACTACCATGAATTTTTTTCCACACCCAAAACCAACAGTTTATCTGGCAACGCAGGGGCAGACTTGACTCTAACAAAAATTTGCATTATAAAGCTTAATGTTTCACAGACGAGTCCCTTAATCGAAAAATCGTTTTTACAAACCTACAATATTTTTTTAAACACCTATTCAGCGATATCTCCCTCTGGGGTATGTGATATAATATAATTAACATTCCCACTTTACCTGTAGGTCAGCTACTTTAAAAAAAATATTTTTCAATATATTATTTTACCACTTTGTTGGCGTGAGTAATACACATAAATTACAGCTTTATAGTACTAAGGATTTCTGAGCTATCGTGCGGACGGACGGACGGACATAGCGAAACTATAAGGGTTCCTAGTTTACTTCGGAATTTTAAAAAAGAGTTTATACTCGTAGTTTTAAGTTGATTCTTGATGTAACTTTATTGATATTATCATAAAATATTATCAATTTACTTACTCGTTGTCTGGGCACAGAAAAGGTCACGGGGTAGAAGACATTTCTCTATAAAAAAATACTATTCCCGAGGGATAGAAATAACTTTTAACGTGGGCGAAGCTGCCAGAGTGCGAAATTTTGTGTGAGCATTAGAAAAATTGTCTGAAAATTCAGGTTCATTTCTTACGTCACACGAGCTTCACTTTTAATAATAAAGAGAAGATTCTTTTACTGCGTGTTCCCGATCTCCCCGAGGTCTCGGGCTCCTTTGTAGAATAAGCCAACTGCCGTTCTGCTAGGCAGATCGTAAAAGGCGACTGATTGGCTACGCGAGTCACTACCATCGTGGCTACTAGGTGGTAGAAATCTACATTGTCTCGCCCGGGTCTCATACCACCGCCTTACCTATTCCTGCCGCAATAGCGTCAGTGCTTGTCACTATCGTGTTCTGGTTTGGAAAGTGAGGTAGCCGGTAAACTTATGCATCCGGCATTAGACCTCGCCACAAGATGGCAACGCACCATCAACATCTTTTGTGTCGCGTCGCGTTGGCGCTGGTTGACTCTTTCTATCAGGAGACCCATCTGCTTGTTTGCTATCTTATGATATATAAAAAAAAGAAATAATTCGGAATGAACTCGATTATTTTATGAAAAAGATTTAATAGTGAATATCATCTCCGTCACATCTTGGAAAAAGTAGGCGGAGCTGTATCTAATGTCTGATGGGCTAGTTCTTATTGTGTGACAGGTGGCGAATGTATTGAGTCTGGATATTACGTCATTTCGGGCAAGTTACTAGTATGTTATACAGAAAAACTGAGAAAGTCATATTTTGTTAAAACGAATTAACCGATACAGGACACGAACCCAGTATCTCTGTAAGTCTATTAATACTATCAGAACATAAAGCCTAGTTTACATTACTATTATTTAATCGAGGGAGAATTTAGTAGCTAAAACATTCTTTACTGCCAAAAAATCGTTCGCACTTTGGTCGAATACAGTTTACAAGTAAATTGTGTTTCGCAAGAATATTCTACAAAGCAACAGACGCATGTAGAATACATCGTAATACAATTAATGAACTGGCCCAGGTTCACACTTGGTTATTCGGTAAGAGTTAGGCGCGCTAGTCGTCTGTGACATAATATTATACTCATAAAACAAAATAGAGCAGTTCGACTAAATATGCACTAATCTACTCGACTAAAATTTTGGTCTTCAGATACATTTAGTTAATAAGTTACTCGCTACTCGACTAAAACACTAGCCTAATCAGAACGAGGCTTAAATTAACAAATCATTGTTATTATTGATTATTTAATTTAAAATGTCTTGCATTTCAGGGGTCTGCTCAACTATTAGTGCCATTTATGGAAGAAGCAGGCCACGTGTGCCCTACAACTCACAACCCTGCGGATTTTGTGCTAGAAACCCTCACATTGCATGATGAAGCTACAGCACAGATGTCTGAATTGTGTATGAACGGAAAAATATGCCGGACACAAAATATACAACTTGCTAAACCGTGAGAATCCCTATTTATATTTATTTATATATATATATATATATATATATATATATATATATATATATATATATATATATATATATATATATATATATATATATATATATATATATATCTATTTGTTTTTAGCAGATTAAAACCGAATAAAGCGAAGGTTGTCGTTCTCGCTTAGCGAACACGCTTTAGAGAGAGAGAGAGAAACCATTGCCTATCATCCGTCCACGACAACGTTCGATGTCGAATCATTGACGCTTTTGCGGCAGAAATAGGCAAATACCGGGTGAAAATTTGCGGAACTCTACCACCTAGTAGTCACGATTATAGTAACATATATAGCCAATCGATCGCCTCTTACGACCTGCCTGCAACACGGCAGTTTGGGATCGAGTTCAGGCATGTCGTAAAAGGCGGCCGATTGGGTCGCCTAGAGTTAACGCACAGTCCACTATGCAGAGTGGGCCTAATCCATGATGAAAGTACTCACCACGTGCCGTTTGAGTGCGTGAATGTTAAATTCCTAAGAGCCTAGTTCTTTAAAGAGAATGAAACGTACAAAGAGCTATTTGAGCATCTTTCTAAAACTGGACCTCTTACATAGAGTACTGAAAGCAATGCACACAGACACCTCTCACGGACGCGATATCTGGGACTGGTTCAGAACAAACTGTCCCGAACCCTTTGAGTAAGTATATACCTCGTAATATATCTATGCCCGAACCATTCCGAGATATCGCGTCCGTGAGAGGTGTCTATGTGTGCGTTGCTCGAATATTACTTGTATGTAAATTGACCTTTGTTAGTCTCCAGTATTTTGTCCCTCTGAGCTGGGTTGCAGGAAGAGTCACTATACCTTTTGCGTACATAGTATAGCTGAGTGTGTTATAGTCCGCTTTGATAGATTGATAGAACCATAAACAATATAAAAGGTACATATGTGTGTATTTATATTATGTGTCAAATGAATGGTAGTGCATGTAATGTTTATCTTTGTAAATTTAAAGAATTTCTAATACATATCATATCAAAATAAAAGCTTTCTACACCCCTTCATCATGAAAACTTTAACCGTACCGAATTATATACTTCACCGTTCGCGTGATTGTCTTAAAAAGTGATATTAACTGTTGTTTGTTTCACATATTGATATAAAGAAATTGTTCCAGAAAGCGTCTACTTCATTCAGATGAGTCTGTCCTGAGAATATTCACCAAACATATTGAAAAGGAACAAACAGAAAACATGGATTACGCAACGACATTTACAACACAATGTTTGATATTAGCAAAAAGGTTTTTCTTACAAACCCGCAGAGATATAGTAAGTTTAATATCAATACGCTCTTACTTGTGCGAGGTAGTCGGAGTCAACCAGACATAGGTGGTAATCGTCATCGCCGTATTTACCAACTTTTACAATCTTAAATGAAATATATTTATTTATAAGAATAGGGGTGTTACAAGTAAATAAAGTTAATTAAAAATACCAGCATATATTAAAAATATATAACATACTAGTAGTTCGCGTGATCAAAAATCATTACTTCCCTTTTGCTCAGTTAGGTATGTCACTTCTGAATAAAGTAGCTTTCTAAAGATGAAAGAATTTTTAAAATCGGTCAAGTAGTTTTTGAATGAAATCGTAACTAAAAACACAAAATCGAATCTTTCCTCTTTATAATATTAGTTTAGGTTTAACAACCAACCAATTTTTAGGGTTCCGACGTAAACTAAGAATCCTTAGTGTCTCTATGTCCGTCCGTCCGTCCGGTTGGTTTTGGGGGTGGGAAAAAATCATGCTAGTATTAAATATAATGAAGTTAAAAAGAAAAATATCACGGCTTAGAAGACTTTACAAGTTTTTGGGTAATAGTCGACCAATTTATAAAATGTAGTTTTCATAGGCGGAGAACCTGTGTTGTGGATATATAGGTTAAATAGCTTAAATGTTCATAGTATTAAACAATCAAAGCCCTCTTCTTAGTCCGCATTGTTGTGATGGGCAACTTCGGAATCCTACATTGCGCATGGCCCGACACGCACTTAACCAATTTTTATAATCTACACAGGAATAACCTAATAAAATTTTTGTATTGCTTGACGCGAGAAACCAAAAACTCATAGTCGTAATAAAGTTTAACCACTAGATGATACAATAACTCCAAAATGAAAAACTTATTCAAGATAATTTTGGTGGAATAAGTAGCAACCTCCTTCATTCAGTATTACCCGCGCAATGTAGGAGATTGTTTCAAGCCCCAACCGCCCCGTGTTGTTCCGGGCCCTATTTGAACAATAGACAATCCGCCATTCTACCAGGCAGGTCGTAAGAGGCGACCGATTGGCTATACATGTCGTGACTGCTAGGTGGTAGAGTTTCGCAACGTCTCGCCCGGGTAAATGGTAACGCCGCCTTACATATTCCTGACACAATAGCGTCAACACATGTTCCGTTCTGGAGGGTGAAGGTCCGGTAGACTTATGCATGTGTTACTGCCATCCCGCCGCACGGATAATAACGCACCATTAACATCTTTGGTTTCTATAGGCAATGGTTTCTCGTTCCATCAGGAGAGCCATTTGCTTGTTTGCTTTTTAGACAATAATATATATTAAAAGATTTTTGGGCAGGAACTTGGGCCTTCTTTTACAGTATCTTTGTTGAAATTTCGTCTCTTTTTTCTGAATTCAATATTCTTCTGTATTTTTATATTCTATGGTGATTATAATCAAATATAACCAGTTTGCAATCTAATTTAACCTAAATTCTGAGAATTCTGGTTCAGTTAGATTGCAAATTTTTGAAGCGCAATATTACCGTACCTGTAAGTACCGCTATGTATTTTCTTATATTGTTGCAGCTCTGGATATGGATAAATTTAATACATCATACTCTGTCTGGTATTCTACTGGGATCAATTTTTTTTCAAATGGGCATGAACGGAAGTATGCCGATGACAATGACTAAATTTTGCCTGAGCGTCGAAGTATTCCTAATGTACACTTATGCAATGATCCCCATCTTACTGTGTAAGTTATTATATTATAAGATCAATGAACTAGCTAGTCACCTAGGTCCAGTGTTGGTGTCGACCGTAGGAGGTCCCGAGTTAGATTCCCAGGTCGGGCAATTCAAAATGTATCTTTTCAGTTTTCTGATAAAAACAACGTTCCCGATAATCCTACCAGCTATCACATCATGGGACTAAGGATCTTCGGCTAAACATGGGTGCACTTGTTGTAACTCTGCCTAGCTCATTGAGGTACGGGCATGAAGATACGGAAACTATATATAAATGAACTAGTTACTTCTGGTAGGTGTGAATGGATCACAAAGCTTAGTATGATATCTCACAACCTTGCATTGTAGTTTTTTTTGCATAATTAGTGAATTTTTTAGACTTGAGATCTTTTAGAACAATAAATACAATAAGATTAGCAAAAAAAATTTCTTCATTGTTGTTTAACGGATTCACACGTTAGCACTTCTTTAAAGTATTAGAATAAGTTTGTTCTCAATGCTGGCAAAAGGCACTTCTAGATTTATTTCGAGATTTCCTAAATTCAACCACACTCAATCACACTATGAGCGACATTAAATACCAGCGAGCTAATCTTTATTATCAATGTCGTGTGGTATATAAAGTACTTGAGTACTTTCAGCGTAATATTTTCTGACTTGATTATACACCCAAATATCTCTTGACCTAAATATCGTGTGTTCAAAATTACCAAGAAAATTAATTTCTTAAATAATTACTAGATAATTATTATCGAATATTTATCAGTCAATATCCATGCTGATATATAGTTATTATAAACTAATCTCTTTAATTTTTGACTTGTGTAAAAATCTTGTAATAAAAAAACACCCTTTGAGTATAAAAAACTCCAGAGTATTCCTAAGCAACTGACAATTAAAAAGTGTTTTCAGAAAATTCTGCTAGTGTGAAATATCCACGAGTGTCACTTGTGTACTTACAGCCATGAAGTATTATTCAGCTTCATGGGTTTTACCAAACCCAGTCGAGACGTTGCAGAACTCTACCACATATACTTTGACCATTTTGTTAATAGTTTTTTGACAGCTCACGTTTCGTATGCTTAAGTTAAAATGTCATACACATAATACCATACTTCATAGACATTAAATGGAATGATTACAAATAACCGGTAGAAATAAATGCTAATATGGAAAAAGGTTAATATCTAATACCTTTTAACGAGCAATTCTTGTATATATATAATTGGAATCTCGGAATCGGCTCCAACGATTTTCATGAAAGTCATGAATTAGGGGTTTTTCGGGTCAAGGAATCGATTCATCAAGGTTCCAGGTCCAAGAAAAGCTCGGTTCCCAAGATATGGGAATGTGAAAAACCGAGCAAAACTCGGTCAACCCGGGACAGAAAAATAAAAAAATAAATTAAAAAAATTATATTCTGTAGGAATCGATTTATCAAGGTTCAAGGTCCAAGAAAAGATCGGTTCCAAAAATATGTGAAAAACCGAGCAAAGCTCGGTCAACCAGATATTGTTATTATAAAACGTAACGCGTCATACGCAACTTCGAGCTGTAAAAATCCATTAATAAAATCGACAAAGTATATCTAGTAGTCACAATGGTAATGCCATAGTTGACCAATCGCTTTGCAAACTGCCTGACGGAATAGTAGATGGTGTATCTTCGAAACGGGCCCGAACTGACGCAGAAAGTTTATTTTGCAGTTCCTAAAGAAGTTCGAATAATTCGCAGAGAGCACTGCAATCGTTGGTACAGCCTAAAAGCGTACTATACTGCTCGAACCTGTTCTACTTTACCCATTTCGGTAAGTGCTATTTTTTTTATAACAGAAATAACTCAAAATTAAAAGTTAACAGTTTAAGCTTTTAATTTTGAGTTAAATACAGTTATTTCTATAAAAGAAATACAGTTATTTCTTTTTTGGTTTGGAGGGTTATATAGCCGCTAAAGTTATACATGTGGCATGCCATCCCGCCATACGGATAGCAACGCACCATTAACATCTTTGGTGCGTATATGCGATAATTTATCTTTCCATTAGGAGAGCCATCTAACTTGCTTGCTATCATATAATAAATATTTCGAAACGCGACATGAAGTACTGCTTCGCTCTGCTGAGCACACCAAGCTTTTTGGCAGCTAGTTTAGCCTTTCCTTCCAAATGACGCGGATGAAGTCTATAGACGTTCAGTTATCCTGCCTGCCCCGCAAAGGAACCGGGCGTGATGATACTATATATTATATTTAAGTAATTTGTTAATCAAAACATCGATATCATCATCCGCTGACACAGTAGAGACTATTTAGCTACATTCCTGATCTGAAGCCTCTCGGTTCATTCTGAAAACCTCCATAAGAATTCCAACATGACGACATTTGTATTATTTTCAAGGTTTAATTCGTTCAACAATTTTACGTTCTATTTCAGTTGACGTTCACAATGCTGTTCTTAGTGATAACCTACTTCATGGCAGGGCATCCTCTGGAATTGAAGCGGTTCATTCTGTTCTCGATTATCGGGTTCCTAATGTCGCTCTGCTCCGAGGGGCTCGGTTTACTCCTCGGCTCCACATTTCGCGCTACTGTAAGTTATTCACGAATACCAATATGGCCTCATTGGTCTTGTGTAATCATAAATCTTATTTTATCAATATAATAGCAGTTAAACCCTCCTTCTCACTTTGTAATAAATAAATATCTCTGGACAATTTTGCACGAATTGATCTAACCCCAAAGTAAGCAAATTATTTACTTGTGATATGGGTGCTAGTCAACGATATTAATACATAGAAATACATATATAAATACTCAAATATATTTAAATACACCCAAACCCAGAAATACAAACATCTATGCTCATCACATAAATGCCTGCGTCTGTCGGTAATCGAAACCGAGCCCCATTGATTGCGTAGTCAGGGTCGCTATCCATTCGACCAATGGGGCGGTCAAATAAATACTAAGGTAATACTCAAGTGAGAGGTAGATTAGGCCTGATAAAGTCTAATAAAAATATTTGTTTACATGACATAATGCTTATCTATATATATAAAAAATAATATAAAAATATATAAATCGATTGCTGTTCGTTAGTCTCGCTCTCGTCTCTCGAGAAATTTGAAACAATTAATTCAAAACCAAAACTAACCGATTTGGTTAATTTTGGTTTTGAATTAACTGTTGAAGTCTAGAGAAGGTTTTAAATATGAGAAAATATAGAAAAAAAGTGTCATTAAAAAGGCAGAACAACGTTTGCTGGGTCAGCTAGTAGATTGATGAAGGTCCATACAAAGTTCGCCTCGAATGTTGATAAATGCTTAACGTATTGTAATACATTATTAGTTTCTTTTGAAACATAAATTGTATCACGGACAATTTTTATAATGCTAAAACTCACGAAAAACATTTAAAATTAATATTACTCTAATTCACAATAATACATACTATTTTAAGCCATTCCCGTCGCAATATATCGTCAATATAGACATAATACATTTTTCTATCTCTCATCGTGAATTTTATTTGATTTTAACCACTTAAAAGTTATAACATGAACAACATTCGTTTACAATATTAAAGCAAACTATTTACCACTATTTACTGTCATTCGGTCACAGATTAAATAAGACACTTTTTTTGTATCTTTAGGATGGTTACCTGTAGATCATGAAGTATTAGGTATAGGTGGAGCTAGCACTCGTATTAATCAATTGAAACAAATATTTACGTTACATCTCTGTCTCTGAGGTCTCTCAGAAGAGGTCTCTCAGGTCTCTCTTAGACCTCAGAAGATGACAGCAGTATTTGAAATTTCGTTTCAAGTAGATATTAGAAGTGTTGCCTCCAGGTATAATACAGCTTCATGCTGTAGATGATACTGAGAGTAGCATCTTTATACAGCCTTCTGTGCTGTAAGTTTTGACTATAGTAATAAATACTTATCCTATATCTTCCCTTTTCGTTGAATTTTATACAATAGTTTATTTAACATTTTGCATCTTACCTATCCAACATATTTCAAACTTGATTGGTTGGTCATTAATAAAAGAACATGTTAACTTTATGGCAGAAAAGAAAAATATTTGCTTGATTTAGAAATAAGAAAAAGCGTACAAGTTTGATTAGTTTCATAACTTTCAAGTACGTTCCTTTTTAGGGTTCCGAAGTAAACTAGGAACCCTTATAGTTTCGCTATGTCCGTCCGTCCGTCCACCCGTCCGTCCGCACGATAACTCAGAGATCCTTATTACTAGAAAGATGTAATTTAGCACGAATATACGTATTAGTCACGTCAACAAAGTAGTGATATAAAATTTTGAAAAATATTTTGGAACGAAGTTCCTTACGGCAGGCTTGGAGGGGATAGGGATTTTGCTGCGCGACCGAACTGAAAAAAATGTGATATTAAAACCGTAAGAAAAATGCGTGGAATAAAAGCGTTAAATGAGACGTGCGCATGCGCGACAGTCGCGTACACAAGCGAGTAGTGCCGTTTAGCCGAAGGAAGTTCGTTCCTACCTGGTGTCCCGCGACACCACATCATTTTTTTTTTCAGGGACTCTCCTACATATAAAGTTGGGATGTTAATTTTTTTTGTCACGTACCCCTGTGTGCAGGGTATCGTTGGATAGGTTTTTAAAAAATATTGTGGATTTGTGAAAAAAAGTTTTCGATTAAGGCACTCGTTTGTAAATAAAATATTAGCTTTTAAGTGCTAATTTTTATTACAGTCAAGGGTCCCCCTCCCCTTTGCAGGCTAAACGGTTGGTTTTGGGGGTGGGAAAGAAATCATGGTAAAAGTAAATACAATGAAATTAAAAGGAAATCTATCACGGCTTATAAGGCTTTACAAGTTTTTAAGTAATAGTCGACCAACTTGTAAAACGTACTCAGAGAAGTTTTATAGGCGATGAACCTGTGGTGCGGATATATATATATATATATATATATATATATATATATATATATATATATATATATATATATATATATATATATATATATTTGTCATTGACGTTGAATGGCTTAAATGTTCATAGTTTGAAACTTTAAAGTCCTCTTCTTAGTCCGCATTATTGTGATTGGCAACGTCGGAATCCTACATTGCGCGTGGCCCGACACGCACTTTATTTATTTATTTAAATTTACTTGCCATTAAAATTGTCCGTTAAATTCCAACACAGGCTACATTAAATTTTTGTAGCACTTTAAGACTGATCTCATCAATCTACTTTTCACACCTCGTATATATAATACATCCATACTATCCATACTTCCATACTAATATTATAAATGCGAAAGTAACTCTGTCTGTCTGTCTGTCTGTCTGTCTGTCTGTTACGCTTTCACGGCTAAACCGCTGAACCGATTTGGATAAAATTTGGTACAAATATAGTTTGAGACCCAAGAAAGGACATAGGGTAGTTCTTATCCCGGAAATCCCACGGGAACGGGAACTATGCGGGTATTTATTTTAGAATTTTTTTCACGCGAACTAAGTCGCGGGCACAGCTAGTATTATATAATAGTTATTATCGTAAATATTACACGATATGTTTTCTTTTTCTGACTCCTAAAATTCTTAGTAATCATTTATTATAAGATCTTCAATAGAGTATATATATGTTTCATTTTTCAGAACGGTGCTATAATAGGACCTGCAATAGTGTCACCTCTTCTTATAATCTCTTGTTACGGCTTGGGTTTCGGAGATAAAATCGAAGAAGTTATGAGGTTCCTAATGAAGTTATCCTACGTCCGCTTCGGATTCAGCGGCTTGAACCTCGCTTTATATTCAAATCGATCGCCATTGAATTGCGATGATGATGTATGCATTTATTCTGATACGCGGCTATTTTTACGTGATGTTGGAGTGATCAATGACAATTACGTAGTACAATGCTTTGGTATTATCATATACCTAGTTCTATTTAAGGTCGCACTATATTTTATGTTAAAATATCGCTTAAGTAACGAATTTAGACATAAAATGATGGTTGTTATGAAAAAAATATTAAAAGCAAAACCGAAGCATTCTGTATAAATTGCTCTAAGAGTCAGTAGGTAATTGATATCTTCAGCATCGATGATCATCAATTTCACATTTAAAGGCCTTTTATTAGTATGTTTAGCAAATAAATGTATGCATTTTCTATTTTAATGAAGGTACTAAATAGAATTGTTAAATATTACTTTGATTTTTACATTCTTTCTTCAAGGCAGTGAAAACATCAAAGTCAAAACCATATTTAAATAAGGGATTGATACTATACCTACTGATATAAGCTGTCGTAATCAAAAATTGTTCTCTTTTTATTTTAAAAACAGGTAAGCAAAGGTGAAAATAGTCACAATTCAAACCACTAGCATAATAGTTAAATGATATTTAAGATTTTTTTAAATTGATACGTAAATTTACTCTGTATTAACAGATGGCTCACCCGATAGAGATAATAATAATAATAATTATTATTCTTGTTATTATTAATTTGTGCATTAATATTGGTATCTCATAGATATAATATCATAGGCATAAGTTTATCGGCTACCATAATCTGCAGATTAGAACACAACTACTGTAAAGATTTATTATATGGTCCCATTATACTTACTAAAATTCATTATCTGTGCAATAATATATTTTGAATAATGTATTCATATTTTATTCGTAAGCTACAATTACGTGTATATATATATATATATATATATATATATATATATATATATATATATATATATATATATATATATATATATATATATATATATATATATATATATATATATATATATATATATATATATATTATACATCACGTCGTGAATACTAATCGCCTGAGTTTTGTTGTTATCTCGAAAGAAACAAATATGGCTGTCTATGAAGCCCAGCATGTTTTGGGTCTTATGTTTGCCTGTGATTTTAGATGTTACTTCTAGATTTAAAAAACAAATGTGGCGGTATTAAATTAGTTAATTTTAGGCGAATATAAACACAGGGTTAATTTAAAGTATTAGCAATAAGTTAATTAAATTGTACTTACCTTTATAAATTACCTTAGGTATAATTATTGTTACAAAATTATGTCGATTTTTCTACAAATAATATTCACAACCGTAGTGAATTTTCAAAATGCCCCAACCCTATCATCAACGACTGAAACGTTCACTTACGTGAACTGATTACTCACTTTTGTTATGGATTGTTTTATATAATGTAAAATATTGTAAAGTACATTAAGGTATATAATTTAATTTGCCACTTTTCGTAAAATCATACATGTTACTTCTGTACTGCCACTTAAGCAAGAAAGGCAGTAAATTTACCGAAGGTCTGGAAAATAGACTGTCCTTAAGATGCATATATATACATACTGTATGTTTCGGTTGACTGTTTGTACTACTGACGCGATGAAACACAGGAGCACTATTATGAAAAGGGGTCTCCTTTATTATTCAGACCTTTGATTAGTGTATTTCTCCTCTTATATAAGAGGAGAAATACACTAATCAAATGCCACTAAAACAATAAAGTATCTATCTAATATTAGATAGATACTTTATTGTTTTAGTGGCATTTCCAACTCACTAATATGATTTCGCGAAGAGTTACAAATTAAAATACCTTAATTTCCTTTATAATTAGAGATGTCCGCAAAGTAATGTATGAATCTATAAATAAGTAAATATTGCCCTTGTGGTAAGACTTAAGAGACTTTTTGAAATATAGCGAAATGATAATTCTTCATGGGCATAGCTATAGCTTTGTTATGGAGGGTCCAAGGGTTCGAAAATGAACAAAATTGACAAATTGTATCCCAAACTTCTAAATCGTGCAAAAAAACATTTAATTTAATTTTACATGTAAATACGGATATCTTGTCCGGTTGGAATGTTAAATATCTAAACCCACTAAACCCCCCTTCCTTATAAATACCGATACTACTTGATTGCTCTGAGGGTTCATTCGGACTCCCATTCTCTTTATTCATTTTATCATTCATTTTATTTAAAAGAAAATATTAATGGATTTAAAGATATTTTTTACAAATATAAGTATACTTAATGGCACGGCTTAACAGCCACTAATATCATAGGGAATAATTTTAAACATGTATTTCGCTTTTAGATTTGCAGATGCTATCTCATTTACACAGTTTTTGTTATAAGTATTAATTATATCACTGGGATTGGCGCAGTAATAAGAAAAAATAAGGACTGACTAGAAGTTTAGTAGTTAGACAATTTCGCTCAAATCATGAGGTCCCGGATTCGATCGGGCAAAAGTTTTTTTGAAGTTTTCCTAGCAAATCTTAGTAACATATTGAAGTCTAGTGGTGGTTTTGTGTTAACCACAAATGAGCACATGAAGCTGTCTTTCCTGGTTGAATAACCGGTTTCACGGTGGTCACCGGAACCGTAAAATACAGCGATGGAGATCACACCATATCTCGCCATATGGATAAAGTGGTGAATTGCGGTGATCATAATATCTGTTTTTTATATATCATTAGATAGCAAACAAACAGATGGTTCTCCTAATGGAAAGAGAAACCATCGCCTATCGACACCAAAGTTGTTAATGGAGCGTTGTTATCCGTGTGGCGGGATAGCAATGCCTCATGCATAAGTCCCCGTGTTGGTCCCGGGCTCCTTTGAAGAATAGGCCAACTGCCGTACTGCCAGGCAGGTCATAAAAGGCGACCGATTGGCTATACGAGTCACTACCATCGTGGCTACTAGGTGGTAGAGTTCTACATTGTCTCGCCCAGGTCTGGTACCACCGCCTTACTTATTCCTGCCGCAGTAGTGTCAGTGCTTGTCGTGTTCCGGTTTGGAAGATAAGGTAACCGGTAAACTTATGGATGTGGCATTAGACCTCGCCACAAGATAGCAACGTACCATTAACACCTTTGGTGTCTATAGGCGATGACTCTTTCCATCAGGAGACCTATCTGCTTGTTTGCTATCTTATGACATTAAAAAAAATCTGCCAAACCGGAACACCACAATGACCAGCATTGAGGCTATTGCGGCAGGACAGATAAGGCGGTGATACCAAATAACCGGGCGAGACGTTGCGGAACCCAACCACCTAGTAGTCACGGTGGCAGTGACTCCTATAGTCAATCGATCATCTTTTACGAACTGCCTGGCAGAACGGAGTTGGTCTATTCTTCAAAGGAGTCCGGACCAACAGGGGAAAAATGTTACAGTTGTTTACGTTCGGCTCGTTCTTCCTACTTCGCTACGGAATCGTTGTGATGATAATTAATTGGTATATCATTAAAATTTACTTACTGAAATGTATAATGTTATATTTAGATAAGTATTATGTTTTTCTGTGATTAAATTCCCTATGAAATGAGCAATTTTTTACGCTTTATGGTCTGCGCAGAGAGGACAAAATCCCTGAATCGTGGAGAAATAGTAGGGGAGCCCAAGAGGGGATTTTGGTATTTACTCGAGCGCGTCAGATTAACACAGGGAAGATACCTCGCACACTGTTGAATCTCTCCACCAAATGTAAGCCATTTCTATAAAGAGAGGTAACTAGGGCAGAAAAAATGTGTAAACGGTTGACCCTACGGGCAACCCCTGAAACTTCCCACTAAATTAAGGTATTTTAAGCTCAAAAGAGTAAAAAATAGAAGCATAGATTTTTTAATTCAAACATCTATTTTGTAAAAACGATAGTATATTAATTTTTGAAAAGCTGTATATTTGAAAACAATGATGGCATTCAACTCAATTTTTGAGATCTAAATAATAAAGATAATCGATAGGTTGAAAAATTTCGATCATATGTCAAAAAACATTTTATTTTTAATTTTCTTTATTGATAAATCCCAAACAAATTGACCGATTTTGATTAAATTAACGGTATTTGACGCAGTTTTTAAAGAAGAAAATCTGATAAGATTTTTAATGGTGAATTAACTTGAAAGTTATTTAAAAAAAAATTAAATAAGTTTGCTAAAAACAACGTCATTTTAATATTTAAAAAGTTTTGAGACTTAGATTCGATTTCGATTTTTGAAACGGCATTTGACGTAGATTTTTTAGTACTAAAATATCGTAGATCACCAAAAAATGATTGGTTGAAAAATTTCGAAGCTATGTCGAAAAAACACTTTTTTCTAATTTTTTCAACGATTAATCCCAAACGCATAAACCAATTTTGATGCAATTAATGTATTAGACGTAGTTTTTGAGGAATAGAGCTGATTAATTTTTGCACTCAATTGGTATATAAATCTGGAAGTTATATTAAAAAAATACTCTTTCGTCAAAATTTCTCTATATCTCCTGGACCAAATCGGTTCAAATTTTCAGGAAATCTAAGTTGAGCGGAATCCAATCGAATGCCATCAACCGCGTTTTGATCGATCCAGCCGTTCAAAAGTTATGAGATGTTTTCATACACACATACACACACACATACATATATACAGACATACTGACGTCATTCTGAAAATAGTCGGAAAAGATTCCTAGGACCTCAAAACGTGGACATCTGGTGAAAACTCGATTTTCGAAAATCGGGGTGAAATCAGTAATTTCCTTATACGTAGTGGGAAGTTAAAAAAACAAAATTAAGATAACTTCGGCGTGTGTAAATTGTTAGATTATATTTTTTCGTTATTCTACATCATTTCCTATATAATAAAAGAGAATTCAGACGCGCTCGAGAATGTCAAAACAACGTTTTCTCTGCAACTTTGTGACACTCCCACTCCCTTATGCTACACTTGAATTGGCAGATTTTAGGTGGATATTATAAGCCGCCATACCTTATCCGCGATTTAGTGTTACAATGGCACAATTTTTTTTTAAAACATTTTTTATATCTGTAGTTTTTTCCCCACCATTGAAATGAAAAATTTTATATAACCTTTTATTTTTTCTATAATTTAATCTACAAAATCCAATAGGTGCCTACGACGCTTGAGTAACTATCCATTTAGCATCTTGGGCTCGCCTACTAAAATGTCCGCCGAGAACTTGCCGCGGACACACACTAAAAATATCAGTACCTGACTTTAAAGTAAATTACCCTCGAGCGCTCAACGGTGAGCATCAGAATGGACGGTCACTACTGATATTTTACATCGAAATTATTATAGGAAGTTGCTTCCTAGTTGCTACTAGTTGCTACTAATCATTAAATAGTTGCTACCTAAGAACAGAAAGAAATAAACTACTGTTTAAGGTGACCGGCCATTCTGATCCAGTGATTACAAACTGCGCAAAATAAATCGAGTTATTTTTAAGCAATAGTTGCTACGAACTGCTACCTTCATATGTATCGTTTTGAACCTTATAGCTTTTAAGGATAAAAAGTTATAATCATTTGATTAAATTAAAATCTATACTCCTGAAAAATCCGATGAGCAAATTCAATATCAAACATAATATGTGATTTATGTGCAGGCGCTACTTGATAGTTTTGTTTCAACTGTTATTTATTAGATACATATACATTAAGGGATTAACGTTTATAATTATAATATAAAGAAGACAGAAACATTATTTTACAAATATGGATCAAATTCGCAGCCCCTTGGCTGATTGTGATTGTCCTGACAGGTTTTTTAATTTTTCACATTTTTTGTAGTTTCCTACCTGGGATTTGAGCCCGGGACCTCTTGAATCGAACGTGGAGCATTAACCACTTTACCAACGAGGCAGTCCATCAAAATAATGTTTCTGTCTTCTTTATATTATAATATATATAATATAGGCCCTCGTCTGCGCAGATCCTTTTTTATACAGAATGGCGTTGGTACTTAGGTATTTGATTAAATATTTCATTGTGTATTCTTATTTATTTATGTAAAAAAAATGTCGAACTTTATTTGGAATTCATATTTTGTGATACTTGTAACATACAAGTAATTGTATTAATGAAATAAGATAAGATTTTAATAACTTTAAGTTACATAATCTCAATATCTATACATATAATAAAATCGTAGGAAAGTCAAAACTGTACATTGAATATTTTTTAAAAGAATACTTGGGGCGTGATCTACAATCGATATCGAAGCCAAAAATATAGTTTTTAGAATTTTTGTCAACTATCTGTTGCCCGCGACTTCGTCCGCGCGGACTTTGTTTACTCCGCTCCTACTGGTCGTAGCAAAATGTTATATAGCCTACAACCTTTGTTTATAAACAGGCTATCCAACTCAAAAAGAATTATTCAAATCGGTTCAGCAGTTTTCGAGATTACCGCGTACAACCAAACAAACTCTACAATTTTATAATATTTATATGCTGATGTTGATATAAATGCTGATGTTGATCCCACCGATTAATTTTTTCTACTCTATGCCGCCTACTCATTTTGTGACATTGCTCAAGTATAAAAATATATAAAAGATATACCCAGGGTTTTTTTTTCTGGGGGCACTCAGGGGCACGCAGTGTCTTCAAAGGACATTTTGATAATATCGAAGAATTACCAAAATATTATAATAATAATATCACTGGACAAATTACACGAATTGATCTGACCCCAAAGTAAGCAAATTATATGCTTGTAGTACGGGTGTCAGTCAACGATACTAATACATAGAAATACATATGTAAATACTCTAATATATTTAATAAACACCCAAACCTAGAAATACAAACATCTGTGCTCATCATACAAATACCTGCCCCTGCCGGGAATCGAACCCGGACCCCATTGATTGTGTAGTCAGGGTCGCTAACCACTCAACCAACGGGGCGGAAATAACAATTTTCGAGAATTAGCGTGCCCCCAAAAAGCAGTGACAAAAAAGGCCTGGATATACTATTGGGCTATTTACCCGACTAATTTGAATTCGTTGAATGTCAAAATAAATTATGTTAGGAGAAATCCGGGCTAATATTATAAATGCGAAAGCCTGTCTGTATATCTGTCTAATACACTTTCTCAGCTAAACCGCTATACTGATTATGACAAATTTTGGCAAGATGTGTAAGAACCGGAGTCAAACATAGTTTTTTTACGTTTTTTCAAAACTTACCCCTGAGGGGCTGAAATAAGGGATGAAAGTTTGTATGAAAGATTATAACACAACATCGAAATAAACATTATAGGTGAATTATACTAAAATATTTCTTTAACACAAGAAATTACGTTATTAGTACTTTGACGGGAGATTTCAAATTATCTCTCTTCAGTCACTCTGAGGCTACACTAACGGAAACGACAATGTACATGTTCGCGATAAATATGGCGTTAGATTATTATTATTAACGCATTAAATATAGTGGCCACACTTGAACACTGCCCATTTCCATTGGTCATAAAACTGCTGCTTATGTTCCTTAAATTTCAAGCAAGATGAACGTTGAACGTACTGTATTTGATTAGTGTATTTTTTTATTATATGAATATATTTTATTACTATCGAACGAAGAAAAAATAATACAAAAAAGAACGTCTAACGGCAATATGTGTGCTGTCAAAGTATCGCGTTAAGTCGTGGCTACACCTACGTTAAACGTCTATCATCGCGATAATAAATTTCCCGTGAGTGTGACCCCAGCATTAGCGATCCGATATCATCCAAGGATCAAAAACTCAGCAAAGATTTATCACATTTGATTGTTTAATTTTCTTATGCTGGTATACCAGAAAACATGGAACCAAATAATAAATGTTATCCATTTTATTTAGTTTTACCTATATTTTTACGAAAAAATATATTAAAATAAATTTATTGCATTCTGATTCGTTTTTTTTGTGTTAAACAACCATTAACATTATACGGAACTGCTGTGATGCAACTGAAACAAAAGGTAGTGTAAGGAATACGGCCTGAAAAAACCATACTTTTTGCACGTCAGTAGCAAAGGCAGTTACACACAAATTATGTACTCAACGCACGTTACATGCTATATATATATATATATATATATATATATATATATATATATATATATATATATATATATATATATATATATATATATATATATATATATATATATATATATATATATATATATATATATACATAAAGGTAGTTTACCCCAGGGGGGTACTACTAGCGTAAGTGGTGGAGAATCCCCCTCTGGACATTCATGTTCAGGGGTTTGTAATCAGCCTAATCATGGATGCCCAGGCTGCCCTGTGTACTCTGGGGGGGGGGCACAATTGCGTCTCAAACTCCGCTGCTCGGGGAAAATTGAACAAAAATCGACAGGCACCCCCTACCACACTCCACGTGGACTATACTAATATATAGGGGTCTTCACTCAAACCTGAATGCCGTCCACTACCACCTTGAGACGGCTAAGCCGGCTCTGTTCTTTTTAACTGAGACGCAGATATCTTCTCCGGTTGATACCTCATATCTCTCCTACCCGGGGTACAAATTCGAGCATTAATTTACACCCCAGGCGGGAGTTTGTGCTTATGTCAGATAGGATATCTGCTCTCGACGTCTCAGCAGCCTTGAAGGCTATAAGGACCTATCCATCCTCTGGCTGCGTGTAGACTGCGACGACCATACCCGCATCTATGCGTGCCTCTACAGGTCCCATAGCGGAAATGCTGAAGTTGACAGGCTTGTTGAGCACCTTCAAACGGCCGTAGATTCCATGTTACAACAGACCCCCTCAATTGAGATCGTGATCTTTGGCGATTTTAATGCCCACTACGGCGAATGGCTGTGTTCACGTACTACTGATCATGCGGGGAGGTCTGTCCACGATTTTGCCTTGGCATATGGTCTAACACAATTGGTAACCTCGCCTACGCGAGTTCCCGATGTGGACGATCATACGCCTTCACTGCTGGACCTTCTGCTGACCTCCCATCCGGACAATTATCAGGTATCTGTGGACGTCCCTCTTGGTACGTCAGACCACTGCCTGATCCGGAGTAAAGTGCCGGTTACGCGCCTACCACGGCCTCCTTTTGCAGGCTGCCATCGCGTTTGGCACTATAGGCCAGCAGATTGGGACGGGATGCAGTCTTTTTTTGCGTCCTACCCATGGGGGCGGATGTGCTTCTCGCTGGATGATCCGAGTGTCATCGCTAACTCTATCGCTGATGTGATGCTGCAGGGCATGGAACTTTTCATTCCATTTTCTGCGGTACCAGTTGGTGGTAAGTCTCAGCCTTGGTTTGGTCGCTCCTGCAAAACGGCTTCACACCGAAAGCAGGAATGCGACCCGGCTTGCGCTGCAGCGTCGACGAAAAAACCAGCGCGTTACGTAAGGAGTGTAATTTCACCTCGAGGTTCTTCAAAAGAGCTATCGCCAAGGCAAAATCTGAACACATAGGCAAAATTGGTGAGAAATTAGTTCGCCTTCCTTCGGGAACTCGTATGTTCTGGTCTCTCGCCAAGGTTGTCTTGGGGAATTTCTCACAGCCCTCTCTTTCATCCTTACACGGAGATGATGATTCTCTGGCCCATACCGCAAGGGAGAAGGCCGATCTTCTGGGCTCGTTCTTTTCGGCCAACTCGACACTTGAGGACCAAGGAAATACACCGCCTACCATCCCGCAGTGCTATAGTTCTATGACGGAATTAAAATTCCTGCAGTTTTCCGTACGTAAAGCGCTTTTTTCCTTAGACGTCCATCAGTCGAGTGGACCGGATGGCATCCCTCCGATTGTACTTAAATCGTGTGCTCCAGAGCTGGCGCCGGTACTAACACGCCTATTCCGGCTCTCCTACTCACTCGGCGTAGTACCGATTTCATGGAAGACAACTTTAGTGCATCCCATCCCTAAAAAAGGAGATCGCTCTAATCCGTCTAACTATCGGCCGATAGCCATAACCTTCTTGTTCTCCAAAATTATGGAGACAATCATCAACTCTCAGCTCCTCAAGTATTTAGAAGAGCACTAGCTGATTAGCGACCGTCAATACGGTTTCCGTTGCGGCCACTCAGCTGGTGATCTTCTAGTATACTTAACACATCGGCAGGCGGAAGCAGTTGAGTCCAAGGGAGAGGTATTGGCAGTTAGTTTAGACATGTCTAAGTGAAGGCCTTCGATCGGATATGGCATAAAGCGCTAATATAGCGCTAAACTAATTGTCAATGCCTCCCGTATTGACAATTAGTTTAGACATAGCGAAGGCCTTTGATAGGGTATGGCACAAAGCGCTTCTGGCGAAGCTGCCTTCCTATGGGCTTCCCGAGAAATTATGCAAGTGGATCACCAATTTTTTGGCTGATCGGAGCATCAAGGTCGTAGTTGACGGTGCATGCTCTGACCTTAAATCTATCAATGCTGGTGTTCCACAAGGCTGCGTGCTATCACCGACACTGTTCCTTCTGCAGATCAATGACACGATGCGAATTCGTAACATAAATTGCTACGCAGTTACTGGTACTGGTGATGCTACATACTCCGGCCGAAGAGAACCGAAACAAGCTTGTGTCTGAAGTTGAGAATCGACTAACCGATGTCTCAGAATGGGGTCGTCAAAACCTGGTCACTTTTAACCCTAAGAAGACACAGCTTTGCGTGTTCTCCGCTAAAAAGACATCCTTTGTCGTGTCACCTCGATTTGGGGATACTCTCCTGGCAGCCTCAGCTAGTATCGGGATTCTGGTAGTCGACATATCGAATTACGTTCAGTTTCGCGGTCATTTGGAAGGTAAGGCTAAACTAGCCTGTAAAAAGCTCAGTGTGCTCAGCAGAGCGAGACAGTACTTCTTACCGGCCCATCGCCTTCAACTTTATAAGGCTCAAATTCGGCCCCACATGGAGTACTGTTCTCATCTCTGGGCCGGAGCTCCTCAGTACCAGCTCTTTCCTCTTGATCGCATTCAGCGTAGAGCGGTTCGAATCGTTGACGACCTGGCTATTTCGAAACGGCTTGACTCTTTGGCATTGCGCAGAGATGTTGGTTCACTCTGTGTCTTCTATCGTATCTTTCATGGGGAGTGTTTCGACGAGTTATTTGGATTAATTCCTGCCGCCGAATTCCATCATCGGGCATTACGTCAAAATTTGAAATTCCATCCTCACCATCTCGATGACTGGAAATACACAACTGTGCGTTTTTCTCGGCACTTTTTGCCTCGCACTACTTTTTTTTAAATTATTTTCAGAGACATCGACCCCAGTCTACCCGACTTACTTGGACCAGCTTGGCACTTAAAATTATATTTTTTCTGGAGGTATTATTTTAGCAAAATTACTTGCTCGAGCTTTTTTAAAAACTTCCAAATTTCTTTGCAATTAATTTTTAGAATTAACTCTGCCTTCACCATGTCTACTGAGAAGCAGATTTGCTCGTCTGTCCACAAATTTCCCATTAAAAAAAACGCGTTCTACGGAAGCATTGCTTATCGAGACTGAAATATTTTTTCTAATTATTTTTGGTAGTTTGGTAAAAGTTGAGGCAAATTTAAATAGCTGAACCCAACTTTAATCAACAGGAAATGTTGAATCATTGTATTGTACAAACTGAGGAAATGCTTGGTTTATGGGCTTTCTCATAAAGACTAACTTCGTCTACATTTTTTGAATTAAATGATTCGACAGCTTCTATAGCATCATAGCATCTTTTACATTTTTCAAAACCGATCTATGTCATCGGATTCGCCGCACTATTTTAACTTTCTATTATTTTATGACATACTGCTTGACTATGACTTTTAACATACGCCAATATAGCAGGCCATGACAGTATCAATCGGTCAAGACTCCTTACCAAACTTAACCATCTAGTATATAATCAAGTTTTCCACATGGTATGTTAAAGCTCCTGGTATTTTATCCCAGCATGTTGTTCGATGCGGAAAATTGTGGTGTTCACAATTCTGTGTACCAAAAAATTAATAAGAAATATTCTGACACCGTAATCATTAAAATAAATTACAATTGTCACGTTCTTCACAACTGGAAACACGCTGGAATAAAGACCATGAGCTTTAACATACGACGTGGTGGTGGTGGTGGTAAATAATAATTTCTTAAACGTAAATATAAGTTTTTAATGTGAAAATAATAAATGATAATGGAAATGAGTAGGAGGATCCCTACACGGGGTTATTTTTTTATCACCTGCCAAATTTAAATAGGTGGTTCAGACCATGAAAGTAAACAACTTTTCCAAAGAAACATGATCGAAAAATGAAAAAAAAATTGGACCCTACCATAGAAAACTGCTCGATCACGATAGAACAGGTAGAGTTCTGCATTGTCTCGCCAGGATCTGGTACCACCGCCTTACCTATTCCTGCCGCATAACGTTAGTGCTTGTCACTGTCGCGTTCCGGTTTCTAAGATAAGGTAGCCGGTAAACTTATGCATGTGGCATTAGATCCCGCCACAAAATAGCAAGGTACCATTAGCGTCTTTAATTTATCGATACCAAATCGCCTATAGAGGCAGTGGCGTAGCGTGGACTAATATATACGTGGGCAAAGTCGCATCGGCAAGGCCCCTTTCCGTTCGTTCCCAAAAGCTACCCAAAAACACGCGCCAAGTTTGAAATAAGCGAAAAGCTATCGTGTCTTTATAACGCGTTAACTTAGGATCTAGGAGTTGTTTTGTTTGTATTTCAGATACAGAAGAGTGAAGCATATATTTTTAGACTTTTATTTAATTTAAAAATAAACAAAGATTTTAAATCAGGTAGTGCGAGGCCTCCTTAGGTGCGAGGCTGTGGGCGAAGGCCCACTTCGCCCACGTGTAGCTACGCTACTGTATAGAGGCTATTGTTGACTCTCTCCATCAGGAGACCCATCTACTTGTTTGTTATCTATGAAATAAAAAAAAGCCATAGGCGCGTATATAAGTGAAAATGTCTCGTTGATAAAAAGAGAAAGAAACTGACATTTGGTATCGGTGTTTCTTTTTAATGACGCATGCGTATTATGTAGTTTTTTCTTTCTTTGTCTATTAATGGGATGATTTTTGTTTTTTTTTAAATCCTAAGATATCAAACAGGCAGATGGCTCTCCTGATGGAAAGAGAAACCATCGCATGTGGTAGGATGACAATGCCACGTGCATAAATCTACCGGCTACCTTAACCTCAAAACCAGAACACAACAATGACAAACATTAACGCTATTGCCGCAGGAATAAGTAAAGCGAAGGTACCAAACACCCGAGCAAGGCGTTGTGAAACTCTACCACCTAAGCCACCTCTACCACTCTATCTTCGAAGGAGCCCGGACCAACATGGGCTTAGGCTTGCCCCCTCTACCTATACATTATTTCTATGGGCTGCGCAGCCCAAGATCACGTCAAGTAGACGGTTTGTACAGTTTGAAATATTTGCTGAATTTTAACGAAATTGAGGGTTAAATACGAGCATTTAAAAATACCACAATATTTTTATTTTTATAAATAGACTCATTTCATTTTTATTTATTTTTTGATAATGTCATCAATATTCTTACGTATCAGATCATGAAGTATTAGGTAGATATAGGTGGAGCTAGCACTCGTATTAATCAACTGAAACAAATATTTACGTTATATCTCTGTCTATGAGTGTTTTATACAGCTGTGTTAGAAAGAGAGGGTAAGACCTCAGAAGATGACAGCAGTATTTAAAATTTGGTTCTAAGTAGGTATTGGAAGTGCTGCCTCGAACAGGGTTTCTTTACACTCTGCTAAATAACCTATGCTAAAAAGTCAAACGATGGGCTGCTTGCACACGGCCTTTTATGTAATAGCCAAGAGGAACCATTGTGATACAACTATTGATAGGATATCTGACATAGATCAAGGTCGCTTATGGGATTGTTATACCCAGATAACGTTTGCGATAACTAGGCCGTAGATGAATGACGTAAAAGATATCTACACAATAATAATAAGCTATAATTAAATATCGATAAAAAGATGTACGTACAAATTATAGTACCTAAAAAAAATCTTCATTATTATTTTATTTTTCTTGTTTTACCCCGAGTCACTAAAAAGGAAGAGACCCTTAAAATTCTGTTCGTAAAAGACAAACAATGAGTAAATGGTATGTTTACCATCGATAAACGATACTTATAGCCTTAAAAAGTATCTTCACGCCCGTATCCCCGACTAGCTAGGCAGAGGTACAAGTGCACCCACGATTAGCCGAAGATATTGAGTCCCACAACGTGATAGGATTTTGTATGGAAGGTCTGATTTTTTTTCACTTTTCGACCCGTATTTCTTTGGGAAAGTTGTTTGCTTTCATGGTCTGAACCGGAGTACTTAGTAGCCACGATGGTAACTCGCATAACCAATCGGTCGCCTTTGAGGACCGGCCAGGCAGAACGGCAGTTGGCCTATTCTTCAAAGGAGCCCGGAACCAACGCGGGGAGTGAAAAGTACGATACGAATACGATTTTTACTAAATTTTAGTTTCATTTAGTTTTACTAGGTGGTAGAGTTCTGCATTGTCTCGCCCGGGTGGCATTAAACCTCGCCACAAGCTAACAACGCCCTATCGACATCTTTGGTGTCTATGCGATGGCGATAGTTGACTCTTTCCATCAGGAAACCCATCTGCTTGTTTGCTATCTTATGATATAAAAAAAAACATATTTTATTTTTCGTTAATTCCTACTTCATATTTAAAGCTTAAGTATATATTTGTATAATTACTATCTACTCAATCACACAAAAACGGCTGAACAGATTACAGAATCATCCGCGCTGATAAAGTTTTTCATACTGACTTTCATCCCCTATTACAGCACTTTAGAGGTTGATTTTTGAAAAAACTTAACCTATGTTTAAGTTGATGAATTTTGTCGTGAAAATAATTAAAGATCCGTCAAACATCTTCACGAAAATTTCATCATTGATGTAGCCGTGAAAGCCTAAGGTGCCCCATAAACCTACAATAATAGACGGATACAATAATAATAGGAAAATGTTAGGCGGCCCCTAGACCTACACCGTTTAGAGTTAATATTGAAGACTGCACAATGATTGAACGAAAGTTTGAGCGGGTTTAATTTTTATTGTACATATTTTTTTCTTGCACTGTGTAGGTTTAATATTGCACAATATTTTTGACTTCAGAGCTTAAAGCGGTCGCGGTCGGTCAGTCGCGGTGTTTAATGTATGGTCGTGTCGTAAATTTAAGCAAAATGGCGAACAAGAAATTTTCGTCATTTCGCGGTAATTTTATTCATCTTGTTAATTTAATAGTTCATTACTAGAATTGGCCAAAATTTCGACCACTGGCCGAAATTCGACACTCGGTCGAAATTGAGCATGTGACCGAAATACGTCATTCCGCCGAATTTCGACATTCGATCGAAATTCAACTTTCGGCCGAAACTGAACATTCGGCCGAAATTCGACATTCAGGCCAATTCACTAATCAATATAAGTGTTGGTCGAAACAAAACCAATCAATAAAAGATGAAGAACATGAGTTTTTACTTGAGTGTATAGATTTATTTAACAAAATCACCAAAACTTTGTCGTCAGACATGTTACTCGCACGAAAATATTGATCAGACTGGTTTGTCAATTTTATTGAGTGAATTTATTGAACGTCTGGAAACAAACGGGTATTCAATATTATTGCACAATAAAAGTATTGCGCAATGTTATAGTAGGTCTGTGGGGTATAATTTATAAATGAATGAATGAATAAATGAATGAATGTATGAATATACTTTATTGCGCACCAAAAGTTACATTGACAAGTATTTTGTAAAAGCTATATTACGTACAAGAGTACACAACGGCGGTCTTATCGCTACAAAGCGATCCCTGCCAGACAACCTTTAGGTAAAGGAGATAATTTAATAAAATAAATAATCTTGGGCGTGTGGTGCTACTTAAATGAACTACACACTACACTACACAAAATTTAATGTAATGAATAAGACACAAAATAATAAATAAATAATTTTAAATATATACATAAAATATAACATACAAACGAATACGACATAAAATATAATATACATATGTACAAAATACTTACAAAAAAAGGAAACGAAAATGTCACATGAACGTAGTGTGGGTAATTTTTATCTTTATTGTTTCAATGTACTTCTATTGCATTTTATTTAAAAATATTAGGTTTCTTCCTCCATACTGTAAACTTTAACTGTGCCAAATTTTATACTCCAGTCTTAGGGTGCACTCTACATATATCGGGCTACAGCGAAGGTCGTGCTATCGCGATATCCCGACCTGCTTCGCAAAGGGCAGCAGTCACTGCAATGGGCGTCAAACTACGGTCCGCGGATGATATATTTAGCGCGGCCAACACAATAGATAATGTAATTATGATAAACAATAATAATAACAGCAAACTGTAATTTGCACATAAAGTTAACCAAAAATATCTACTTTTCCGACCGATTTTCATTCATACTAATATTATAAATGGGAAAGTCTGTCTGTCTATCTGTTACACTTTCACGGCTAAATCGCTGGATCGATTTTCATGCAATTTGGCATGGAAATAGTTGAAGATCTGTCGTATCCGTTTGGAAACCGAATGATTTACAAAATTACTCTTGAACGATGTAACTGTACCTACATAGAAATCACTGTTCACCGTTCATCGATACAACGAGAAAATTTTAAACCGATACCTTTGTTTACCGATAGCTCGGTTCGCCGAAAGATGTTAAAAATAAATAATGCTTCACCGATACTACTATCTGCAGATAAAGTGATTTGAACAACCGGAAAAATATACCAAGAAACATAAATAAAACGAACAAATGAAAGTGTTGCTTTTAAAAACTAATTAGTATATTATATGAAAGTTTAGATTTTTGGATGGGTGAACGTTTGTTATATATAATAGTGATGCTCAGAAAATGTAAATAGTCATTCCGAAAATACTGATTACTTTTACGTGATTTTTATTAAAATACTAACTGCACCTTGCCGCCCGTTGCGTTATAAAAGTTGTTGGTGAATCCCGCAAGAATGACTTATTTTCCTGGGATAAAAAGTAGCCGCTGTGCTTCTTCAGGTTATCATCTACCTGTGTGCCAAATTTCATCTAAATGCGTTAAGTAGTTTTTGCGTGATTGAATAACAAACATCCACCCACCCAAAAATCTAAATTTTCATCTCGTATTAATATAATATACCTACTAATCAGTTTTTAAAAGCAGCACTTCCATTTGTTCATTTTATTTATGCTTCTTGGTATATTTTTCCAGTTGTTCGAATTACTTTATCTGCCGGTAATTGATTCTACAAAAAAGTAGTGCGAGGCAAAAATGTCGAGAGAAACGCATAGTGGTGGATTTGCAGACACCGAGACGGTGAGTGTGGAGCTTCAAAATTTGACGCGATGTCCGATGATGAAATTGGGCGGCAGGAATTAATCCAAACAACTCGTCAGAACACTCCCCATTATAAATACGATAGAAGACGCAGAGTCAACAAACATCTTTGCACAACGCCAAAGAGTCAAGCCGTTTCAAAATAGTCTGGTCGTCAACGATTCGAACCACTCTACGCTGATTGCGATCAAGAGGAACAAGCTGGTACTGAGGATATCCGGCTCAGAGATGAGAACAATACTCCATGTGAGGCCGAATTTGTGCCTTATAAAGTTGAAACAATAGGCCGGCAAAAATTACTCTTTCACTCTGCTGAACACACCAAGTTTTTTGGAGGCTAGTTTGGCCTTAGATTCCAAATGACTGCAAAACTGAACGTAGTTCGATATGTCGTCACCCTGAATCCCGACACTAGCTGAGGCTGCCAGGAGAGTATCCCCAAATCGAGGTAACACGGCAAAGGGCGTCTTTTCAGCGGTGAACTCGCAAAGCTGAGCCTTCTTGGGGTTAAAAGTGACCAGGTTTTGACGGCCCCATTCGAGACACTGGTAAGTCGATTCTCAACTTCAGACACAAGCTTGTTTCGGCACTCTTCGAAGTGTTCCTGAGAAATACCGGTATGGCTGGAGTATGTAGCATAACCAGTACCATTATGCTCCATTTTTGACACGTTTCACATTGACAGGTTTAAGGTCAGAGCATGAAACGTCGACTACGACCTTGATACTCTGCTCAGCCAACTACTCTGCTGAGCGGCCATGACGGAAACAGTAGGGTTTCCGCTAGCGATAGCGGTAAGGTCAAAGCTGTGTCTTCTTGGGGTTAAAAGTGACCAGGTATTGACGACTCCATTCCGAGACATCGGTTAGTAGATTCTCAACTTCAGACACAAGCTTGTTTTGGCTCTCGTCGACGTGTTCCCGAGAAATGCCGCTTCGGCCGGAGTATGTAGCATGACCAGAACTGTCATCTGCATAGCAATTTATGTTGCGAATTCGCATCATGTCATTGATATGCAGAAGGAACAGTGTCGGTGACAGCACGCAGCCTAGTGGAACACCAGCATTGATAGATTTAAGGTCAGAGCATGCACCGTCAACTATGACCTTGATGCTCCGATCAGCCAAAAAACTGGTGATCCACTTGCATAATTTCTCGGGAAGCCCATAGGAAGGCAGCTTCGCCAGAAGCGCTTTGTGCCATACCCTATAAAGGCCTTCGCTATGTCTAAACTAACTGCCAATGCCTCCCCCTTGGACTCAACTGCTTCCGCCCACCGATGTGTTAAGTGTACTAGAAGATCACCAACTGAGCGGCCGCGACGGAAACCGTACTGACGGTTGCTAATCAGCTAGTGCTCTTCTAAATACTTTAAGAGCTGACAATTGATGATTGTCGCCATAGCAAGGAGATTATGACTATACGCCGATAGTTAGACGGATTAGAGCGATCTCCTTTTTTAGGGATGGGATGCACTACAGCTGTCTTCGATGAATTCGGTACTATGCCGAGTAAGAGAGTTGAAATAGGTGTTTTAATACTGGCGCCAGCTCTGGAGCACACATTTTAAGTACAAGATGCGATCCGGCCCACTCGACTTATAGGCGTCCAAATGCCGTAACAAAATGCTTTACGCACGGAAAACTGCAGCAATTTTAATTCCGTCATAGAACTATAGCACTGTTGGTAGGCGGTGCATTTCCTTGGTCGTTCAGAGTTGGCCGCAAAGATGAGCCTAGAAAATCGGCCTTCTCCTTTGCGATATGAGTCACACACTTCCTCACATATATTTCATATCCACAGCTAAATGTGGGTGTACTTGTTGTAGGTACCTCTGCCTACCTCTTAAGTGAGACGGGCGTGAATATGCTTATTTACTTACTTACATACTTCATATGCTGGCAGGCAGCATCACTGCGCTTTCTGCAATTTAAGAGCAAATTCACTCAGGAAAATAAGCAATCCACTCATCTATGAAATATGAATTAAAATTGCCATTTACCTAAAAGATATTTATTAGGAAATTGAGTATATTTTATCAACGCAAGTCAAGGCAAAATATGATAAGATATTTTCCATGTGGAATCATAACACGTAGATAAGATGTGTATATTTATATGGTTTTTGATATTCTTTGATACAATCGTTACAAAGCAATAATTTTAATTTCAAGTGAATTTAAAATTATTGCTTGCCTGTTGCCTGAAAAAAATCCTACAAACGTATTAGGTGCCTACATTTTGTATATAATGTGGCCTAGTGGACAATAGTCCCAGGAACATTTTTTTTATTAATAACAAGCTTAATTTTTGTGAACAGCTTCGTTTTGACGAGACGCCCATCTTTTCTATGTTCGAAAAATCTCGAATCGGGTAACTAATAAAGTTAGATAGGAAAGAAAACTTTAGAGTGTCGGACTAAGAAAAGTTTCCTTCCACTTTACACGCAGGACAAAGTAACCCTTGAATTATACCTAATAATAGTTAATATGCTGTTGTTACAGAAAGTTGTACTAATTAGGTTAAAAAACCTAATTAGGTTGTTTTTAAATTGATAAATATTAAATTAAAAATCTCATAATTCCGAATCTTTATTGGAAAACTCGTTAGAAAAAGCGTCGAATGTGTAGGACAAAAGTTTTTTCGTGTTTTTCATTAAATAATCAAGCGATTAAAATAAAAAATAATTATTGTTATTATTGCCCAGTCATTTGGTCAAAAAAGTGGGTTCAAAGTTTCCCGGGAGTTTTGAAAATTGGTTATTATACGCCAAAAACTATTGATTTTATTAAAAATTTATAAAAACATAAATTGTAGGAAATTTATTCTAGTTAATTAAGTATATATAAATGTTTTTCGTAAAATGCGACAGAAAGATTTTCACAAAAATTGTTATAGGCGCCATTTTTTCAATATGGCGGCGCGAGCGGTGGAAATACGAGGAGGCAAAGTTGGAATTCGAAAAGAGCATACCGAAATATCCAATTTTCAAAACTCACGGAAAACTTTCCAGGTAAAACTACCATTTTGCTCATTGAGCTATTGCTCAGTCATTTAGTTTTACCAAATTTTATCAATTCAATTTAATTTTATCAATATTTGCTTCACCAAATTAAGATGTTCGAAACCTCGTAACTTTATTAGTTACCCGATTCGAGATTTTTCGAGGACTGAAAAGATGGGAGTCTCGTCAAAACTAAGCTGTTCACAAAAAACAGCTTGTTATTAATCAAAAAATAAATAAAAATATTGTTCCTGGGACCATGTACTACAATATCTTTCCAAGAGATAAATTCGCACAAGTCACCCAATATCAAATCTCTCAGTTAATAAAAATCCCGATAAAAACATGATAGTCACTTATACACCTTAATGATGCATTAATGCTATACCTGCCCAGATTATTTAGAACACATTTCAAATGAGAATTTTCTGCAACTCCACTGAAATGATAACAACACATTTTTATATTATTAGATATCAAAAAAGCAGGTGGCTCTTCTGATGAAAAGAGAAACCATTGCCTATAGACATCAAAGTTGTTAAATGTTGCGTTACTATCCGTGTGGCAATGCCACATGCATAAGTCTACCAGCTACCTTACTCTCCAAGCCAGAACACGACAGTGACGAGCATTGACGTTATTGCGGCAGGAATAATGTGTAGGTTATCGGACTAAGGCAAAAATGTAATATCATATGAAAGTTTCATCACGCCGGTTTCCTTGCGGGGACCGAATCGAACGTTTCTAGGCTTTCCAGTTCACTACGATTTTTGAGTTTGTCGGTTGACGAGATGAGGCGCCGCATTATCGCCCAGTTTTAACGTTAACCATAACCAACAGCTTTACGTGCTCATTCAAGACAAGGGGACGGTAATACTCCATCCGCCAGACAGTCTGCTACTGAGATTTACGAGAAAAACCTCGAAAGTCAAAAATAACACTTTGTCCCGACCCGAACATCGAACTCGGGACCTCAAACCGAATTAAAACCCGTAGACCACAAAGCATATCAAAATACTTTTTGTAAAAAAAAATGACTAATTTGTGGTTTAGTTTATGGCAATTCAACGATGACTTGTGTAATAGGGAAATAAATACCTTTACCCGTTCCAGAATAGATATGAAATTCCAGAGTGTAATCACTACATAGTATAAAACAAAGTCGCTTTCTCTGTCTGTCTCTATGTATGCTTAAATTTTTAAAACTACGCAACTTTTTAGTAGATAGATTGATTCTTGAGGAAGGTTTTAGTATATAAACCTTTTCAATATTTTCACGGGAACAAAAGCTACACGGGTGAAACCGCGGGCAGGTCGCTAGTATATATTATAAGATAGCAAACAAGCTGATAGCACTACTGGTGGAAAGAAAAACCATCATCTGTAAACACCAGATATTATTGGTGCGTTGCTATCCGAGTGGCGGGAAGGCAATGCCATATTCGTGAGATTACCGGCTACCTTACCCTCCAAACCGCAACAAGAAATTGATAAGAATTGACGTTATTGCGGCAGGAATAGGTACGGCGTTAGTACCAAATACCTAGGCGAGACATAATATATGAATAAATGTACTATCCTTCTATAGCTCATAGCACCTATGGAACTTTATTTGTTGTAATTGAATCTGGCCAATGTTAGCCGAATATTAGAAAGCACTCCGTTTTATTTGAAGCATCTAGCATCAAGCAGTAGAAATTAGCGAATTTTGGAAAGATTTTGTTTTGAATAATAAATCATAGTATAACTAATTGTTTATCAATTATTCAATAAAAATATCAATATTTAACTTCAGGATAGAAATGTCTATTTACAACATTTAGATAATTCCAATACAATGTTATCATTCATTACAATATTTATCAATTAATACTACTGTAATTGTATATATGTAATTGTAATGTATTAATAGTACTGTTTCACGATATGGCAATTATATTTTCAACTGGTTTCATTTATACAAGCATCATAAGGGTATTTTTTACAGTTACTAACTAAAAAAAAGATTCTGTTTTTTAATAATTATTGTAAATACCCTGATGATGCTTAAGTAAACGAAATCAGTTGAAAATATAATAGTTTTATTGTGAAATATATACCAGTATATTGAGATAAAATCCATATTATAAATGCGAAAGTCTGTCTGTCTGTCTATTAAGCTTTCACAGCTAAACTGCTGGACTGATTTTCATGAAATTTGGCATGAAAGTAGTTGAAGAGCCGGAGTCAAACATAGGCTATTTTTTTCCAAAAATCAATCCTTAAAAGGGTTGAAATATGGGGTTAAATTTGTATAAAAAGCTATCTTGACGACGTGTTAATCAACTCGCGGGCGAAACTGCGCGGTTCAGCTAGTATTGTATAGAAATGGATTTTTACCAAGTGCCGACAATGAGAAGAGTAGAATTCCTTAGTATTTAATTCAAAAACACCTATTGAGAGAACAGACAAATGAAGTTCTATTCGTTTGTCACCATATTTGCCATAACGTAATTGAATATTACATGCAAGCTGTGCCCACGACTTTTTCTGTATAGGCTTAGGCTTGCACAGAGCCCCAAATATTTTTCTAAAATGAAATCCCATCAAAATCGGTCTAGCCTTTTCTAGTTTAGCTGGAACAGACAGACAACAATTTTTTAAATTGTTTTTTTGATTATGTACATGCAAACATTCATATGCATTTGGTAAAAAGCTGTTCGCACGACTAGTATTAGAATTTTATATGTAAATAAATATTAAGTAAAATTTCTATGTGCGTCTTCCCTTGACACCCAACCAGCATTTTTTTTTTTTTTATAGAAGAGGGGGCAAACGAGCAGGAGGTGCACCTGATAGTAAGTGATCACCGCCGCCCATGGACATCCACAATACCAGAGGTCTTGCAGTTGCGTTGCCGGCCTTTTAAGAATGAGTAAGCTCTTTTCTTGAAGGCCCCCAAATCGTATCCGTTTGGAAACACCCTTGCCGGTAATTGGTTCCACAACAAAGTAGTGCGAGGCAAGAAGTGTCGAGAGAAACGCACTGTTGTGGATTTCCAGACATCGAGATGGTGAGGATGGAATTTCAAATTTTGACGCGATGTCCGATGATGGAATTCGGCGGCAGGAATTAATCCGAATAACTCGTCGGGACACTCCCCATGAAAGATACGATAGAAGACACAGAGTGAGCCAACATCTCTGCGCAATGCCAAAGAGTCGAGCAGTTTCGAAATAGCCAGGTCATCAACGATTCGAACCGCTCTACGCTGAATGCGATCAAGAGGAAGGAGCTGGTACTGAAGAGCTCCGGCCCAGAGATGAGAACAGTACTCCATGTGTGGCCGAATTTGAGCATAAGATTAAAATGAAATAGAATCTTTTAACAACTATATAATGAAAATGAAAAACATAATAAAATTACTACAACACAAAAGTGTTTTATTACAGTAAATGAAGATAACAAAATATTGATAAGATTCTTAAATGCCATTTAATGATCAACAAAAATATAATCTCAAACGAGTTTAATACAAATTTGGTATGAATGAGTTATTGCCAAAAACCAATAATATCAGTACAAACAGTTTCATATATCTACAGTTATACTACATAGATGCCTACATATAATTAATCCTTACAGACATCTAAAGCCTCTTGTTTCTCCTCAACAAGTTCTTTTCCAGTAGCATCAAGTTTTTCACGGGCAAATTCAGAGATTGTTAGCCCCTGCACAATCTTCCACTTGCCATTGCTTACTGTCACTGGGAATGAGTAAACAACATCCCTTGGTGTGCCATACGATCCGTCAGAAACCACTCCCATACTGACCCAGCGATCTCCAGTTCCAAGGAACCAGTCCTTCATATGATCTGATGCTGCCTTAGCTGCAGACAGAGCAGATGACATCTTTCTGGCAGCAATAACAGCTGCACCTCGCTTTTGTACAGTGGTAACAAAGGTAGATTTTAAGTATTCATTATCATTGATGGCGGCAGGAACAGGCTTCTCTGCCCCACCAACTTTAACAATAGCATTTGAAGCATCTGGAAACTGTGTTGATGAATGGTTTCCCCAAATGATCACATTCTTAACATCTTGGACTGGCACACCCAATTTAGCTGCCAATTGTGACTGAGCACGGTTTTGATCTAATCTGGTCATAGCTGTAAAGTTTTCTTTGGGTATTGATGGTGCATATTTGGAGCAAATGAGAGCATTAGTGTTTGCAGGGTTACCAACAACCAAAACTTTGACATCTTTCCTGGCAACTTTGTCCAATGCTTGACCTTGTTCCTTGAAAATGCGTACATTAGCAGACAGCAAGTCTTTCCTTTCCATACCTTCTCTCCTGGGCATAGCGCCTACTAAAAATGCAGCAGCAACATCTTTAAATGCTTCTTCAGGACTGGCTGTGGGTAAAACACCAACAAGTAATGGGAGAGCACAATCAGCAAGCTCCATAACTACACCTTCTAGGACACCCATCATAGGAGCAATATCAAGAAGATGAAGGTATACTGGTTGCTCAGGCCCAAAGACAGCACCTGATGCAATTTGGTATAGCAAAGAGTAAGCTATTTGACCAGCAGCTCCAGTTACAACTACTTTGATTGGTGCAGCCTGAAAATAAAAATTGTAGCTATTAGATAATTTTTCTGAATACAATTACATGTTATAAATGAGGTACAAAAGTTAACATCCTATAATTCAAACTAATTAAAATTGATCCCTCTCTAGGTACTAAAAATTGTCATAGTATTAGTATTATTTCTCCTATTTTTCTTCTATTTGAATAAAGCAAGATCATTAGTATGTAGCTTATCATTTTTAATTATAAAAGATACATTGTGATGAAAGTTGTACACAGTCTCTTTCAATATATAATATATTTCAATATCATATTAAAAAGAAACAAATCTTCATCAGATCTACTCAGCAAATTGTTTATAAATGTTTCCCTTAAAGGGGGAATTCACTAAGCAGACATGCCCGCCAAACTTTGTTACTACAGGTCGGGCTGCCCGCGTGGGCGACTTGACAGACATTTGCACAGACCTATAGTGGTAAAGTCCGGCAGGCATGTCTGCAGACTTGCCTGCGGTCATGTCTGTCTAGTAAATTCTTCACTTTACACATTGTTACTGATATAACAATTCAATACCAATTATTACCAACAAAGCAATATGATGATATTTTATAGATAAACATACATAGGGTATTTAACATACTAAGTAAGGCAATGTAACATTAAGTCCTGCATAGTGGATGATAGCTGCTGGTATGAAACAGTACTGTAAGTAATTATTGCACATCAGGTAGACGCATGTACCTGAGTTTGAATATATTATATTTGTTTTGCTCAAGGGATCATCAACCTAGAATTCTAAATTATGTATGCTAGTGTGACGAGAATTACGAATTTAAAAGCAGGGGAGGTATGGGTAAATCATGATTTATGGTGTTATGTTATCTCCTACTCCTTTTAGGAAATTGAAATGACACGATTATTAAATACACACATAATTTTCTAGTTAGGATCATCACGCCCGATTCCCTTGCGGTGTAGAGAGAGTAAACCGAACGTCTATGACTTTTATATAGTAAGATTCTTCAAAAAGGTCATGTCAATGTCAAAGTAATATATAGAACTAAACTCACCATTTTATTCCGTGAAGATTCACTAAAATATAGGTAATAATGTAAATATTAAGTATAAATATTAATGGTGATTCTGAATAATTTGAATGCTTATTTATCTTCAGACGACCACTTAGCACCTAATAAATAACAAAAATCGTTATCGGCATTCAAAAGATTGTCGAATGCCGCTATTTGTAAGTTTTCAGTTTTCACTTTTTAGCAACTAGCGACAAATAGCGATACCTATTACCTAGGTATGTCCACAGTATGTCAATTGTTAAGTTTTGTGTGACAGTATGATTGTGAATACCTACGAATATACCTATATATATTAGTCTATGCACAGAACAATATACTCCTAACGGAGAGTCTATGTCATGTCACAGCACCAAGAAAAGGAACATGGAACATAGAACAAGCGGAATTGGCAAGTACAAACATTTGTATCAGGACCGCGATCGCCACACTCACACATAAAATAAGCATTATTGCATATAAACTAATAATGCAAACATTGTTTCATTGGTCGTTTTCATTTTAAACAACAATAATCCGAAACACACAAAGAGAACATTTAAAAATATACCAAACTGCGTTACAATAAATTTTATTTTGTTACAAAAAAAATGAGTATTTACGTCCTTTTGTAGTCTATTCAAAACAGACTCATCTATTTATACAATAGTGAAACTTAAGATCTTAATAGTTTCGCTATTCTACAATAGATGGCAGTATTGATTTTTCCGTAGTTTTCAGTTGATCATATTTGAGTAGAGAACTTTCTAGAACGATATACGTAATGACTGTCATTACGTATATCTTTCTAGAAAAATTAGGTCAACCTAAAATGAACTTTATATGTAAGGTGTACGGCTGATTTTAGCTTGACTTTCTATTATATCATTAGAGATTATATTAAATCAGGAATTTAATTAAAATAAAATGAAAATTGTACTTTCGAATGATATGAAATATCTCCATTTTTAATCATCTGTACTCTACTATCATTTCTTCATTCAAGGATGGCACAATACGGCATAATTCAGTGTGTAATAGATTTTCGCACGACGACTATCTCCTAATGATATGGTAAGTTTCACTAAGGCAATTTAGAGTAAAAAGGCAAAATAGTGACGCACGCGGCACGCCCACTCTTCACTTCCCCTTGTTCTATGTTCCATGGAAAAGAACTTATATACGATAGGTAACTGGAATTTTACGAAACAATATTTGAAACATAAAAATGTACTTTATTTCGTTACTAATAAAGTTGACATTTGTTTCTTAATTAACAGAAGAGGAAAACGTTCTGAGCAAGACAACGACAAGAGTGGATGTTGTCCATTTCTTACAATTGCCAGTGTAAATAAAACTATCTGATGGTAGATTTTTATATACTCGGTAATGGTTAAATCCATGAAACAAAGAAAACAAGTGGAAGTGAAGAGTGGGCGTGCCGCGTGCATCACTATTATGCGCTGTTACTCCAAATTGCCTTAGTGATACTTACCATATCTTTAGGCGATAGTCGTCGTGCGAAAATCTATTATACACTGAATTATGCCGTAATGTGCCATCCTTGAATGCAGAAATGATAGTAGAACACAGATGATTAAAAATGGAGATATTTCATATCATTCGAAAGTACAATTTTCATTTTATTTTAATTCAATTCCTGATTTAATTTAATCTCTAATGATATAATAGAAAGTCAAGCTAAAATCAGCCGTACACCTTACATATAAAGTTCATTTTAGGTTGACCTAATTTTTCTAGAAAGATATACGTAATGACAGTCATTACGTATATCGTTCTAGAAAGTTCTCTACTCAAATATGACAAACTGAAAACTACGGAAAAATCAATACTGCCATCTATTGTAGAATAGCGAAACTATTTAAGATTATAGTTTCACTATTGTACAAATAGATGAGTCTATTTTGAATAGACTACGAAAGGACGTAAATACTCTTTTTTTGTAGCAAAATAAAATTTATTGTAACGCTGTTTGGTATATTTTTAAATGTTCTGTTTGTGTGTTTTGGGGATTATTGTTGTTTAAAATGAAAACGACCAATGAAACAATGTTTGCATTAGTAGTTAATATGCAATAATGCTTATTTTATGTGTGAGTATGGCGATCGCGGTCCTGATACAAATGTTTGTACTTGCCAATTCCGCTTGTTCTATGTTCCATGGTGAATACAACCGCTAAGGTATGTAAAACATCATAGATTATCACCAGAATGAGGCTTGGTCACACTAATTCTCCTGAACACCTCTTCAAGCTACACATCAAAGATAGCAATGTTTGTGAGTGTGGCACTGATATTGGAGATCTCAATCATATATTTTTTGCTTGTCCTAAATACAATCATTCATCATTATATAACAATCTATATTCTAATGACATTCCTTTACCTACATCCATTCTAACCATGTTATTAAACCCTTGTATGTATAATATTCTTTCATTATTCATTCAAGAAAATAATATTAATATTTAAGCGTAGTTAGATACATTTAGTATCTAATACCAAATTAATATTAACCCACTTGTAAATATTATACAAATAACTAAGTATTATCTCTGTATATATTTATTTAAATATTATTGTTGTAAATAATTTATAATTTTAGTATCTATGTTATTTTGATTACTTTCTGATCCTCTATCTTCCTGTCAATCCAAATTCCAAATCCTAGTTTATTGTCTAAAATATGTTTCCTCGTTTTACTTGATCATGGCAGTTGCTTAACGCCCATGCCAAAAAGAAAAAAAAAAAAAAAAACATCATAGACTACAGAATTTGACACTAAAGTTTTTTATTTGTGATTAGAATATCTCTCCCTAATCTGTGGTGATTAGTGACATAACAAATAACCTCAAAAGTTGGGGGCCAGACCTTTTTCTAGTGTTTCTGTTCTATTTTTTTCAAATCAAATATCTGTACAATAGTGTATGTCAATAATCAAGAATAATTAAATTAATGTATATCTAAAAAGTCTATTGTACGATATGTCGTCACTTCTACGATCTACGAAATTTGTTCGCTATTTTACTGGGGCGGCCAGAACATTAATATTAAGTTCTGCTAAGACTGCTGAGGCAAATCTTCTAACCAATTCTAAAGCCTTATGTGCTGTAAACAGGTAATGCTTTTATGTAATTCGTCGATTTAAAAATATATTAAAAAAAATAAAGGAGCCTGAAAAATTGCTAACTTGTCAGAATTTAGTTAATAGCCATAATTATTTAAAAACGCGAAATATTAGTTTTTGTTATGAATTAAACTATAATACTAATCAGCAACCTTCAAAAACATAGAATTTTGTATAAGTTACTCTGCGTGTTGTGTGATGAGTTGAATAGCTAGGTTAGGACTAGGTGGTCCAATCAAGGCTAGCATTAGAACTTCGCATCTCGAATTTGTTTTTTTTTTGAGATTTCTTGTAATCTGTTTCATAAAAACATTCAGCAAAAGTTTAAGAATTTATATTGTCTTGAAGGGTGGCCAGTCCAACAACTGTGCTCTTTGTCTCTAATATTTCCTATAAATCTTTAGGGGACTTTCTTTTTAATCTCTTAAATATTGAGTCAGAATCCATTAGCTGCACTGCTATTGTATTTGGATCATTGTCTAGTCTTGTTTTACATGATTTAGCATTTTGGATTGAAATTTTCTGTATTCGAGTTGGAGGCAGTCCCCCCAAATTGTATTCCGTAAGTCCAGGCTGGTTTCACAATACATTTGTACAGTAGCAGTTTGTTTCCCAGTGACAATTGAGATTTTTTGCTGAGTAGCCAAATCATTTTCCCTAATTATTCTTACTTAATTACTTACCTAGTGCTTTACATTTTGTGAATATTTTCCAGGTAAGATGGTAATCTAAATAAATTCCAAGGTGTCTGGTTTCATTTGCTTTTAATTTGAACTTTTTAATTTGAGCTATTTTCTATTAAGGTGGAAAGATGCAGATCCTGGCAGAATACAGTTAAATGTGTCAGAAAAATTATGGGTATTTCAGGTAGTTCGCAAGGTATTTTTGCAGTACTTAATTCATTTCCTGGTGTTTTATTTTGTTTTAATTTACTGATTGTTTTTTTTTTTTGATTTTATGTTTAAGGGCAGAGTATAACGTAGTAACTGTCAAGTCGCCTCTCCAGTCCTCAATGACAACACTTGTGGCTTGTATCTCAGGTCTTTTAAATGATTCAGCCTCATGATATTTAATATTGCTCTCAATGGGTATTGTGGATCGGCCATGGGCCATACCAACTGGATGCATTGTGTGATAAAATTTGTAATTGAGCATTTTGAGGTAATTTTTCAGATTGGGTTTAGAAACATGCCGCATCAATAGAGGAAATCTGAAGCTGCGGGGCTGTTAGGCTTCTAGAAGGTCTTCCGATGACCCCCTGTTAGTTTTTTTTACTGGGGAGGTGAATTTTTTTTTTGACTACATTTTTAGGTCAGGCCGTAAATATTTATTATAAAATGTAAGTTAAGTTGATGACAGATCCGAATCAGAACACCCCAACTTGCACATGGTCTTGTTTGCCCTAAAGTGTTTTTTGAAAGACTGTTTTTTTTTGCCTGAGAGTGTTTTTAGAAATCGCGAAATATTTATGATAAAGTGTAAGTTAAGTTGATGACAGATCCGAATCAGATTACCCCAACTTGTATGTGGTCTTGTTTGCCTTTTTAGAAATCGTGAAGGCACAGAGGGAGGCAGTTCCTTCTGCCTGTGCTTTGTTACGTAAGGGCGGCGGGGCTGCACTTCCCGCAGCAACTAAGCACACGCAATCCGACTAGTATATATAGTTAAAACTACAGTAAAAAAAGAATTGGGGGAAGGGGTGGTTAACTGAGATTATCTCGCTTTTCTCTCTCTTCTTTTTTCTCCAATCTAGTGGCATAATTTATATTTTTTACATTTTGTATGGCAGTTTTTAAACAGAAAAAAGCTACATATTTCCGGCGGGTAGTTTTAAGGGGGATTAACACCCCTAACTTCCCCCACCCCTCCCTCCCTTAGCCCTCTATCGATGTGGCACATTTTTAAAATATTTAGAAATGTCTCTACTTCTACGATTTGCTGCGATAGCCCATTGGCATTTGTTTGTTTGTTCTATTGGTGTTTTGTTTGAATTTTGATTATTAGTTGACTTGTGTAAAGATGTGTTAGTGGTTAGTACTTGTTTATAAGTTTTTTGGTCTTGTTGTCTCCCTTTATTGACTCATCTGGTCTATATTTAGTGTGAATCATTTGGAAATTACAAATTAGACGAAATATGTTTCCCTCATGTTGGTCCTGGGCTCCTTTGTCGAATAAGCCAACTGCCGTTCTGCCAGGCAAGTCTTAAAGGCAACCGATTGGCACTTCTATCGTGACTACTAGGTGGTAGAGTCCTGCATTGTCTCGCACTGGTCTGGTACCACTGCCTTACCTATTCCTGCTGAAATAGCATCATTGCTAGTCTCTGTCGTGTTCCGGTTTGGAGGGTAAGGTAGCCAGTAAAGTTATGCATGTGGCATTAGACCTAGAGCAACGCACTATTAACATCTTTGGTGTCTATAGGTGATGGTTGACTCTCCATCAGGAGACCCGTCTGCTTGTTTCCTATCTTATAAAATAAATAAAAAATTACAAAACAATTTAAGATTGATATTTTAAGTGTTTTCAAGTTTTTGCATATATTTTGAGGTTTAGTTAGTTTTTGGGCTATAACCTATGAATATAATATATAAGCTTAGTTCATAGAAAAACACTAATGCTTGTATTTTGCTGTTTTCAGTTTTACTTTAAGAGACTATGCAACAACGAAGAAAAGTGAAAGTCTTGAACCTTTGCTTCAGAAACTTGATGCAGAAGTTAAAAGATATGGCAGAATTACAAAAAGAGACATAGATGAGGTTTTTGATGAAATACGAGCTAAACATGACATTACCAGTTCACAGTCTCTCTTAGTAATAAGGTGTTGCGGTAAGTTTTGTAACATCTAAAATGGTCTATAGAAACTACACATATTATGTAAAGCTACAGTGGAGCCTTGACTCATTTTATTACTTACACTTTGACCTTTCACTCGCTTATCAGGAAGAAGTATCATTATAGCGGTTCCCGTGCAAAGTAGGCAGAGAGAACTGAATGTCTTTAAACTTTCTGATTCTCCATAGTTCTGTGACTATAATATTCACCTGTATAGACAATAGGATGATCTCAAATCCCTTACAATATGAATGTGTGGCCACATTCCGATCCGGTAGTAATTTTAAAAATGTCAACTCATCAAAAGAGGAACCTGAAATTAGCAGCTAAAAAGTAGCAGCTATTTTAAGATCGTCAGGGATGGAATTCAAAGTAACACTTCTATGATTTCATTATCTCTTTCATTCTCCAATATCTGTTCCATGCTTGTCCTATACACCTATCTATTTCTTTTGTGGTTAAATCTATTGGGGAAATTATACAGCTATATATATTCAGTAACATAGTCTATTAATTTTTTATTGATGTATATATGAAAGTTTGGATGTTTGAATGGATATTTGTTACTCAATCACACAAAAACTACTGAACGGATTTGAATGAAATTTGGCACACAGGTAGATGATGATCTGGAATAGCACATAGGCTATTTTTTATCCCAGAAAAATTAGGTGATACCACGGGATTCACCAAAAACTTATAATGCAGCAGGCTGCACACTGCAGCTAGTGTAAAAATATTTTCACTGCTAAAATGTACTCAAAAAGTACTATAAGAAATACACTCAAAAAAACTATTCTGTTTTTAGGAGAACTTGTTCCTGAAGAATTACCAGAAGAAAGGACTCTCTTAGTGCAAAAAATATGGAATGTATTAAATGAGAGAGGTGTGCCAATGGATGTTTCACATTACAATGCACTGTTGCGTGTATATCTAGAAAATGAACATCCCTTCTCACCAGCAAAGTTTCTTGAAGAAATGGAAAGAAAAGGACTGCAACCAAACAGGTGCATATAACTAAAATATAAAGCATAGTATTGTTTGTTATAGTACTAGAAATACAATGTTCAAATTAAAATAAATATAAAAAATAAATAAATATATTCACGGGACAAATTACACTTTCTGATCTAACCCCAAAGTAAGCAAATATTTGCTTGTGTTATGGGTGTTAGTCAACGATACTAATACATAGAAATAAATATATAAATACCAGAACAGGGACGTGAAATATATATATATATATATATATATATATATATATATATATATATATATATATATATATATATATATATATATATTTCACGTCCCTGTTCGGGAACGCCAAATGTGGTGTTTAAAAAAAATATATATTTATTTTGTTAAAATAAACACTTATCAAAAAACAATATAAATATAAGGCATCTGATGGATGTTAGTGTATAAAATATTTATTAGATAATGGTATTAATTATCAAAAAAAAAAAAATTCAGGTAATAAGGTCTGTATGACAGGTACGATGGTCTCGTACCTGGTGGATTCTAGGAGTTATTTATTATTTTCGAGCGCCACTCCGAGTAGCGTCGCACAGACTCCTCTATAAAGCCAGATAGCAAAAGGGAAATGGATTTTTAATATCAAAACGGGTTTAATTGAGTATTACTTACCAAAAAACAAATAAATACAGGATCTGAAAAAACAAAATCTCACAGTAAAACGGGAGATGAGATGAAATGAGATAGACTGACTTGGATGGATTGCATGTAATTAGCATCTATAAGTTTTGAGAATTATCTTTAAATTACGAAAGTTCAAAGTTCGATGTCACACAGTGCCTCACCAGATCATCACACAAAAAAAATGAATTCATACCCGGGAAAGCACCACTACACTTTTCGGCGCGGCGAGAGATCCTTGGCCTAACGGAACACGCGCCGGATGGCGCCCGCGGCTATCTCGCCGATCGCGCTCAAAAAAAATCGGGGCACTCACTCCAGGTGATCTTCTGCGGCCCCTGCTTCCTTTTCCGAGTATATTTTCCGGATAGGTGTCGGCACGTGCATGTTAAATATTACATTCTCTATAACTCGGCAATCTGCCGCGACCACACAAAACTATATTCGGCACGCATATTTATGGCCGTGTTACAAGTTTTTAACTAAATTCAGGCGAAAATATGCCCATTATTCAATTTAAAAAATTTAATTATCTTAGATACATCTTGTCTGGATTACATATTTTACAAAAAGCCTCGTGACAGCATTTTGACATTATGACATTGACAAAAAGTTCTTCCTTCTTTTTTTTTTCGTAAATTGTATCAATGCCAAGGAACTATAAGTTGAGGAGGACTCAAAATGTTAGCAGTCTCAATTGACTATGAATACAAAGGTTATTTTTTCCTAACATTTTAACAAGTTATAGGTAATGGGATTCACACGTTACAATATATATATAATAAACACCCAAACCCGGAAATATAAACATTTATGCTCATCACACAAATGCTTGTCCCCGTCGGGGATCGAACCCGTGCCCCGTTGATTGCATAGTCAGGGTCGCTAACCACTCGACCAACGGGGCGGTTTATGCAATATTGGCTTTGACCAATTTAGACGAAACAGCTTTTATAAATAGTTACTAACATTTTGAGATGTTTTTGTAGAGTTTATCAGAGATGATTGTCTTATAATTATAACTTGTTATCTATGTAGTATATTGGTGGCAACTGATTGTAGGGATGGGGTAATTATATATATAAAAATCAATTGCTGTTCGTTAGTCTCGCTAAAACTCAAGAACGGCTAAACCGATTTGGCTAATTTTGGTTTTGAATTAATTGTTGAAGTCCAGGGCAGGTATGGGGTAATTATATATGTAAAAATCAATTGCTGTTCGTTAATCTCGCTAAAACTCGAGAACGGCTAAACCGATTTGGCTAATTTTGGTTTTTAATTAATTGTTGAAGTCCAGGGCAGGTATATGTCCTTGGATTTTAATTTCTCTAATTAATCAAACATTACCCAGTCATCATTGGGTAGACCTAGGTGAATATGGGTAAATTGTGAATTAAAATTTATTTTACTTATTAATCCGACTTTACCCAAAGAGCTTGGGTAATACTAAGTCAACCCGGGTAAAACTAGGTTTACTCACTCTTCCAGCATTACCCGTAACATATATATTTAAATGATAAAGGGAAAACTTTCTACCCCTTTTTGAAGACAATTGTGTGAACTGTGAAGTATTCAATTTGGTACAGTTTGGGTTACATTGTGGAGGACTGCGGAAACCTAATATTTTTAAATAAAGAAAATTAAAAATATATTAAATTATTATGACAAACATTCACATGACACATGATATTATACACACAATACACATGTATACCATTTTCTTTACAACTCAAAAGTCAGTTGTCAGACTTAAAACAGATTTTATTGTTTATGGTCGAATATCGGCCGCAGGCGATGGCTAGTGTATATAAATTCCACAGTCTATATACTGTTTTGTTTCAGAGTTACATATCAAAGGCTAATGTGGCGTTATTGCCAAGAAGGTGATGTAGAAGGAGCAACGAGAGTTCTGGAAAAAATGAGAGAACTTAATATGCCAGTTTCTGAACCTGTATTGAATGCTTTGGTCATGGGTCACGCATTCCATGGAGATACAGATGGAGCAAAAGCAGTATTAGAGACAATGGCAGCAGCTGGTTTGAAACCCACTAATCGAACATATTCTCTATTAGCCTGCGGATATGCCAAACAGGGTGACATTGCTAATGTAGAAAAGGTTATAACTACAGCAAAGGAACAAGATATTTATTTGACGGATAGGGTAAGCTTGTGATTTGATTTGCATACAACATTAAAATAACTTTTAGACTAATATACTTATTAATCACAAAATGCAATTCGTCATTCTACATAAGTAACTGCATCAAATACCGTATAACAGATCAAAATCGGTTCATTCATTTGAGAATAGGCCACTGTCCGCTAAAAAAGAATCAGATATATTGTAGTTTTTAGTGATTAATTATGATATGAAGGTAACAAAAAACTATATAAAAGATAAAGATTATTAATATATTTAGTATATAAATACGACAAAAATAGACAGTAAATCATGTGATAGTAAACGCAAATCTGGAAGCTTTACGTCACGCCGTGCTAAAACGTCATTTTGATGTTGTCATTTTCATAGAAACCACAGAGAATGTAATGTAGATATTACCACGGCGTGATGGTATTACCACGCTGTGACAGTCCAGAGCGTGTTTGCGGTAAATTTTAATTTTAAAAAGCGTAATTTTTATTTTAAACTAGCTGACCCGGCAAACGTTGTGCCTGCCTTTTTCAGTTCTGCCTTTTTAACTATTTTTATTTATTTTTCTATATTTTCTCACCTTTTAATCCTTCCCTGGACTTCGACAATTAATTTAAAACCAAAATTAGGCAAATCGGTTCAGCTGTTCTCGAGTTTTAGCGAGACTAACAAACAGCAATTGATTAATATATATATATATATATATATATATATATATATATATATATATATATATATATATATATATATATATATATATATATATATATATATATATATATATATATATAAATTTTAGTTTTTTGATTTATATACTTAATAAGGTAAGCTATTAGAGCTTTTCAAATTTAGTCCACTAGCCTATTAATTATAAAAAGTGAAAATTTTGAAAAATGTTTTTGGGCATTTCTTTAATCTTTTTTTCAACCCATCGATTTTGTAACTACTGAAATATTTTAGGGCTCAAAAACTGCGTTGAATGCCATTCGAAAGGTCATAATCGATCATCATTTTGAAAATATACAGCCTTTAATTTTTTTTAAATTCAAATACTTTATCAATTTTACAAACTTTAAATTTTTGAATAAAAAAATATGTGCTCATATGTTGACGTATAATTTTTGCTTCTTTGAGCTTAAAATATATTTTAAGGTAAGGTATTTTAAGTTTCAGGAATGATCTGCAGGGTCAAACTTCACAGATTTTTTTTCGCAAAAATCGCCCATTGCTAGTGTTAACACCTTATTTTGGATGAGCTTGGGTATACATCCATCGCTTCCAGCTATCGTAAGAAACAATTAGTAGTCGGTTGAGGTTGGAAAAATGCCCCGACTGGGGAACATCAATCTCACCAACCAGAAAACCAGTGAAATCCAGTTCGCCAATCAAAGCAACTTTATTTTGCGTTGTCCACATTCACAAGTCTTCATTCAGATTTGCCAATTGGAGAATCTTCACCTTCAATCACGTCATCAACTGTCTGAAAAATATGATGATACTAATGATTAAAAAATATTTTCTTTTGCAGGATTTATTAGATGTAGTCGAACAATTAGCCGTCAGTGGACATGAAGACAAAATTGAGCAAATGTTTCCCCACTTACACAAAGCCACTGGTTACAATCAAGAAGTTTGTAATCTTATACTCAAATTACTTAACAAAAACCAGGAGTCCTCGGCAAGAAAAATTATGAAAACCATGCCTAAGTCTAATAAAATCGATGACACTATGTTCAAAGGAGCATTTTATGTCAAACATTTGTTAAAATTAAACAGATCACCAGATTCTGTTATTGAAGCTTGTAAAGAATTAGAAAGTGAAGGTCTTGTACCATCAGCACTATATATAGCAACAGAAGCATCATTACAACAAGGACAATGTGAATTGGCTATAAAGCTATTTAAAGAATTACAAAAGAATGGCCAAGAAATAAGACAACATTATTATTGGCCTCTTTTAGTACAAAAAGGGAAAGAGAGTGATGAAGAGGGTCTACTACAAATTGTTAAGACTATGGTCAATGAGGGCTTTACCCCAACTGGTGAAGCACTCAGAGATTATATAATTCCATATTTAATGGAAAAAAGCTCTCCTCAAAATGTTATTGTGAAACTCCAACTTGCTAATGTCCCTATTATTCACAGTGCAAGAAATGTTATGGTCGAACTGTTAGAGTTAGGAAATATGAAAGCAGCAGCCGAGATAGCATTACAATATCGTCCGAGGGGCCAATTCAATTTTATTTTAGGTCCTCTTGTGAATGCATTGACTAAAACCAAAGATATAAATTCATTTACCACAATTCTACACGTAACTAGTAGTAGTCCTCCGATGCCACAAGAAGAAGATGTCTCCAGTGAGGATGTACAAGCTGATGAAAAATCCAAGGAAAACGAAATAGGCCGGATCGTGAAAATTGCTGTCAAACAATTGTCTAGACACGATTTATCTGAACAACTGCTAAGTTCATTACTATCTAAGGGTATAAGAATAAGCACAGCATCAGCAGAAGAAATTGAACAGTATCTTGGAAACAAAATGACGACAAAGATTTCGGAAATTCTTACGCAATTAACTTCTCCAGATCTTGAAATGGCACCTTTAGCAAATACAAGGCGTAAAATGACACCAAATACAACTGCGCAACTAGAAAGATTACTTGAACAACTTGAAAAAAGAGAAGGTGCAAATGTTAACCGCATACAAAAACAATTGCTCACTGCGTACATGAACGAAAAAAATATTGAGAAGCTTGATGGGTTTCTCGAAAAGTTAAAATCATCCAATTTCGAAATATCAAATTTAACATATGCACAGTTATATGAGCTTTATTGTGAACATGATAAGATTGATAAAGCAAATGAAATTTATTCTTTAATAAAAGCAAAGAACCCTGAGTTTAATCTTAACCGGTTCAAGAAAATCCAAATGGCTTATGCATTAGTGAGATGTAATAGATATGATGAAGCATTGGCCTTTTTAAAAGAAAACAAACCACAGGAAGATAGTGACTCAACTTTCTTATTGAATTCTAGGACATGGCAATTGCTAAATACCTTGGCTGAACAAAAAGATGAGGTGAAGGTTAGTATTTCCTAAATTTTAACATATTCACAGCTCTATTTGCATGTTTACGTTTATATGATATTAAACATGCATATATACACAATGTGTATGTGTATATGTATGTGTACATGAGTGTGTGCGTGCGTGCGTGTGTGCATGCATGCGTTTTTGTAATCGTGATATGAAACCGCATGTGCACAACAGTTAATAATAGTTGTTGAAAGCCACTTTTAATATAAAACTTGTACCAGAATACTCTACTCCTTTTTAACAATGTGCACATAAAACTACAGTCAAAGAATTTTTACAATTATGTATGTATTTTTCTATTGGCAGTTTCTTTAGTATAAAGTCATGTTACAATGTGTAAATACTGTTTGTTATATATAATAATTTACATGACGATTATGAATACGTATGTGCATGTGTGTGCGAGCGGATGTGTTTTGCTCTCTCATCATTCAAAATTTTCTTCATATAAACTAGTTTTCGAAGACTATTCACTAGTAGCTTATGAACAATCTCATTTATTTTATTCCTCATCTAAGTACAGTTTTCTAGAAAAAAGACGAATAAACAATCACTTTCACATGTATTAATATTAAAAATGTCTATTTTTATCTATATCTATCTATACATATAATAAAATCGTAGGAAAGCCAAAACTGTACATTGAATATTGTTTTAAAAGAATACTTGGGGCGTGATCTACAATAATCAATATCGAAGCCAAAAATATAGTTTTTAGAATTTTTGTCTGTCTCTATGTATGTCCGGGATAAACTCAAAAAGTACTGTATGGATTTACTTCAAATTTTGTATGAATATTACTAATAGGTCGGGTCAACATATAGGCTACAAATTTGTCACGCTATCACCTACGGGGGAGGGGCTGTGCGGAGTAAACGAACTCCGCGCGGACGAAGTCGCTGGCAACAGCTAGTACATATAATAAAATCGTAGAAATACCAAAAATATCACCTACGGGGTTGGAGCTGTACGGAGTAAACGAAGTCCGCGCGGACGAAGTCGCGGGCAACAGCTTGTATATACATATAATAAAATCGTAGGAAAGTCAAAACTGTACATTAAATATTTTTTTAAAAGAATACTTGGGGCATGATCTACAATTGATATCGAAGCCAAAAATATAGTTTTTAGAATTCTTGTCTGTTTGTCTGTATGTATGTCCAGGGTAAACTCAAAAAGTACTGCATGGATTTACTTCAAATTTTGCCTGAATATTACTAACAGGACGAGTCAACATATAGGCTACATATTATCACGCTATCACCTACAGGGGAGGAGCTGTGCGGAGTAAACGAACTCCGCGCGGACGAAGTCGCGGGCAACAGCTAGTAACTACATAAAGCTTATGAGTAATAAGCTTTATGCAATTATAAAAATAGACATTTTGTCTGTAATATTATTTGTATTTTATGACATAGATAGATGTGATAAACGTGACTTAATAGCTAATTGATTTTATATTTCAACAAATTTACAAAGTGCAATAAATTTAAAGTTTTTGGAATTACTTCGTATAAGTATTTTATTAAATTTTGATTTTTTGATTTTGAATAAAAATTTGTACTAAAGTTAAAAATCTAAATTATTTTTTTTTAAATATTATTAATCATAAATCAGGTCATTGATTATATATTATAAACACTTGTACTGTTTCACAAATGTAATTTAACTTTTTTATTTATTACACAATCACTTTTAAACTTACAGCCGACCGGTTTCGCCTCTTTAAGCATCATAAGGGCTTTCACATTAACTTTTTTTACATTATACTATTGTAAAACTTAAATATTATACATACACAAAGACTTTAATAACTAAAACGCGAGTACATAAGGTAGATGGACAATAATTATTTGCTAAGTACCTTCATATATAGTATTATATATAAATTATATAAGTCAGGTCCTATCGTTTTGATGCTTTTTATTCTGATTTTATATGTAAATTAATTTTCAGGTTAAAGAGATGACCAAAACGCTTATAGAAAATTCATATGTAGAACCTTCAAACGTTGTATTAGGGCCATCAATCAAAGTTTATATCTTAAAAGATGATATAGAGGGTGCTCTAAAAGAGTTTGAGTACTGTTGCAAACAATATCGAAGTACTCCGTGGAAGGGAGAATTAATGAAGGCGCTTATTATGAAAGAGGATGCTAATAAACTGCAATGGTTGGCAGACCTTAGTACACAGGTAATATTTAATATAATCTCATTGTTGTCTGCGTTGATTGTAGATGAAAGATGTTAACGATGTGCTATTTGCAACCAATTTCAAAAATTAAGGTTATTGGTTTGATCTGTATGTATGTGATGTTGAATTAGGATAATAGCAGTATGATAATCTATTTAGGCTTCCAAGCATGTGTGCTAAATTTCACAAGTGTATGTATATTTGCCCACCAATTTCTCGAAAACTAAAAGTCATAGAGAGATAATTTTTTTGATTTAAGTTAGGTACATTCCAAATTGGCAACAGTCAGTTTCTACAAAATCAGTTAAGTAAATTTTTGAGATATGGTTACCCACATATTTCTGAAGGGTATATTATGTATAATATTGGTGGAAGGTACCCTTACCTTTTGAAATATCTTTGTTTCCTAGCTGAGTTGTTACACACGCAAGTTTATCAGCTACACTCTTCAATCTGAAAATGGATACTAATAAGCAAATTCACTACCATAACATTTAAAAGATAAGTGTGACATCAGCTCATGGAATTATCTTTTTATATTGAGAAACAATGGTCCTATTTAGCCTAGACCATGACGTCTCCAGTCACTGAATCAAGCAAAAGTTCTATCTAACTTTCAAGCAAGCAAAAGTTATTGAAATGTTCTTGAAGTTTTTCTCAAAAATGTAATTCTTACTAGTAGCTTAGAGTCTAGTGATGATGTATTGACACCTCTGTGCTTCGGATAAGCATTTAAAGTTATCGGGCCCCATTATCCCAAGAAGCAAGCGGTAGTAGTTACAAGTTCGGGATAATTTGAAGATGAACACCATCCATCTTGCCAACCCCGACCTCATAACTGTAGTGAATCCAAACATCTATTGATATTCAGCTCACATAACCTACTCAGGGGAATCAGCATGGTGATATTTTGATCTCAAATATCCAATTATCACATAAACACAAACTTTTCATGCTCCCCAAAGCAATACTTGAAAAGCAATGCCAGCTTCTAAAGAACCCATATCAGTTTATAAGCAAATTGATTTTTTTGATTTTTTCCTAATAGTTGTTGGCGTCTTTCATTTAGTCATTCACATTTCGTCACATTTAGTCATCATTTCCTAATAGTCTTTCATTAACATTAAATCCATGGGAAATTAAAATTTCCCATGGATTTAATGTTAATATTATAAATGCTAAAGTTTGGATGTATGAATGTTTTTTACTCAATCACGCAAGAACGGCTTGACCAATTTGGATAAAATTTGACACGCATGTAGATGATGACCTCGAGTACCACATAGGATACTTTTTATCCTGAAAAAAGTTGTTTCCATGTGATTTACGAAAAACCATCCATGTGATTTAATGCAGCAGGCTGTAAATAATTTTTCTTCATATCTATTACAGATTCACGGCGAAGTTAATATTCTTCACGATTTAGTGCTTGCGTTTGTGGAATGTGGGCGATTGAGACAGGCGAGGCGAATTCTAGAGACCCCCGGTCTTCAAACCAGACATAAGCGTCTACAAGATGCTTGCCAACGATATGTTGATGTAAGTCCTTTTTTCTAATCAGCCTATATTGTTCTATGACGGGCTATTTTCGACTTACCGCTACGTTAGTAGTGTAAGGAAGCTACTGATTGTGCCCCGATCTTCGCAAATCGTGTTTTTACCAGATCTCCACATTTTGTCCATCTTGGACGTTTTCCGCCTATTTTCACGACATCAGTATTTCTGTATGTACAGAGTTGCTTTTATAGGTCCAGACAAATTTTAAAATTAGGAACTAAATGTTGAATTGAAAGTGTGTTTCAACTATTATTGTAAAATTATTATCCGCTCACACCACCAGCCATTTTCGTATTTTTTTCTAAAAACACACGGACCGATCGAGTCCGTTCCGGTGGACTGTGGTCACAAAAATGGTTTATGAGTTGTTTGGATTGAATCCGATACTGTAAAGCGTATATTTTTAAAGAGGTATTGAGCACTGCAATACACCGGTGTTAGAATTGTTTAATTTAAATGGCTTAAGCTACAAAATAATTCAGGTGTGACACTTTGAGAAAAATATGACTACTTGTTAGTCGAGGATTTTTAATTCAAAAAGTAAATCGATGACCTATGCTTTTTATATTTTTTTTATATAATTAGTAAACATATACATACGGAAAAAAATAAGCAACATATAGTACAAAAATATTTATTTACATAAATATTAATATCTTTTTTTTTCATAATTGATACGTAATTTTTTTCGTAATTTTTAAATAATTTATTTCTTTTTCAATTTTACAGCTATGTTAATTTTTTTTAAATATTGTTTAGGATATTTCACATTCACATCATATGATTTTTTTTTTGAGATCATAGATATCAACACTAAAATTTACGAAAATAAATAGAAATAGGTACCATCATACCCAAAGCGCTGATATCATTAAGTTGGCCGTTAACGAATTATATGTTTTGTTAATTGATATTTATGGTTTTTTGACAAAATTATTATCTAAACTGTTAGATCTTGAACTAATCTTGATTATAAATAAAGTTTACTTGTTGATTAATACGCCAAAACACTTAAATTAATCTGTATCATAAACTGCAACCAACACATAACACACAGCACGAATCAAAATGGCGAACTAAGTTCTTTTATTTTTCCCCAAGAGTGTATTTGAAAAAAGAATGCCAATTGGATGTTATTCTATACAATGTTTCGTTCGAAAACGATAAAATACCATAGAGTATTGTATTAAAACTGGTAAATAGTGAAAATGTTGTTTTTTTGGATGAAGTTAGCGTTGGTCCCTATAGAGACCATAGTGTATTAACGGATTTTCGTTAGTTACCAAACTGAAGTGAGTGGTTATCTTACTAGCTGTTGCCCGCAACTTCGTTCGTGCGGACTTCGTTTACTCCGCACAGCTCCTCCCTTGTAGGTGATAGCGTGATAATATGTAGCCTATATGTTGACCCGACCTGTTAGTAATATTCATGCAAAATTTGAAGTAAATCCATGCTCTCTCTTTGAGTTTACCCCGGACATAAATACAGACAAACAGACAAAAATTCTAAAAACTATATTTTTGGCTTCGATGTCGATTGTAGATCACACTGCAACTATTCTTTTAAAAAAATATTCAATGTACAGTTTTTACTTTTCTACGATTTAATTATATGTATATCTTATTATAAGATAATATAAAAATATTTGTTTAAAAATATCTCACTATATTCATGAAATGTTTTCATCTAATCTTGTGAAAGAACTCTTAAAGTAGTGTGTTATTTTACATTCACCTATAATTACAATGTAACTATTAAGTATTTTATCGCTTTAAGTATATCTTTCCCGATTACTTTTAATTTGGCTGAAGGCACTAGAATATTTTAGTTCGTATTTTTCGTAATTGAAATTATATCTATGCGTTTTGCTTTTTGTGTCGGATAAAAATGAAATTTTTAATTTTTAAATTATTTTTTATTACATAAATCGAACATATTATCGATTCTGAACAGCCTCTGAAAATTTGGCCGGACCTTTAAAAGTAACCCTGTATATATGTGAGTGTGAGTGTATGTGTGTGTGAGTGTATGTGTGTGTGTGTGTGTGTGTGTGGGACAGAGAGAGTGTGTGTGTGAGTGCGTGCGTGCGTGCGTGCGTGCGTGTGTGTGTGTGTGTGTGTGTGTGTGTGTGTGTGTGTGTGTGTGTGTGTGTGTGTACCTCTCATAACCTGATAACTTTTGAACGGCTTGACCGATCGACACACGGTTAGCAGCATTCGATTGGCCCCCGCCAAACGTGACTTCTTAAAAATTTGAACCAATTTGGAGAGATTTTTAAATAAACCATAAAAAAATCGGCTAATCAATGTTTTTTTTAAATTAAGTTCCAGATTGAATGAACAGATTGAATACAAAATTTTATAAACTCTATTTCTTAAAAAACTGTGTCTAACGCCTTAACGTCCAAATTGCATTAAAATCGGTTTATCCATTTGAGAGTATATATATTTTGAAAAAAGATTTATTTAACATAACTTCGAGATTTTTCAACCAATCATTTTTTGACCCTATGCAATATTGTAGTATTATAAAACTGTGTCAAATGCTGTTTCCAAAATCAAAATAGAATCAAATTTAAAAAATATTCCAACTTTTCAAATACTCAAATTATGCTGTTTAAAACAACTTGCTTTCGATTTTTAAAATAATTTTCAAACTAGTATACCGATTGATTTCCCAATCGAATTAGCTTTTCTCTTAAAAAAAATCATCAAATACCATAAGTTGGATCAAACTCGTACCAAATATCGTAAATTAAAAAAGTTATATCCATAACAATAGCTTTATATCTATTCTTATGGATATAATTTTTTTTTAATTTACGGTTTTTTAAGTGCAAGTGTGCATCAACAAATACTCATAGTCAATGGAAATAAAAATATATTCCATGTTGTGATAGTAGGCATCAAAAGTACTTACTCCGAGAATTACAAACGTATGTTATGTATTGCAGGAGGGAAAATCAGAATACCTAGAAGGACTTCTAGAAGCGACCAAGGAACTCTCACACATAGACCGCTCAAATATCTTCTACCATTTATTAGTAACATATTGCAAAGCTGATGAAACTGATAAGGCATTAGGGCTATGGACATTATTGCAAGAAGAAGGCGAAATACCGAGTGAACAGTTTTTAATATACCTTGGTAATCACTTAAAAGCTAAAAATCGGGAAATTCCATTTGTAATGCCTAAGCAAGAAACACAAGAAATCAAAAAACAACCTAAACAAAAAACTGTTACAATTAAAGAGCCATCCAAACCTACAAAGGTTGACGTTTCAGCGCACATTGAACAGCTAATAAAAGAAGGTAAAACATCCCTAGCAATGGATCATGCTATAAAGATTCTAGACCAAGGTATAACACCAAAGTCCAGTGTTTTAAAATTCCTTTTGAAGAATTTAGCTGAAGACGGTAATGTTGAAAAAATTTCAATACTTGGCAATCATATTAATGAAACAATGCGCAAACGAATAACTTACAACGATAAATTAACGCAGGCTACGTTTGTGCGTGGTGCAGGATCACAACATATTGACGATTTACTGACTGCCTTGGAGGCTGCAAAAACAGAGGATGAGATGAACCATGCTCTTACCAGGTTCCCAAGAAGCGCATCTCTAGCTTCTGCCGTTCAAAATGAAGAATTATTATCTAAATGTAAGTATGACTTAATACTTGACTTTTCATTTTTTTAATTTTTCATTTTGAAGTGATAGTTCTTTAGAATAGTGAGTAAACATCCACTGATTTTTGCGTGCTCTCGTATGTTGTGTTGCGGGCGCGTTTGTGTGTCTCATTTAATGTGTAGTATTATTTTTTTATATCTTAAGAGCAAACAAGCAGATAGCTCTCCTGATGGAAAGAGATAAACCATCGCCTATAGACATCAAAGACGTTAATAGTTCATTGCTATCCGTGTGGCATAATGGTAATGCATATACGTTTATCGGCTACTTTACCCTCCAAACCGGAACGCGACAGTGATAATCACCGATAGTATTGCAGCAGGAATAGGTAAGGCGGTATCAAAAACCCGGGTGAGGCATTGCAGAATTTGTATTTACTCAACTAATATTATGCTTACAGGTAGAAAGATAGTTGACATTGCCGCTTCAAAGGGCAAGATGCTACCTGCTAATTTACTGTGGATGGAACTGTTACTAGCAGGAAAAGACAAAGAGGCAAATTCTATTTGGCAACAGTGGCTTAACAATTGTGATGTAGTTGTTTTCAGACGTTTGTTACAAGAAAGCCATCAAAGAAAGGAACCACAACTTATAGAAAAATTAATTGCAATTTTGAAAACAAACACCAAGTTATCAGTAGCATCCATAGGCAATGCATATTCAAGACTGATCAACTTATACTTAGTTCTTGAAGATATCGAAAAGGCGAAATCGACTTTAGATAAAGCTTACGAAAGTGGCGTTACAAACCAGTACCTTAATAAAACTAGTTTAGACAGGTTGAACGCGGCAATGGAAACTGCTGGAAAAAATGTAATGTGAAGATAGTTTTGGAAAGAAATAACGTTTTTAATAACTGCATTTTTTGTCTTATTGTGAATGTAAAAATGTTTTGTAAGCAGACAATTATTTTTGTGTTATGAGTATGACTCATTTGTGCAATTGTCAGTCAGGCCATATTTAATTATAAAGATAGCCTTAAAAATAGAATTAGCAATTCACCTATCAGTATAATGATATAATAACAGATTAGGAGAAACTGATTTTTTTTGTCGGTATTGCCTCTGTGCAAGCGGGAAGCATAAGTATTTGTACTACGCGATAGACTGAGGCTTATAATCCTAGAGAAATATATATTTTCCATTCAATGAACGAACTAAAGAAGCATTCTAATCAGGTTTAATTTGTAACGGTTAATATTGAAGTGACATCGTATGGAATGCAGTCTGTGCGAAAATTACATTGCTTGTTCCTGTAGCAGTACTGTTTCAGAATTACTTTATTTGGTTATCCTTGTAAACAATAATGCAAAAAAAATCGAAATATGTTAATACAGTACTGCTATAAGCTGTCAGTGTAGGAACTCTAGAAGGTCTGCTATTGAAAATGTAACGCGATTTTAAGCATGTAAGATCACTATCTCGTCACCCGGATAGCAATGCACCGTTAACATCCTTAGTGTCTGTAGGCGATGGTTTCTCTTTTCATCAAGAGAGCCGTCTGCTTGTTTGCTATCTAATGCTATAAAAAAAGATCGTATAACTTAGCTTCTGAAGGATGTAATTGGAAAACAGAAGTCTAAGTTTTAATGACGTTGTTTAAAGTTTAAATAGACAGTATATTGGTATTTCGTTTTTCGAATATATTTAGAAAGACGATTGAAATAAAAGTAAAACAATGAAAAGTACGAACTGAGTATTCGATGTACCTAATTTAAATTTTAAATATAAATAAATTATTGATAATATTTGCCTTTTTCTTTTAAGTTTAGCAACAAAACAAGTAGTTTAGCAGCATGTGTGGATGGTACTGGGGATACCAAGACTGACGTACCATGCTCATATTGGTCAGGTGCTGTCTGAAAGTGATGACAAATGGACGTAGTTAAACAAAAAGGATCCAATCCACAATATGGTCAAAAATGAGTTAAGTGCACCAAACTGATGCTGAACATCAATACTATTGGCCATTAAAAAACATTTAAGCAAAAATAGCTCTCTATTACTTTATTCAACGTCAGAGCTTGTATGGCACTTTAAAAAATTAAAAAATATCCAACTTTAAACTTCGATATTTCTAAAGTGATTTTGTGTGGATTAGTTCCTTTTCGTCTTCTACGTCCAAATGTATCAGAAACCGACACTGTTTGCATCGTGAAAGTTAAAAATGGATAGGTAGCAAGGCATGTCTGCCTGGATCATGAATAAACTCTCTCTGCTTTACCCATAAGGGTTTTGGCGCGAAGGAAAACGTTACATTGCAAAATAATTGTCTGTTCCGTTCGTTGCTCCTGCGGCTTTAAGTCAAAGTCTTTAAGAGAGAGGGCACACGTGCTACTTTTAGCATCGGCGATTCAATCGCTTTTAGTAGCTGGATGCAGCGACCGATCGGTCCACCGAGCACACTTGCGAACGCCGATCGCGGCGATCGAGTTGTTAGTTGCCGCGACTGATCGCTACACCCGGCACACATGCGGATGCCAGTCGCGGCAGCGAAATCAATATATAGAAACATTCCTAGCGCTCAAAATCGACTTAATTTTTGATTGTGCTGCGTTAATCCAATTGTGCCTCTAAAGGAATGGTATTATGCTCAATGAAATAAGTTAATTATTGTTGATTTTTTCGAGTTTGAAGTACAAGATGTTTGTGTGTTCTCTTTGCTACATTAAAAACGAATTGGTCTTTTAAATAGATTCCGACAAAATACACTAGCTAGGCTAGGTATTTAAAGCTCAAAGGAGCTAAAAGTATACTAAAACATAGATTTTTTAAACTCAAAGATTGCATAACTCTAGAATTTATTAAAAATATAACTATTTTCGTTTTTGTACAGTTGTCACCTCTATGGTCTAGTAGTCCGGTGTCGATGTTGACCGCATGAGGTACTAGGTTTAATTCTCGTGTCGAGCAATTCGAAAAATGTGTTTTTTTCAATTTTCTGATAAAAAGAACATTGCCCGAGATTGGATAAGTGCTCGGTTGGCGATAGGCTTGCCACCTGTCACATTATGGGGCTAAATATCTTCGGTAAATCGTGGGTGTACTTGTACCTCATCCTACCTCTTCGGGGATACGGGTGTGAAGGAACTTTTTCTTCTTTTTTTTTGAACCGTTGTGTATTTTCAAAACGATGATCGATTTTGATCCTTTGCACTCAACTCAATATTTGAGCTCTTAAATTTTGTCTTAGCTTCAAAATCGATTAGTTGAAAAATAACGTCAAAAAGATGTTTTTTTTTTCAAAAAAAATGAATGTCGTAAATAAATCCCGAACGAATCAAGCAAAGCAAAAGATTCAAGTAAATTATGTTATTTATGTTATTTGACCAGTTTCTTAAAGTCAGATTTGAAAAACTTAAAGTCTTAAAGTTATTTTAAAAATATGAAGAAGATTTAGTTTTGCTGTTTGTTACAAAACTTAATTCGATTTTTAGCAGTTTTAAGTACATATTAAAAAAATGTAAAATATTAAAAATCGACTGGTTAATACCTTTTAATCGACTAATTGCTACCTTTCATATAGCATCCTCCCTAACTACTTTTTCAGGTCGTCAAATTATTGTTCTTATTTTAAATTTCACGCACTACTGATTTAAATATAACAATGCGATGTTTACCCAATCAGGGACGAGCATTGATCATACCGCCAATCATTATTACTCGATAGTAGTAAAAAACAAACTACCTAGCTGTTTAAAGAAAGCAAACGTCGTCGTGGGGCCGTTTATGAAAGACACTTTGTTTGAAGTTACAAGTCTAGAGGTATTACTATGTCGATGTTTCTACACCTTACTACTTACGCAAATTAATTTTTTGGTGAATTTCTTTTTATTATTTTATAATACTAAGTGATTTAAAATCACTTTTAAGTCACGCTTGCGCGGAACTTAAGTATCCGATTATTGCACGTTATCCTTTGCTTAACCACGCAGTTACTTACTTCACGCAATCGTAAATAAAGACAATGAACTATAAAATATTTTTTTAAACATAAATAAGCAGAAAAAGGAGAAATATCATGTAATCATTCAAAAAAGCACCAGAAAATATTATAATACTAATAATATATCTTCACATTTATGCTTAATTTAAACTATCAAACATGTATCAATCAACATACATACCGGCTGAAATAAGCATTAAATAAATCATTGTTATATTTTCTTTTATTTTGATAAATTTAGAGTAGTATATTAACTTTACAATTTTATTTGAGAAAATTTGAAAACTTTTTTTAATATTTGGAAACCAATGTTTATTGAAACACGATAAAATTACATCAATAATTAATACAAAAACATGAAAGTTTTAATTAGTAATATTTATTAGAATATCTTAAATTATAAACAAAACATTAGATTATGTTATGAACATTATTAAAATATTTTATATATATATGTGGAAAAAACAAATGTAATCTCTTGAAAAACAAAATAAAAACGCATCACGTGACTGTCCAAATAAACCACACGATCGACGGATTTTGACAACAGACAGAGCGAGAGAGATAAAAAAAAGAGAAGTCACTCGTACTATAAAATAGTGTACGATACTCGGGACTTAATTAACCGATAATTGAACCGTGTGAAGTTATCGCACTCGTGCAATAATCGGCTACTTCACTACATTACATACTCTTTGGGCTACTTAAGTCCCTCGTATTGTAATGTATTATTTTTTGCTCACAATACTCATCAAGTTTTTGCAAAATGCGGAGCAATATGTCGCACTGACGGTTCTATCCCCAACTTGGAAGTTGGAACGCACAGCGGCATAGCATAATATATACTAGTCTATGGGCATAACTTTGTTAACGTCTAATGTCCATGCCATAAGAAGAAAAAGAAAACAAAAGTCAAAACGCAAAATAAATACGCGGGGTCCTAGATTGCGCGGGAAAATTGAGCGAGTCGTGAACTACTTTGTTAGAATTTAGTTTTGCCTTGACTAAATTTTATTTTAAAATGTTTTATCCTGTAGAATCATTGAAACGAGGTGGAAGATTTTACTTATGCTGGGTAGCAGATTCTTGGCCATTGCGTTTTGCCACGATTACTCACAAACAACTTTGGTCGCAAGATATTCGTAAAATTTGGTAAGAATGTTGTTGAAATAAAATTAAAACATTAGTTATGTAACTTTTATGTTATTTACTTAGGATTAGCCAACTTAGTGATGTTTACATACATACCTACACAAAAATCTTCACAAATTACCCCACAACCGTCTGGCAGAGAATAGGTTACGTCTCGCATTAAATATAATATAATAAATAATAATATGCAATGATAAGGCATTGCTATCAGAAGTTGTGTAGATCGACATGCAAAAGTACTAAGAAAAATTAATGGAATCTAATACTGGTGCGTTGCTATCCGTAAGGATGGCACTGCCAGAAGCTGAAGTTTACCGACTGTCTTACCCTCCAAAGGAATAAGACAATGACAAGCACTGACGATAATGTGGTAGAAGTAAGCAAGATGGTGGTAGTACCAAAGCTGGTAAATGTTGCCAGAAATCTACTGCTTAGTAGTCACAATGGTAGTGACTTGTTCGGCCAATTATTCACCTTTTACGAATTGCCTGGCAGAATGGCAGATGCAGGCAGATCTATCCTTCAAATGGTATCTCACTAGACAGGATATTCATCATGCAATCTTAGTCTTAATCAAATTGTACATGATACATTGTAGTCATTCAAATAAAATAAAATGGTAACAAATTGGACAGTGAACTAGTAAAACAACTATAATAGAAATTATCTCCATGACTACTATTTAGTAAAAAAGGTTTTCCTGCTTTGGAACGAAGCTTATCCTATTTTTCTCATTAGGAATGAAATCTTCCAGTTTCTCTTTCAATTAGGTACAAAATTACATTCTTCTTTTATTACATTCAGTTTTTTTTGTAACAAGACCTAAGTTCTGAATATTGCAAGAACAATAATAAGAGTGGCATTGCTTATCAGTCAACTTGCAGCACAGTATAAACACATTTCGCAAAAACTAATATGAGTCAAAACTGCACAGTTCTAGACTAAGTATTTTGTTAGACAATTTGCATCTGCAAAAGGCTACTTAATCGTGGTCCAGGCTCCTTTGAAGAATAGGCCGAGCATCTTTCTGCCAGGCAAGTTTTAAAAGCCAACCGATTGGCTGTATGAGTCACTACCATCGTGGCTACTACGTGGTAGAGTTCTGCATTGTCTCGTCTGGTTCTCGTACCACCACCTTACCTATTTCTGCTGCAATAGCGTCATTGCTTATCACTGTCGTGTTTCTGCTTAGAGGGTAAAGTAGGCGGTAAACTTATGTATGTGGCATTAGACCTCGCCGCAAGATAGTAATGCACCACTAACATCTTTGATGTCTATGGGTGATGATTGATTTTTTTCCATCAGTATTGCTATCTTATGATGTAAAAAAGTTAATGCTGTCCAGTTATTAAGTACATGTTTGTGTCTTCTTTTTTTTTTTCTTCTTTAGTGGACTTATATCAATAATAACTTTTCAGTGATGATCTACGCACAGTCATGATCAATGAGTCTGGTCGTCAAAAAAACCGGTTCTCCCTAAGATTGAGTTCCCAACTACTGCGTGGCCTTGTGCGTCTTTACCAAAGAAAAGTAACTGTTTTTGTTGGTAAGTTTGGCATTCAGATAGTTTCATTTGAAATTATTTTTCTATACACATTTCATTACATGTTCAGTAATCTTATATTTTGTTACAGGAGATCTCTGCATGATAAATGCACATGTAATGAAACTTACTCACAAAAAGTAAGTTGTTTTACTTAGCTACATTTGCTATCTGTATGCCTATGCAACATTAAATATTCTTATGCTTCGAATACCAATGTGGGATTAGATGCTACTCTTGTAAACAACTAAGCTTTAGCTGCCCGCTTAGTCAATTTTTAAAAGATTTCCCAAAAGGAGAAGGTTGTCAATTTGGCTGTATATAAATTTAATTTAAAAAAATGTATATGCGCAAAAAAAGACAAGCCCACTGAGTTTCTTCCGCCGCCGCATATTCTGAGTGTGTGGCCGTGTTTCCGATCCGGTAGTAACTCAAAAAACTTTGACTCGTCAAAAGTGCCTGTAAAGGATAATTTGAATAAAAATGTTTTGACTTTGTAATATGTTTTTTTATGTAATCTCAGAACTCAAGTCATTTATGAACCGATTTTGAAAAATATTTTTTGTTTAGGAGGGTATACTTCCTGTATGGTCTCATTTTAATTTGTTAAAGATCTGATGGAGGGTTCCAGAAATATAGATAAAGGGAAGGCAGTTGCTTCAGTTTTACTGTGCTAAAAAATATTTATTATACTACCTTGAAACTGATCGAGACGAGCTTTGTACTCTTTGCTTTGTAATAAGCTTATATGTTTTTATTTCTGGATCGGGGTGTTAATTAAACATGTTTTAGAATGTTAAATATATTCCTGTGCATTATTCACAAAAGTCATTTGCTTATTTTATATAACTATATTCATTTATTGTGTTGGTAGCAGTAGACACAATCACAAATATCTTCTGTACGTCATTTGGTCTTCAGCATTTTAATTAACAGCTCTAGTATTAGATATTTGTATCTAATACTAACTGCTAACTCAAATGTCAACCTTGTGATGTTTTTATAACAAATGTTTTAATACTGTTACGAATAATCTAGAAGCATGTAGAGTTGAAGCGCGCGCGCGCTAATTATCTAGAAATAAAAGAAAGAGATAGCTACTCCTATTCACAAACAAATAGTTGACCTGGGCTATGCCATAATGGACTTTGTGGGATATGGCATAAGGTTGAAAGTAGCGTGTACTAGGATTTATGACTCATAACATGTTTACGATAAGAAGTGATTCATTGTTTCCCGATACATTTAGATTTTTCTGGATCCAGCTAGGACTTTCCCCAACCTATAAATACAGAGGTGTTGACAAACACAAGGCAGTTTTTATCAAGCGATCGAGAGCGATACATCAAGTGACAAGTGCGAAGCAAGAAGTGTTTTATTGTGTAGTGTTCTAAGTTCAGTGATAGCTCAGTGAGTGACTAGGGTGTAAAGTGTATTTTAGTCTTACGTTGTTTTGTGTTGTGTAAATACACGGATTTAATATAAGTGGTGTTTTCCTACAATTGCGAACCCGAGTACGTAACAATACCTTGGGTTAATTATTTTTTGGGAGTCTTTAAATATATATATATATATATACATATAAAATATAGTCTATAAGACTAGCGTTCTATGTTATGTAAAAGCATAATTTAAAAAAGCTATAGTAATTTATCAAAATCTATAAACGTACAGAAAGTAATTTCTGGAGTATAATGTACGATTTTTTTAATTATTCTGTCAAAATTATATGTGTCCATTAACTTTGGTTGACAAAACTAAATAATTTGAGAAATAAAACTGTAGGTCAGTGTTTTTCAATGTTTTCAAGATACAAGCCCTTAGCATACTAAAAAAATTGCGACCCACTGCCGCCTAACTAACAATTTTTCTTAATCTTAATTTTTTTTTAACCTTTTAAAAAATTAAATCCATTTTTCTTTGTTATCAAGTAAATATTTTGTCTTTGTTTTTTTTAGTAACACTAAAATACCATCTACGACCTCTTGCAAAGACCTCGCAACTCCACTGGGGGCCACGACCCACACTTTAAAAAACATTGCTGTCGGTAATAAGACTAAATAAAAAATTACAGCACATATTATTTTTATTCATATATAATTTGTGTGTATGTGTCATTAGGATATATTTTATGAAAACAATGCATTTGATATAGATGGTCTCCCGAAAGAACGGCAACAGAAATTGCAGAAAGCCGTCCTCTTCTGCCTATGATCTTGCTAGAAGAACAAGAAATAGAGGAAAGGGTTGCTGAACGAATTCAGGTATTGTAAAAATTATATCATTTTAAAAGCATTCTGACTAAAATATAATGAAGGAAAAGCAAATTTTACTGTTCATACTGAGATTATTAATATGAATGTTTGGTTGGTTGTTTACACATCTAATGTGTGAAGCAGCTACATTCACTTAAATTACACAATTAAATTAAGTAATTTAAAAGTAGGTAATGTGAAACACATACATAAAATTCCCAGAAAAAGTATAGCTGTTGAGAAATATTAAAATTTTATTTGATTAAAAAAAGTACAGCTAATAGATAGGGCTGCAATAATGACATGTGTGTCTGAGTTATTTCGAGTAAACCACGGGCTGTTGCTTGTGGGAAGTACCTATGTTTTTATCCATCTTATATATATATTGAATCCATATAATATGGATTCAATTTAAATACCTGTAATCACAGTATACTGGAGACTAACAGTAGTCAATCTACATACATGTGATATTCGAGTAACGCACACATAGACACCTCTCATGGACGCGATATCTCGGAATGGTTCGGGACAGTTTTTTCCGCACCCGTCCGAGATATCGCGTCCATGAGACGTGTCTATGTGTGCTATGCTCGAATATTACTTATATGTAACATTGACTTCTGTTAATCTCTAAGTATTCTGTGCTATAATGTCTCAGGATTAATTTCAGATTATGCAAGTATCTTTGCTGCTTTGCATTTTTTTTTATTGAAACAATGTTTTTGAAGTAAAAGCCTCTTTAGCCGCGTTAACTTCTCACTATATTCCCCCGCCTGCCCTCCATTTATTCCTACTTTCACGTCCGTTAACCCTTCCTTTCCTACCTTTGCCCTACTTTTCAACTACCATCCCGCTAACTCCCTCCTACCTCCCCTACCTTTCCCACTACCTAATCTTACTATCTACCTACCTTGCTTCTAACTGCCCCTACCTTCCCGCTGCATTCCCCTACCTTAACCCTATCTTCCCCTACCTTCCTTATACCTTTATCTATCTACCTCCTACATTCCTATGCCCAGCCCTGTCTTCCTTCTACATTCTCCCGTCGCTCTATCTTTCCCCATCTATCACCTTCCTCCCACTATTTCCCCTCTCCCCTATCTCTCCCTTTCTATCTTCCCATCCCTGTCTCACCCTCCCCCAATCTGCCCCCTCTCCCTTAAAGCCCCTCCTAACTCATATCTTTCCCTCCACCCCTATTTCCCTCCTACCCCCTATCTCTCCTTTCTTCCATCTCCACCTTCACCAATTTCCCCCTACCCATATCTCCCTTCTCCCCCTATCTTGTCCTCTCTCCCTCCTCCTAGCCCCTTCTACGCTCTCCCCATCTCCCCTCTTGCACTCTCCCTTATTCAATTTTTCTTCAATTTTCCATTTTTTTTTAATAAATTTGAAAATATTTGTATAATTTTGGTTAAAATTGAACATGCAAACGAAATAAATATTTTTAAAAAACCGGCCAAGTGCGAGTCACTCGTGCACCGACGGTTCCGTACAAACCTGTATACATGATAGCAACAATATACTCGTGTCAACTGTAAAATAACCAAAATATTTTTATTATATGAATACATATATGATGTAACTAAATATTTACGGTTTCCGCAATTTTTTCTTAATCTGTGATATGAGACGTTGCTTTGTACCAAATTTGAAGATTCCGAGTACACGGGAAGTACCCTGTAGGTTGCGAGTTTCGAAAATTTGCAGAAAATCGCGGCATAAACGACTGTATCTTTTGATTGCGTAGGTTTTTTCAGAGCTCCAAGGGACAGTAGACTTGAGTATCTATATATATAATAAAATCGTAGGAAAGTCAAAACTGTACATTGAATATTTTTTGAAAAGAATACTTGGGGCGTGATCTACAATCGATGTCGAAGCCAAAAATATAGTTTTTAGAATTTTTGTCTGTTTGTCTGTATGTATGTCCGGGGTAAACTCAAAAAGTACTGCATGGATTTACTTCAAATTTTGCATGAATATTACTAACAGGTGGGTCAACATATAGGCTACATATTATCACGCTATCACCTACGGGGAGGAGCTGTGTGGAGTAAACGAAGTACGCGCGGACGAAGTCGTGGGCAACAGCTAGTTTGATATAGATTTCAGCTTAATACCTCCACGCGTTCCTGAGAAAAAGGGTCTTGACAGACGGACGGATAACAAAGTGATCCTATAAGGGTTCCGTTTTTTCATGTCGGGGTACGAAACCCTAAAGAACTATAAATACAGTATTTATTTTAATAAAAATCTAAATATTTTAAATATTTAAAATACTTAAATTTTTATTAATCATACAAATAATTGCCCCCATTAGGTTTCAAACCGGAGTCCATTTCATAGTTAACATGTTTCGTATTCGCTCGTCCAGGGATAGCATGTTGCTGACGCGAATCCATTTGATTTTCTCCTGCCAGAGATCGTCCAACGCGGCTAAAGAAGTTTTTACTTCAAAAAACTTATAGCACGCTGGTGACTTATAAGTAAAGTTAAAGCTCCTGTAGCCGCGTTACGTGATTTTTAATGGAAACAAAGTTATTGGTTCGCGTAACCGTCACGCTCGCGGCGTAAAAGCAAAGTGAAAGCTCATTTTAGCTGCGTTAAATGATTTTTGATTGGAAAAAATTAATTGGTTTCTGTTGATGCGCCAATTCATACTGTTCTGAGACGTGTTGCACCACAAACATACCGCCCCGTTGGTCGAGTGGTTAGCGACCCTGACTACGCAATCGACGAGGCTCGGGTTCGATCCCCGACGAGGACAAGCATTTGTGTGATGAGCATACATGTTTGTATTTCCGGGTTTAGGTGTTTATTATGTATAAAAATATTTATATATGTATTTCTACGTATTAGTATCATTGACTAACACCCCACAAGCAAATAATTTGCTTACTTTGGGGTTAGATCAGTAAGTGTAATTTGTCCCGTGAATATTTATATTTATATTTATTTATATTTAAACATCTCGTCAAATAGTTCGGTTATGTTTTGTATTTTATTAGTTTTTAGTTTACCTAGATCAGTGTTTCCCAAACATTGTTCTGCCATGGCCCGGTAATTTTCGCACTGCCACTTTGTGACCCACTTACTTTTAAACTTAAGCTGGTTCCATTAAATAAAATAATATATATTTATTAATAGTAAAAATTAGCACTAAATTTTTGTGCGCAGTATGGATCTGCTGCTTATTTTGTACTAAAGAATCCAAGTTCACGGAAAATGACGAAAGTTTTATCCTAACGTCTGAATCCATTTCAAGTCGGTTTCTATATTTTTATTTTTAAGGTAAACTAGTGTTGAAAACCCAGCTTTACATTTATAAGCTGTGAAAAAGAAATTAAAAGTGTTGTTGCTTGATAAGCTAATTTTGTTTATTCTTGACGATAAGAAAACGAAAAATCTATCAGTTGTCGATCGACAGTAGGTAATATTCTTAAAACAAAGAGGGAATGTTGCGACACGGAATTTTATTTTGATGGCCCGGTACCGGGTCGCCACCCGGCAAATGGGAAACGCTGACCTAGATAAATCTTAGTAGTCGCTTAGAGGCTGCTGCCTGCTAGTGTTGTAATAACAGTGTCTTGTGTCACAGGTAACACTTAGAGGTCAGGATTGTCAACTGTTAATAAGGACACGATTACAGTGATGACATTTTTCCCCGTGTTGGTTCCGGGCCTCTTTGAAGAATAGGCCAACTGCCGTAATGCCAGGCAGGTCGTAAAAGGGGACCGATTAGCTATGCAAGTCCCTACCATTGTGGTTACTAGGTGTCAGAGCTCTGGATTTTCTCGCCCGGGTCTGGTACCACCGCCTTACTTATTCCTGCCGCACTAGCGTCAGTGCTTGTCGCTGTCGTGAGCAACACACCATTAACATCTCTTTATAGGCGATGGTATCCTTCAGGAGATCCATCTGCTTGTTTGCTATTTTACGATATATATATATATATATATATATATATATATATATATATATATATATATATATATATATATATATATATATATATATATATATATATATATATATATATATATATATATATATATATATATATATATATATATATATATATATATGATTTGTGTGCTAAGCACAGTTGTTTATATACCTGTGTTTCTGTGTTCACATTTTTTTATTTACCTATCCTTGACGAATACACGTAATATATGAAGTAAATTTTTATTTTAAGGTGAGCCCAATTTGTGCTAAATGTTCATTTTTTTTTTGCAGAATAGTGGAAACATAGTGGCAAACGTTGAGGATATAACATTAAAAGAGTCTGCAATTCCTGAAAAACAAGTGTTAGATGTGCGTTTCTTCATTTGTTTTTTTTTCTTTATTTTTATTATTTTTGTTGTTGTTTCAGTATGGATACATTAGGTCTTGGATTGTACAGTTCATTTTGAAGTTAGTAATAAAGTTTACCTGAAGAAACATAACTTGTCCAAGACTATTTTGTTCAGGTGAACCACCTTACACGTCATGGGAATTAATAATGTTAACACGGACGGGACAGTATTTATTAATTATTTAATTAACGATGTGTGGTGGTCGGTGGATTTCTTGTTATTACGATGGATTTTCATAGTTGATAAAGCGTCAGTGAAATTTTTCGTAGACTGAAACGGGAACGATTTAGCTGATGGCTGAGTGATTAGTAAAAACTATTTAGATGTTATTCAGGGATCCCGAGAAAAAGCTTTTTAGTGATTAAATAGTAACTTAATCAAGTTTGTATATGTAGGTATACATACATACCTAATTTTTTTGGAAATTACTGGTTACTACGACTTTCGAAAACAGATTTTTCATAAGGTATCGACGTTTTGAGATGCTAGGAAGCTTTTCTTTATTTACGATGATTTCAATATATCTGTTTGTATGTAATAGGTAGGTATGTGTATGTAAACCTCCCTAATTTGAACAGCTTAGTCAATCGAAATGTGATTGACTAATTATATTAAAAGTTATAAAAAATTTGCCGGAACATGTATTTTTTATAATTACTAGACAAATATACCGATTGATTTCAAAATTTTATCAGTTCTTTTCCTCATAACACTGCAAAACGGGTCAAAATTTGTTATTTGCACAAAAAAAAACTCTGCAAACCGGGTCAAAATTGGTTATTTGCACAGAAAAGATATCAAGTAAAAGTAGTAAGTAGGCGGGACAATCATAGTACTGTAGTAAGCGGAGCTGCACGTAGTCCAAAGATAAATTGTCTGGAAAAATTGGATCAAAATCGGTCAATTTATTTGGGATTTATTAATAACGAACGTTTTTGAAAGAAAATATGTTTTTTTATATTATTGTTACGTACTCGGGTTCGTTATTGTAAGAAAACACCACTTATATTAAATCCGTGTATTTACACAACACAACACAACGTAATACTAAAATACGTTTTACACAATAGTCACTCGCTATACTTACTATCACTGAACTTAGAATAAAACACTTCCCGCTTCGCACTTGTCACTTGATGTATCGCTCTCGATCGCTTGATAAAAACTGACTTGTGTTTGTCAACATCTCTGTATTTATAGGCAGGGGAGAGTCCTAGCTGGATCCAGAAAAATCTAAATGTATCGGGAAACAATGAATCACTTCTTATCGTAAACATGTTATGAGTCATAAATCCTAGTACACGCTACTTTCAACCTTATGCCATATCCCACAAAGTCCATTATGGCATAGCCCAGGTAAACTATTTGTTTGTCAATAGGAGTAGCTATCTCTTTCTTTTATTTCTAGATAGTTACCGCGCGCGCTCCAATTCTACAAGCTTCTAGATTATTCGTAACATTATTGTGACATTTTCAGCCTATACGTTATATCGATCAAATAACATTTTAGAGCTCAAACATTGCGTTGAATGCCATTCAAAAAATCAAAATCGATCATCATTCCCAAAATATACATTTTCAAAAAAATAAATTACGTTATGCCTATTTCGTAAATTACTGTTGTTTATAACAGTTTAGATTTTTAAACTGTAAAAGAATCTATGCTTAGGTATAGTTTTGTTCCTCAATTTAGCGGAAAGTTTCCGGGATAGCCTGCAGTGTCAACCGGTATACAGTTTTTTTTGGAACGAAGTTCCTTACGGCAGGCTTGGAGGGGATAGAGATTTTGCTGCGCGACCGAACTGAAAAAAATGTGATAGTAAAACCGTAAGAAAAATGCGTGGAATAAAAGCGTTAAATGAGACGTGCGCAGGCGCGACAGTTGCGTACACGAGCGAGTAGTGCCGTTTAGCCGAAGGAAGTTCGTTCCTACCTGGTGTCCCGCGACACCACATCATTTTTATTTCCATAAAACCCATTTAGTTTTTTCACAAAATGACGGCACTTCCGCCCTTTAATTTATAAGTATTTTGTGCATTTACATTAAGTACATCAGACTGAACCTATCTATAAAAAATAACTCCTGCCATTTTGTGCAAGAAAAATTCTATTGTCTGTTATACGAATTATAGCATGCGTTTTAATTGTGTGTAAGGATGGGTTCGGGGAGTTATGCGAGCGGTCAGTGGAGGCCATGCTGGGCGCGGGTGGGGGCGGGGGCGGGGCGGAGGGGGCGGGGGTGAGTCTGCTGGCCGACACCACCCGCGGGGACTCCTCCGCCCACCTGCCGCCGCCGCGCGCGCACATGGAGCCCGCCGGAGAACACGACACCACGCTCTTCGCCAAATGTAAGTAGAGGAACAAATAACACATTAATGCAAAGGTCGCGAAATAGGCAATTGCAGGTCGAGTATGAGTTTGAAGTTCGAGCCGCAGGCGAGGGCTTCAATGATACAAAATAGGTAATTGCCATTTCCGCCGAGGTATATACGGGCTGTTTTTTTAGCCTACTATGAACCTGAATAGGAACCTATTGAAGGAGTGTACTCAGTATTACCTTACTTTTTGACCTAAATAAATAATTAAATCATATTCCCTTTGATATCAACGTACTCGCGGTGTGGGTCAAAGAGCTATGCTCTACGTTAGCACAAATAACATAATAGTTACTGTAGCGAGCGCCACGCAGGTCGCGGGGTCCCTCTCGTCTTCAGTTCTGCTAAATCATTGCAACGTCCGGTGTGTTTCTGTGTAATACAATAAGCTAGGTACCTCACGTATTTTTGTGATAGTGTTTGACTAATAATAACAATGTAATATTATGTTCCAATGAAGAATATTGGGATATGGAACGTACCTAGGCATAACGTAATAATTGTGTGTCCCAAATTGCCAAATACAGAAAAATAATTAACAATTGTGATTATTGTAAAATGTTATTAATGATTAATTAATCAAGTTCGGTCATTGTGAAAAGGATAACTCCATTTCCGCCAGAAACACTAAGGTAAATATGAGCTATGTTCTAACTATTCGTGCCTAGTTTCTTTTTAAAATTATAACACACTTAAACATTTCTTATTATTTAGTGCCTAGGTATTTTGCCTGTCTTTCTTAATGTATTTTAACCAAGTACAAATTACGAAGGGAAAATGAATCAAGCAGTTTAACGGTCAAACAAAGGAAATAATAATTCTGGCTAGTTCGACTGTTGAATCGAACTAGTGAGAACATTTCAAAAATAATTCTCGCTAGTTTGACGATCGAACAAATGAGAAAAATATTTTCAGTAGTTCGATAATCGAACTAATGAATCGAAGGAGGTAGATTAATTATATTTATATTATCTACCTAGATACCTACTACTGATATGGTGAATCGAGAAGACTAGCGTAACGACTACGACGATTATGGTACCCATGAGTTACAAAACTTGACAATATTTCAATTAGGTACTATTTTCTTGGTTATTTAACACTAAAATATTTTTAAATGTGTTTATTCGATATGTATAAGTGTAAATTGTCACGGGTTTGATACCGCCCCACGGTTACAAAAACATCCTGTGAAGTGCATTTCTAAAAACGCAAGGAAATAAAACATACTTTTACGTAGATAATAAATTTAATTTCTTTTGACTTGACTGAAAGCAGGATGCCATTGTTATTTGGCTTCCAATCTTAGATCAGGTAGACAGCAATCAATATTTATTTCAGTTTCGGAACCGTTGGAACTGATTTTTATTTTTTTATTATTAAAATAAGAGTATCGAGACGAACTCCTTGCTTTACGCTAAAAATTTTTTCTCCGATTGTGCCGAAAAGTAAACGCGTTTGTGGCTATACAGACACGTGAACGAGTTCTTAATGCAAATTAGGTACAACCCAACACGCCTTTTCATGACACATTCTTGTTCCAAATTGGAAAAAACGTGCCGGCAATGACTAATTTTTCGGTGTACCAAATTAAAAAAGTACGATAATTCGCGTGCTCTTTATTCAAACGTAATAACACTATTTCCGCGCATGTTTGAGAAATAAACATTTATTAACGGACCAGCATGAGATACATATATGTAGATAACATATTATAAAAATCACACACACAATATATATATATATATATATATATATATATATATATATATATATATATATATATATATATATATATATATATATATATATATATATATATATATACTATGATATTTTTGATAACGTCATCTACCTGCCTCTGTGTCCTCTATTTCGCGTCAGAAAGGGTTTTTCTTATACTCACTTTTTTATACAAGAAAACTACACACACCCACAACATAATACAGCTAACTACAATTATAGAACATAGGATTTGTGGTTATACCATATATGTGCCCTACAGTGCTGCTAAAGGGGTTCAACTCAGGATATGATAGGCGTGAGCCTGGCGATATTTTCAATAAGCCCCCACACTGATTTTGTAGCACTGAATAAGAGATAAACAGACGGTTCTCCTGATAGTGAGAACCACTGCATGTAATCACCTAAGAAGTCTGTAATGCGTTGCTGTCTATTTGACGGGGATGCAATGTTAAATGAACAATTTAAATTACTACCTACTCGTACCCCATACCATACCCGAAGGCATCTAAGTTTAACGTTACTGATAATGATCATGGTTCGAACAAATTCGATGTTACTGAAGACTTTAATTTACAAGAACTCAATGCCCACATATTATACCACGGGACCTAGTACCTTTGGCCAGTCGTGAGTGCACTTCCATTCGAACTTTTGAGGAATATAAACTTAAAGATATATATTTACGCTGTCATCGACTCCGTAAAATGGTAGTGGGTAAGCATTTGCATAATCACTACAGAACAGGTAAGGCAATGGTACCGTTAGTTTTTACAAAAGCCGTCCCTAAGTTAAAATCTTTTATTTGCCTGAAATATGGTTACAAGATCTCGTACGCCATGTTGATGCCCAAGTCAAAGTAGGTATTTGAAGTCTGTAGATCTATTTACAATTGAACATTTTTATTTACTAAACAGTCTCTATGAACGAATAGAAAAAGCGAGCGCGCCGCGCTCTCATTGGTCAAATTAGCGCACGCTTCCCCGGCTTCCTATTACACAATTCTACGTATTACTCGAAATCACTCCCACAAATTGCAGAAAAGTGATATGGAGGTTTATACATGGGGCACACTAAAAGTTTTGCACTTCTAGCTAATCCGAACTATTTGAATCTCGAATGTTATATTTTTAAAACGTTGCAACCTTCTTAGTAATAAAAAAACAATTGGCGGGAAATGATTTGTCAATTGTTTTTTTGTCACACATCAAAGTTCTACGTACGCAACGAAAACTGAATTAAGTCGAAAAGATTTTAGAGCGCTGATTTTTTATGATTTTAAAAATTCTCTATCTCCGCAAGACTGTGCCGCTCATCTTCAAAATGCTTTTGGGAGAGAAGCACCTCGTTTGAGCACCGTGAAGCGATGGTTTGCTGAATTTGAGAGAGGTCGAGTTTCTTTACATGACGAATTTCGTGAAGGGCAGCCTTCAATTGCCGTCAACGAAAATAATGTGGCTACTGTTAAGCGGTTAATTGAAGAAAACCCCCGGTTTACCTATGAGACAATTCGAGGACTATTGGGGATTGGTATGAGCCAAATTCAGAAAATTTTACACGAAAAATTGAAAGTTCGGAAACTTTGTTGTCGTTGGATCCCTCATGAACTGACAGCGGAGCAGAGGCGGGCTCGCGTGGAAAGGTGCTCACAGATGCTACTGAAGTACGACCACGGACATTCTAATGCTGTTTATGACATTGTCACAGGAGACGAAACTTGGATTTATTGTTTTGAACCCGAAAAAAAACAGCAATCTTGTGAATGGGTGTTTGAAAATTCGAAAGAACAGTTCTCATTTTTCAATTTTTCTGTTCAAACAAACAAAACAAAAGACAGGCGAGAAACGTTGGTAAAAAAATTATCGCGTTTTTTTCTCAGCTACGGGTTCCATCTGTACAATTCCACTTGAAGATCAAAAGAGGGTTAATGCCGAGTGGTATTCTACCATTTGTTTACTCAGGGTGTTAAAAAAGTTCGCGAAAGACGACCCAAAAGCCGCATTCTCCTACACCACGATAACGCTTCTTCACACACGGCCAACAAAGCAAAGTCATTTTTAGCTTCCGAAAAAGTACATCTCGTCACTCATCCTGCGCGTAGCCCCGACCTAGCACCCTGTGATTTCTGTATTTTCCCCAAAATCAAAGATTTGATGAGAGATTTTACTTTTACCAACTCCGAAGAGGCAGTGATAGCGTTCAATCAGCACGTAGAAAACATTAGAATTTATTATTATTAATTAGAACGTAGAAAACAGCCTTCAGATCTGTGGTCCTCCTGTTTTAAAAAATGGTTCGGTAGCATGAAAAATTTTTTAAAATGTAAAGGAGATTTTTTGGAAAAGCAAAATCTTTTGCAATTTTTTTTTTGTATTCAAACACTACATTTACTATAATTAAATATTTTAAACCTTTTTTTTGTTTACACAATTGGCAAATCTTTACAAGGGCTGCCGAATAGAACTCGGATTAACCGAGTCAAAAAAAATAGATATTACATGCAACTTATGTAACGCAGCGAAATGACCGCAAAAGTGCGGATACTTAAATTTTATGATTTCTAGCTCTCTAGTAAAATTAGATTTTGGATGTTGATGATAGATATTATGTAGCTATAACACCAACTATATCCCGATTTTTATTATCAGATTGTTTCTGTCCCACTATGAAAGTAAATCTAAAGGCACATTCATTTTAAGATTTTGAATAAAATGTATGTATAAAATATAAGCGTTTCGGTTTTTTATCATCTGTAGCATCCAATCCATAACGAGACGACACTTCTATGGTGGCGCCAGAAATAGGTAATTCGGTGGTACCGTTTCCAAATAAGTCGTCTCTGAACTTTTCGCATCGTCGCAGAATTTATTAGGTATATTGTTTTTTTTATGTCATAAGATAGCAATCAAACAGAGAGCTCTTCTGGTGGAAGAGAATCGCCTATAAATACCAAAGTTGTTAATGGTCCGTTGCTATCTGTGTGGCGGAATGGCAATGCCACATGCAAAAGTCAACCGGTTACCCTATCCTCCAAACCGGAACATGATAATGACAAGAATTGACACTATTGCGGCAGGAATAAGTAAAGCGGTGGTACCAAATACCGGGGCGTCATTGAAGAAATCTAGTACCTAGTAGTCACGATGATAGTGACACTTATAGCCAATCGCCTTTTACGCTCTGTCTGGCAGAACGGCAATAGTCTATTCTTCAAAGGAGCCCGAATCAACACAGGGGACAAAGTGACTTTACCTGGCAGTAAAAGGGGATAATACATAAAATTCCTTAGGTTTGGGTTCTTAGATTGTATAATTAATCAAGATTTTTGGAACGGAGTTCCTTATAGTACATTATCGTTTGCGGGCTGATAGGCTAGACCGAAAAATGTGTAAATAAAAAAAAGCACAAAAATTCGACCATTTTACAGTGATCTTTGAAGCACTTCCCGATCATCTAAGAAACTAATTTTTTTTAATCGATTCAGATTGCCGTCAGTTTTGATAATATTCAAAAATATTTTATAACTTTAACATTTGATAAATACCCTCTTTATTAATTTAAATAATTATGACTAAACTGTGAACGGGGGTCTCGCTCCCTGGTCTTTTATCGAAGTTTTAATATAAATGACTCGTTCGTCCAGTAAAACTTGACACCTGTCACGGTCTGAGATAGGGATCTCCATTCCCAACTTACTTTTTTAAAAATTAAATTTTTAATAGAAATACTTACTTCTTTTAAGCAATTGGTGACGTGCCGCTGCCTGATTTCGAAAAAGGTAAACTATTATTGTATTATAATTCAACCTAGTCTGTATAGTAAATAACAAAGACTCTGTCCGATAGGTTGCTAGCTTTATGCCATTATAATTATATAATATGTAATTATTTTATGGATATTGATAAATATATTTTGTAATTTATTTAATTTTGGCACGAATGTTTTACCAGTTGTTATTTTTGTACATAGGTTTTTTGATTATATCATTGAATCATGTCTCTTTCGGGTTGCATCAGACCGACGAGCACCGCTTTGCATGTCTGTAAGAAGTGAATAGGACTTCCTTTCTAAACTGACACACTTGGCTTCTTGTAAACGATGGATACGTCCTCGAACTAAATATTTGATAGTTGGGTGTCGGACAGTGTTTTTGTTACTAAATGTATATATGTTATAGCTAAATACTAACAAACCATGCATGATCACAGAAATCCCCGAAATTCCTGAAATCCTGCCTCCTGAATTGCCAGCTCCTCCTGTTCCGGTGAAGTTAGTATTTGCTTTCCTAATAAACTTATTTAATTTGCAACTTTTTGCAACTATGTGGGACTTCTGCTATGCCACTGATACCACAGATTATATTATAATAGTTACTACCGAACAAACTCACCGAAGGTCCGTATACCTATTCGTTTATTGTTTTACTAGCTGTTTCCCGCGACCCACTTAGTGGTTTCAGCCGAATGAGTAAAATGAAGTATCGTGTGTGGGTGAGGTACTTAATATTTAAAGAATTAGCGTAGCTTTTTCCGCGCGATTTCGTTACGTGACGATTTTCACAATCGCACTACAAATAATTCGCGTTAAGGAACTTAGATCCAAAATGGATTCCCATAAGAAACGTATTTTTAGTACAAGTACATAATAAAAAAAACTTAACTATATTATTATTGTATATTCTTAGCAATGAAACGATTGAAAAAATCACTGAAGAACCAATTTCTGAAACAAAAGAAAAGCCAGCTGATAATGCAATAGAAGAAATAGTATTAGAAGTAAGTATTTTTAACACTATGTATACCCTGTCGATGTCGGACATTGTGGCGTAAAAAGCGAACTTTGGCTCAAAATGTCACTGCATGAACGTTAGCATCTAGTAGTCAATATCGTGACATTTGGGAATACTGAATATTCTTCAAATGGCCAGACGGATATCTGTACATTTTTTTATGGGATAGCAAAGAAGTATTTCGCCGTATTCCGGTCCGGGCATACTTTGACCATAGACCATTCTGCTAGGCAGTTCGTAAGAAGCGAACGATTGGCTATAAATGTACTACCCTATGTGATAGAGTCCTGCAAATTCTCGCCTAGGTATTTGGCACAACCGCCTTACATATTCCTGCCGCAATAGCGTCAATGCTAGCAGAGTCGCACGATGAACATAATATTGAGTCTATAGGCGATGGTTATCTCTACATCAGGGGAGCAGTCTGCTTGTTTGATGTTATGATATCAAAAAGACTATTCTGATGGAAGGAAGTAACCATCGCCTACCTAAACATCAAAGATGTTAAATGGTGTGTTATTGTGTGCCAGGGTTAAAACACAACATGCATAAGATTACCGGTAACCTTGCTAACTAAACCAGAACACGAAAGCGACAAACACCGACGCTACTGTGTCAGAAATAGGGAAGCCGGTGGTACCAAATCAGGACGAGTTGTTGCAGAACTCTACCCCCTTAGTTACAAGTCACAATGTTAACTGGTAGACACTAATTGACCTTAAGTTGCCTAACAATAAGTTTAACCGCCTCCTTGGTCGGGTAGTTAGCGAGTAGCGACCCTTATGCAGTCGATGGACCTCGGGTTCGATTCCTGATAGGCATTTGTGTGATGAGCAGTTTGTTTTTATTATGTATATCTAATTTCTATGTATTAGTATCGTTAATTTAAAACTTATATCACAAGCAAATAATTTGCTTCTTTTGGTGCTAAATCAATTCGTGTATTTTGTCTAGGTGATATCCATTTATTTCATTCATAGAATTATAACGCATAAGTGAATGATTTCATTTTAGGATTCATACATTCGGGATAAGATTATAATTTGCTTGCTTTGGTGCTAAATCAATTCGTGTATTTTGTCCAAGTGATATTCATTTATTTCATTTAAATTAAAAGGGGATGAAAATATGGTTTGTTTTGATACATTCAGGATAAGCTTATAATTTTATTGACTGCTTTCAATACTAGACTGTGATATATTTTCTAATGCAGACGGATTCTTGTGGTAGTTTTTATTTTAATTAATTCGATTTTGTTATGTAGGTACAGCTTTATATTTTTTTAAATCTGGGATGAAATCATATCTATTTAAAAAAAATTAATTCAAGTGATTTTTAACATAAGCCTGACCCGATGTTGATCCTGGAACGACCTACAAACTAGCTAAATCTTTGAAAATATGGCACAAATTTTTTTCTTTCTTTCCTTATAGTGAAATATATTCTTCTGTAAATTAAAATTACTTAAAAATATATATTTTTTAAATGTGCAGTATACACATATTACATTAATTTCGTTTTATTATAGAAATAATATTGACGTAAAGCGATTAATGTCTGTAAAAACTAAAACGGCATTCTATAATATAGCCATATATATATATATATATATATATATATATATATATATATCTATGGTGTATTGCAATCTTGCACATTTCTATATAAACGAAAGATTGGATGGAAATGTGTAATTTTGGTGGGGCTAAAATATTCAGCTATTTAATCACAATTTCATTCTTTCAAGATTTATTGGAATCGTAAAAGTTGTCAAGTGCTTACATAATTTATGGAACACATTTTCATAAACAAAACGATTATTTCTTTTTCATCTAAAGACGTACAATTTTACCGGCAGTCAAAAATATCGTCTTAAAAATTGTTTACTGTCTTTATATATAATAACAAAAGTGAACAGTAACACAGAAAGTAGGTATTTGTCAAATGCAAAGTAATATTTATAATTATTTGAGGGTAGTTACTATTGGTATCACGAAGTCATCAAAAGCAAAAGTAGAAATGGTAAAGATTTTTTTATTGTTTTATCAAATTCGATATATATCTTATATTGTTTACGTTAAAGCTAAATTTGCTAATTATTACGTACTTTAAAGTAATCATAAATTTGTGTCAAAAAAGTTATCTCTAAATATTTAACTGTTTCGTAAAAATGTTATTATTTTAAATTTGCCGCGTACTTACTTATTTTTTTGTTAGGGCTGGAAGGTATAATTACGACTGATTAAATTAGTAACGGCCCTAAAGTAAGTGGACAAACAGGTTTGTACTCGACGGTGTGTTAATCTATTTCTACTATGTGGTGATTACTACTCGCCTTGTTACGTTTGTCGACTTAGGTAATTAGCTGTAACTACTTACCTACCTAAATAAATATTTTTTATTTAGGTTTTTTTTTAAATATTTTTACTACTTTACGTTGATAATCATAAGTTTAACGTCTCTAATCAAAAGTCTATTTTTTATTAGTTATTCTAATGTTGAGGCCACATTTACGCCCGAAGGTTCGTTGTCGCGATGAAACTTTGTGGTTGAGTTACGACGAACTATACTCGGTCGACAATAGTCTATCTTACAAAGTCGCGGTAAAAAACCCGAAGGTTCATGTTTTAACGAAGTGGTTGACGAAACCAAGAAACTTCGCGATAGTGCGGTAATGTAGCCATACCATTACGGTAATAATAAAACAGTACAATAAAAGTTTCCCGAGAATATGTGACCGCCTTGTTCACCGTGGAAAAACCACAAAGTTTTATCTTGACCATTCCGTGCCACAAATCTTCGCACGCTACTGTAGCCCCATCACCATTAGGATAAACGAAATATTAATCAACATCCACAAATATCTCTGCTCTGCTGCGAGTTGGACGGAGGTTGTATAGGTACAGATACATTACGCTCGCGTTAAAAATGCAATCCATCAGTGCATCAACCGTTTCGTTTGAAAGAATGACTTGAGTCACTGTGAACTTGACTTTCTAATTATAGGTGATTTGATTGGTTATGTCGCCTCTGTGGTCCGGTATTGGAGTTGACCACACGAGGTACCGGGTTCGATTCCCAAATCGGGCATTTAAAAAATGTATTTTGTCAGTTTTCTTTGTTGATTTATTAGATTTTTTAATTGGCTAAATCTTTTTTTATTTTACAATGTTTATGCCTTACGGCACTCCACTATTAAGCTGTAATACTGTGAAGATCACGGTCGTTTGCCTTGTTAATGTTACCTGCCGCTTACTGAGCTGACCCGCCCATATAGATATTTATGCAAACTTTCATCCACTATTTCCGCTCATTAGGGCTTGATTTTAAAAAAGTCTATTAGACCCTGGATCTTCAATTATCTCCAGGCTAAATTTCAACAACATGGGTGTAGCCGTAAAAGCAAGACAGATAAACTGACTTCCGCGTTTATAATATTACTAGATGACTCGTGCAGCTTCACGAGCGAGTAAATTAACATGTCGAACATATCACAGTTTTTATACAAACTTGCAGCCCCCAAGAGGTTGATTTTTGAAAATAAAGGTTAGCTTATCTTGGACCCCGTTCTTCAACTATCCCGATGCCAAATTTCATGGTTTAGCTGTGAAAACATTACCCACTTTCGCATTTATTATATTAGTATGGAAGTTTTGACTGGGATAAGTGAGAGTTATATTACAGCATTATATATATATATATATATATATATATATATATATATATATATATATATATATATATATATATATATATATATTAGTATGGACAGTATTGACTGGGATATTTAGATTGCTAATACAGCATTAATTGATTTTGGCAATCTAAAGTCGTTTGAAGTAAAATAATTTATGGTCTTGTTCTCCGATTGCTTTATTGTAAAATTTAATAAAATATGTAATGTTTTCAGGAATTACGAGAGGAACCCCAAGTAAAACGGCGTCGCAAAAATAAATTAATTATAGACAAATCCATAAAGTTCAGCTCTCAGTATATGGCGTCGAGACTTGAAAATATAAATGTGGAACTACGATGCGAGGTAAATACACCCATCACCTTGTTGAAATATATATATAATTTAAATCAAAAATAATTATCTCGATATGACTATTAGCTCCCGAGAAATTCGGGGGCAAACGTACATAAGTTTACGAAAGTTGAACATACTTGGATGCCTAAATTGATCACCATACTCAAATATTATCGAATTACAAAAATGTTACATACATTTATGTATGTCGAACTGATAAGTTCCATTTTTTTGCCCAGGTGTCGGCAACCTTTTGAGTCTGAAGAACTTACATTTTACAAAATTTTAAAGTTTTAAAACTTTGTTGCAAACAAATATAATTTAAAAATAAACGATGCGTACAATTGTCTGAAAGAAGAAATTGTGCCTAATATTCGTTAATCTATTCAGAAGTTGCGTATTGCGAAACTAAAGAGCCGCAGTTTCACATCCAAAGAGCCACATGTGGCTCGCGAGCCGCGGGTTGCTGACCCCTTTTTAGCTGGTTAAAATCACTGTTAATCTCACTATACTAAAGGGTACGAGGTGATCACATTCGAGCCGAGGTATGGTATCGTCATAAATCATAATTCTATTACCCTATTATTTACCAACTCTTAAAGGTGATGTTATTGAACAAATAATTCGTAAAAATGTATGTATGTGTGTGCGTTCAGAAGTTATGTGAACATCTCATAACTTTTGAACGGCTTGCCCGATCAAAACGCGGTTGATGACATTTAATTGGATTCCACTCAACTTAGACTTCCTGAACCTGAACTAATTCGGTCCAGATTTTGAGACAATTTTAAAAAGTCTCAAACTTTTGGCGAAACAGTATTTTTTGTTATATATGTATATTATTTATATATATATATATATATATATATATATATATATATATATATATATATATATATATGTATATATATATTGTGACTAACTTACAGATCAATGTACCGATTGAGTACAAAATCTAATCAGCTCTTTTACTCAAAAAGCTGCGCCGGAAGCTTAAATAGCATCACAAAATCGATTTATCTGTTCGGAAGTTATCGTAGACAAAACATTTTGAAAAAAGTGTTTTTCCGACCTTCTATATTTTTTTTTTTGTTACTTCAAAAAACTACGTCAAATTCAGTTTCAAAAATGAAAATGAATCAAGGTTTCAAACGTTACAGCTTTTCAATTATTATTAATATTGTATTGTCTAAGCTAACTTACACAATATTTCAATGCCATTCGAAAGAACAAAATATAGTTTTTCAAAAACCAAATGACTGTCATTTTTAACTCAATTTAGATTTTTGAACTCTGAAATAAAATATATGCTTAGGTATAGTTTTTGTTCCTTTGAGCTTAAAATCCTTTAGCGTGAAGTTTCAGGGTTGACCGGTTTACAGATTTTTTTTATAATATTAACAGTTCGGTAATTTTCGTTTCAAAGATATTATTTTGGATTTTTTTCTGGTTCCATTGTATCACTTTCGTGGCATAACTAAACCCGAGTCTCCTGCGCATGTTTTGTCCTACACACTAAACAAAACATCCACACAAAAAATGTTTATATATACACATCGTTACTTGTTCAGACTTTTTAATGGGATGTTTTACTAAAGAGTAGCTGTTCCTCGGAACCCGCACACATTATTTCCATTTCTTAGTCTGGTAAAAAAGTAGTCTATGTTGCTCAGTGATAGTATTATTTTATACCTATTGGTAAAACAATAATTATTAATAATAAAAAATAAATAATCGGTTCAGTCGTCGGTCGGTACAATTTATGTATCTCATTTCTTATATTATAAAGAGGTAAACAAATCTTACTTCTTTATAACATTTGTATAGTAGAAGTATTGATAATTCGGGTTCTTTATTCCCCTGCATATTTACTTAATAAAATTGTGCGTGTCAAGCCACGGGCAATGTTGGGTTCCGAAGTTGCCCATCATAATAATGCGGACTAAGAAAAAGGCTTGTATAGTTTCATACTATGAACATGTAAGCTATTCAACCCTATTTGTGAAACGGTGAGGCCATGAAGTATAGGTAAAGGTGGAGCTAGCACTCGTTTTAATCAATTGAAACAAATATTTACGTTATATCTCAGTCTATGAGGTCTCGCCATCTTTTTTTATACAGCTGTGTTAGAAAGAGAGGGTAAAACCTCGGAAGATCACAGCACTATTTAAAATTTGGTTTCAAACATAAAGCTGTATTGTATGTAATACTTCATGGTTTCAAGTAGGTATTAGAAGTGTTGCCTGCAGATATAATACAGCTTCATGGGCGAGGGTTTTTGTCAAGGAAGTTACATTCTACCCGGAATGCTTACACACGCCTCAAAATCGTTCCGAAGAGTACCACGACATGAGTGGAGTGTGTCTCTTTCTACTAAATAAAGCGCCAATCGCCATATATAAGTGTGGCCATGCGTAGTTTGCAAATTACTACTAAGTAATTCTACTAATTTGAGAAACAGTTTTTGCATTGCATAAGTAATTACGTAATAATTAAAATGAGCACATTTTAGAACTCGCTATGTTAATTACAATACATTTTATGCTAATGTATCTATCGACGTGTATGAATAAAAGGGATTTAACGATTAACGAATATATAAAAATCTACCATCCGAAAGTTTTATTTACATTGGCAATTGCAAGAAAGGGACAACATCCACTCATGTCGTTGTCTTGCTCAGAACGTTTTCCCCTTTGTTATGTAAGAAACAAATGTCAACTTTATTAGGAACGAAATAAAGTAAATTTTTATTTTTCAAATATTGCTTCGTAGTAATTCCAGTTATCGTATATAAGTTCCTTGGTTTTTGTATAACGTCGGAACTTACAAATTGAGTGCGACATGTACGCTATTGGTGTTCAGTCGAGCGCGGAGGACGTGATAGGGCTGCTAGTGCCGGCGCGCGTGCTGCTGTCGCGTGCGGCACACGCGGGGTGGCGCGCGCGCTCCAACCTGGGCGACGCGTGCGCGCGCCTGCTGTACCGACACCTCAGCGCGCCGCACCGACCCGTGCCCCGGGACAAAAGCCTCGAGGTACATATTATTTACTTACAGGAGCTTTTTTACCTGAATGCACTTCATTGAAGTTTTACATGAGCTTTACATTTTTTAGTGGACACAATTTTATTTTTTGGACATGTGTGGGGGGTCAATAGAAGTTTAACCTTAAGTTTGTGAGGTGACCGCCCTTTCCCCCGGCCGCCATCTTGGAAAAAGGAGTGCAAACACGTTTTTCGCGATATCTCGGAAACTGCGTTATAGACATAGTCTTATTGCCATAACTATGCGTCAAAACATAATTTGTAGCAGCTCGTTTTGCCTACAAATATGTTCATTTAACTTTTTGAAAAATTAAATGTAATCATTTCATTTAAAATTTCAAAAAAAATCTTGAATAAAGGATTATTAATCGATTCTCAAACGTTAGTTCGATCAATATCAGTAACAACACCATCGAGGAAATCGCTTTCTTCATCAGTAAATTCTATTGAGTCGATAATTATTTTGCTTATAGACACATCCACGAACAAATGAGCACGCACGGATCGCTATAAGCGCATTTCCAGATACTATATGCTTAACACAGTTATCTTCATAAATTAATTTAAATATATCATCAAGTCTACTGCCAGAAGTCATAATCTGTTGAAGGAGCGTTTATAAATGGTAGACATACAATTCTACTTCTTTGGAAAGGCTTCTCAGCAGTTGCTTCAATCATAAAACTGTTCATTAATAAATAAAAAAAATAATTCATTGTCCACATCGTTTTTGAATTTTGTTCGCTCAAGCAAAGTTTTCACTCACTTTCATAGTTCGAACTTTAATGTCCCCAAAAGGTTTTTTACATATAGAACAATCACTTATGATTCACGCTTTAAAAAGTCACAATTTTTATAGCTAAATGAAAATTCTAGCACACAAAACTCGCAGTTTAATTGATTAAACTGAAAATAATATCCATAATTTTCAATACGCCTATGTGGCAAAATATGTAGCACAACTAAAAGAATAAAATGAGGTACTAAAAACAGCTGAACCTTCTAGGGCTACGTATAATAATAATAGTCGTACGAGGCAGATGTTCATTTGTCCCCAAACGGTAACTCGGACCTTTTGTACCTGCTTAACGGCCTGGCCACGGGAAATTCGCGCTTGCGATATTTCGCGCGGCGCGAACGGCGAAGCGTCTAGCGTCTGAAACAAATGTATGGGGAAGTACTAAACATGCCACGCGGCACAGCGACCGGCCGGCGGGGCGACGGACGAATTTTGATGAGCAAATCGGGCGCGCGGTGCGGGACGAAGTGAGCGAGTGAGACAAATGTATGAATCAGCGGCGGCCTTAGCTTATAGTCCAGGAACCAGAATGGTTTAGTTGTAGTTGCCGAGAAAATACACTATGAACATTTTAACTTTAATTTTCAAATACTTACTAGGCCAGTAATTTGTAAGTCTGGTCACCACATCATAAGTAAAAACAAAGGCCAGAGATACTATTTTTCTTTCTTCCCACAATGTCGAATATTCATAAAAATATAAGTATTGTCGCCAAAAAATCTATAATTTTACTCTAGAAACGCTATAACGTCGATAGTATTGAACGCTGCAACTAAATAAATTATCGGTTGCGTCGATAGTACCAATCATTGGACATAAACAAAGTTTAGTTTAAACAAAGTTTATGTCCAATGATTGGTTAAGTTTAATAAGTAGTAATTCGACACTATCGATAATTTGTACAATCGATAGCATCGGTCAGTATTAGAATAAAGTTGATTATCGATAGTTTTGATAGTATCGATAGTAATTGTGATTAATGCAATATTAAATAGCAATAGTATCGATACTTTTGATAGTTTATTTTTTTAATCATGAATATTATCGATGCTGTCGATTGTATTGCTGTTTATTGATAGCATTGTACTTATTGAGGTAATGAAACCCTATCGATAATAGACTATCAAGTGGCAACACTATAACTCATAGGTTTCGAGTTTCGACACTCATTCCAAAAATTGTCTTGATATAGTACGTATTTCTCATACTTCTTGTGAAATTCAACGTCTATACTATACCCCGATTCTTATTTAAATCATGTACTACATATTCTCTCCCAAATAGTAAGTGTTGAAGTACAAAACTACTCCCCTTCAAGCAATATCGAGATAAAGTTAAAAAAGTCATTTTGCTTTCGGACTATACTGGTCCCGGCGGAGGATGCAAGTTCCCGTGGCCTGAAAATCCGCGCGCGCGAAGTTTCGCCTCGCCCGCCGCGCCTCCGCCGCCGCCCGTTCGCGTGGCCGGGCGAGTAACATTCTTGAAAATGTACACTCTTAGAAATTGCTATATTGTTAAGTTCTACAGTAAGGAAAACATTTAAGAATGAATATGTAAAGTTGCACGAATTTAACAAAATTTTTTTAAGAATGTATTTACAATAAAAAAAAGATCATAAAACTAAGTTAAACATTTCGTTTTGACCGGATTTTCATGAGCGTTGACGAACCCGGTCAATTTTGGAGCGCCTGTAACGACGTTTTAAATTAATATAATTAAAAAAATTATAGAGAAAAATTATCCTCAAAAGACCATCTACAAGATTGATCGAGGGTATTTTTTTGTTAAATGTATTAAAAAAGTTATAGAGAGCAAAAAAGAAAATTTTTATAGAAATTTTCTCCATTTTTTGCTTATAACTTCTTTAATTTTAAACTTAAGACAAAAAGTTATATTAACGTATTTGTAGGCAAAGCGATTTGCTACGAATTATGTCTTTACGAATTTTTCGTAGGACGCATAGTTTCCAAGATATCGCGAAAAAGGTGTTTGCACCCCTTTTTCCAAGATGGTGGCCAGGGTCTAGAACGGCAACCCCACAAATTTTGGGGTTAAGCTTCTATTAACCTCCCCTAATACACATGGCCAAAAATAAAATTGCGTCCTCTAAAAAATGCAATATTAGGTCCTTAAATTTAAGATTTCAATGGATCACTATATTTATGTTTTTCTAGTGTCTGTAAATGTACAGCATGTCGGAAACGGTATCCACTTAATCGATACAGCGTCTTGGGAATATTTTTTTAGACCGTACACAAAAAAAATGAACCTGAAAACACATAGGACACTTATAGATTTCGTAATTTCGACGTTTTCATTTCGTTTTTTCAATAAAAATTTACTACTACAATGAACTACTGTTGTACTAGAGTATCAATAAGATTATAATTCTTTTGCTTACAATGTAGTACTACGCTTGTCTAAATATAAACAATGTTATCGTAAATGATAACGTATCGTGAGTGACGTAGTGACAATGAAAGTCAACAAGTATTGGGAAAAATGTTTCAAGTTTAATATCAAAGAATTAGTTTGTTTAAAATGTGTTTTTTTTTTAAATTTTTATTTTAAGTAAAAACAATTATTTTGTTACAAAGTATTTATGAATATGTACTAGTAAAAACCGTGTATTAAATTGATAGGTGTCAACGATACTTTGTATATATTTCTTGGGCACGCTCTATGGCTTAAACAGCCGGATAGATTTTATCTTGAGAGATGTACATTTCTCTTAACTTTGAAAGTGACAAATTTTTCGTCAAGTCGCAGTTGGGTTTTGGTTTTTATAATTGAAATTTTTAATTGTTTAAACTCATGCACTCTGATGATTAGCCTATTCAGATGCTTTTTTCCTATAAAATAGCAAACCCAGCAAATCACTTGTGATGAAAAGTAGATTATCTACGACAAAAATACGCAAAAAGATCGTGGTCAAAGGACACTTAAGTCTGTATGTAATGTGGGATTGAAAGGAAATAGTTCATTGTGAGCTTTACCAAAGGGCAAATCCATTGATTCAAATCTCTATGACCAACAGCTCATGAACTTAAGAAAGACATTTAGAATGACTGGAATCAATCAACAGAAAGGAGTGATTTTTTATCATGATACTTCCACGCATATCATTACGTCACACAACAAATATTGAGAACCCTTGATCCGGAAGTATTAATACATCCACCATAAAGTCCTAACCTTGCACTGCACTCTCAAATTTTCACCTGTTTCAATCTCTTCAGAATTCTTTAGGTCGTGTTAGGCGCTTTCTAGACCTACAATAATATTGTGCATTGTTGCGTATTGTACAATATTATAGTTTAGAGCGGTCGCGTTCGGTCTAGACATGCGCAAAATGTGTCAATGAAATGAAATGAATGAAGTACTTCTTTTCGCCCAATGAAGTACTTCATTGGTTTAGTTCAGTACTTCATTTCCTTCAGTGAATTTTATGATTAATCTAGTCCATCTAATGTATGAATGAAAGTCAGTGTAAAGTATTATGAGACATGCGCAGAATGTCTCATAATACTTAACTCCTTCACTTCGTCAATGTTAATTGACTTCACCTACTTCAGTAGTCCATTTAGTTCAGTTGATCATACCGTGACCTTTGATTTCGTTTGGCATTTGGAACTCGTTCCCATTCAAGTACAGAATTGTTTATTCAACTATAAAATAATTACTACTTACAGTATCTTTTGACTATACTTTTAAAAATCAATTACGTTTTTCGGCGTGTTGGTCCCGGCCTCCTTTGAAGAATAGGCCAACTGCCGTTCTGCCAGGCAGGTCGTAAAATGTGACCGATTGGCTATCGAGTCACTACCATCGTGGCTACTAGGTGGTCAAGTCCTGCATTGTCTCTCCCGGGTCTGGTACCAGCCCATTACCTATTCCTGCCGCAATAGCGTCAGTGCTTGTCGCTGTCGTGTTCCGGTTTGGAGGGTAAGGTAGCCGGTAAACTTGTGCATGTGGCATTAGACCTCGCCACAAGATAGTAACGCACCATTTACATCTTTGGTGTCTATAGGCGATGGTTGATTCCATCAAGAGACCCATCTGCTTGTTTGCTATCTTACGACATAAAAAAAATGTACAAAATAGTAGTAATGGGATTATAAATAAATATTATTGTCATTTATAAACAAATGCAGTAATGAAATTGAAATGTACTTTAACGTAATGTAATAAAGGTCATAAATAACTTTTCTCCTAAAATCCGATGACTAAGAGGTATCAATACAAAATATAATATGTGATAGCGATGTGGATAGCAAATCGCGCGCGTGTGTGTAGGTGCTCGGTTAGATTCGTTTAATACGATCAGCCATCGCCAGTGCTCGGGTCAGTCAAAGTACTTCAATTCGTATTTCGTTCACTTGTCTGACGTTCGGCGTTCCACGATGCACAGATTACTTATGTATCACGATGGACTAGAACTAGATGAAGTAGAGAACTAAATGAAATTCAACTGAACTAATGAAGGAATGATGTATTTGAAATGAAGTACTGCATTTGAAGGATTCATTCGTGAACTACACACCGCTAGTTCGGTCAGTAACGATCAATAACGTGTATAATATTACCGCTGGTCACGGTGTTTAATGTATGGTCGTATCGTAAATTTAAGCAAAATGGCGAGCAAGAATGCTATCATGTTTGCTATCAATGCTAAGCAAGAGTGCATAGAATTGTATAAAGGTTTATTTAACATAATCACCAGCATGGTTGCCGCCAAAATTTCGTCGTCAGACATGTTGCTCGCACGAAAATATTGATCAGACTGGTTTGTCAATTTTATTGGGTGAATTTGTTGAACGTTTGGAATCAAAGGGGTACTTATTCAATATTATTGCACAATAAAAGTATTGCGCAATATTATTGTAGGTCTATGGAGCAGCTTAAGTTTTCATCACGAGAGAACTGTCACTGTTTACTTACGCGGGATCCACAATTGAAACACAACACTCACTCACCACTAATATAATACTCACAAAATTAATGTACTTACAAGACTTATTAGTAGAAAGTAAAACTATTATATCGCGATTTAAAATACGTGTGCTGCCATCTAGTTAGAGAGAATGAAAAATAATTTATCTTATCAGCCTGGACATTCCGCCCACCAAGGACTTGTCCTTAAAGTCACCTTGAATATAAGGCTTAAAGAACTGTAGCAAGTATACAAATATGTGATGGCAACACAACATTTAATTTTATACCTATATATAACATAAAATTTATTAACTACGCAAATAATTAAGAAAAGAATAATGTTCACACTACTGGAGCAAAACTTCACTTATGCAAGGCCAAGAATAATAAATAATATATTTTGTATGTAATATCTAAAGTACTCCCTGTTTAATTTACCGCCCACCATGGCAATATTAAATCTACTGTCAATTTTAGTAAGTCACTAGAAACTCATTTTGTTATAACAACTACCTTACTGCATGGGCGTTTCAAAACTCCATTTTTACTCTTTATTGTCACAACTTTAGTTATGTTATCTGGACCTGGATGTTTATCTATTATTCTGCCTAATATCCATTTGGCTGGTGGAACATTATCCTCCCTTACTACGACTATATCATTAACATTTGGTTCATCAATTTTATTTTTCCACTTATAACGTTGGCTTAAATTCATCAAATATTCTTTTGACCACCTGTTCCAAAAATTAGACACCATTTTTTGACAAAGTTTCCATCTATCTAATCCATTGATATTTTGATTACAATAGTTCTCATCTACAATATTAATAAGCGGTTCACCAACCAAAAAATGCCTTGGTGTCAATGGTAGGGGGTCACATGGATCATCACTTAAAACCGACAGCGGTCGCGAATTTAAGCACGCCTCAATTTGTGTTAAGACTGTTGACATCTCTTCGAAGGTAAGAGTGCTATCACCTATCACTTTTCTCAGATGGCTTTTTACACTGCGGACCCCAGCCTCCCACAACCCACCAAAATTAGGTGCATGGGGAGGTATGAAGTGCCATTTCGTTGATTCAAAAGTAAGTGCGTTCACAATTTCGTTGGGCCACCCGGCCTCAGCCCTTTTTAGCATGTCAAATAGCTTTTTGTTAGATCCTACGAAGTTAGTGCCGTTGTCACTGTATAGGTCGCTACAATAACCTCGTCTGGACGTGAAGCGCCTGAACGCGGCAATAAACCCTTTAGTTGTTAGATCAGAAACAGCTTCTATATGTATTGCGCGAGTAACCATACAGACAAATAAACATATATAGCCCTTATACGCTTTGGAACCTCTGCCAGGAGAAAATCTTATATTTATCGGACCAGCGTAATCGACCCCTGTTGACTTAAACGGTTTACTAGGCTTTAGTCTCACTTCCGGAATTTGTCCCATAAGTTGTGTTTTATTTGCAGATGTATATCGTTTGCATGTAACACAATTCCTATAACACTTTTTAACTGATTGTCTAGCTCTAATTATAAAATATTGTTGTCTTAAGTAGTTCATCATTATCTGCGGGCCGCCATGCATGGTCTTAATGTGAGAATCCAATATTATTAGACCAGTAAAATGACTTTTATCGGGTAATATTATTGGATGTATCTGATTGTAGGTCACTTCTGCTCGTTGAATACGACCACCTACTCTGATTATTCCATTAACATCCAAAATGGGATAAAGAGTATGAAGTGAACTCGTTTTCAATACATGCCCATGCGTCTGTAAGTTATGTAACTCTTTTTTATAATGGTTAAACTGAACTATTTTAATAATCTTGTTTAAAGTTTCTTCAATTTCCTTAAGCGTTATAATATTTGATATTGGAGGACGTTTATCTTTAGGCATTTTTAATTTCAAAATTCTTCTACAGTAGGACAAAACTCTGAGCATAGTAGATAATGATGAAAATCTCGTTATAATATCGGATTCACTTTCTTCTGCTACTTCTGCTATAAAACACACTGTTTTACTCATATTTGTTTTTTCTTCCAAGTTAGTGTCCGTGTGAGATTTTTTATATGTAATAATTTTGTCTTCGAGCCATTCTGGCCCCTTTTTCCATAGGTTTAAGTTGACTATTTCACCTGGCCGGACACCTCTAGAGGCGCTGTCAGCTGGATTCTCTTCAGATCTTACATGTGACCATTGACTGTTGTCCATGATTGTAAGTATTTCAGACACCCTATTCGCAACGAAAGTTTTCCATTTGCTGGGATGTTGGCTTAACCATGACAAAACAACAGTTGAATCCGTCCATGCATGAACGTTTTCTTTAGGTACTTCTAATAGCCTTGAAACCTCCTTAAGAAGTTTTGCTAATAGCACAGCACCACACAATTCCAAACGTGGTATAGACACTTGTTTCACAGGGGCGACCTTACTTTTGGAAGTTACTAGGTTTACGTGTATATGACCCTCATTGTCAACCACACGTACATACACCACTGCGGCATATGCTAAGCTTGAGGCGTCACAAAAACCTTGTAACTCCATGACCTTGTCAGAATTTCGACTTCCAATCCATCTGGGGATACGAAAGGCCATAAGGTCAAATAACTCTTCACGATAAGAGTACCATTCCCTTAAAAGGGGTTGAGGAAGCTCATCATCCCACTGAATGCCTGATAGCCAAAGTTTTTGGATAAAAACCTTGGCCGTAGTGATGACCGGAGCAACAAGACCTAAAGGATCGAATAATCGAGCAATGTCTGAGATAACACTGCGTTTTGTCACAGGCAACTGCATCGGAGGCAGTTTAACCACATATTCAAACGTGTCTTCTGTTCTGTTCCAAGTGAGGCCTAGAATTTTAATTGTAGCATCCATTTTTATTGTCACCGGATCATCCTGTCTCCTTTTATCCTCACTCATATACGTCATCAAGGCATCGCAATTGCTACTCCATTTTTGGAATTGAAAACCACCCAACTTCATCATCTGATTTAATTCTTCAAAAATACCAACGGCCTCACGCTCATTTTCGCAACCTGTCATAAGGTCATCCATATACAAATCCCGTTTTGTAATAACAGATGCTTTTGAAAAGTTCAGTTGCTCCTCGTCGGCCAGTTTGTGTAAAACCTTCACTGCCAGATACGGTGCACAAGCTGTTCCGAATGTCAACGTCAGTAGTTGGTAATGCTCAATGGGACAACCTTCTTTGGTTCTCCATAATATCCTTTGGTAGTTGATGTCTTTGTCACTCACACGAACTTGTCGATACATTTTTACCAAATCTGCAATAATGCAAATTGGGTGTTTTCGCCATCTTAACAATAGCTGTTGCAAATCTTGTTGCAATTTCGGACCTACGAGTAAATTATCATTTAGGGATACGCCATTTGCTCCCTTGCAAGAAGCGTCAAATACAACGCGAAGCTTTGAAGTGTCTTTATCTTCCCGTACTACAGCGTGATGTGGAAGGTAGACGGCTCTGGGATTATCTATGTCATCTAATGGAACACGTTTAATATGATTCAAAATTTTATATTCTTCAATAACCTTCGCGTAATCATCTTGGAACGTTGTGTTATTGACAAATCTTTTCTCTAAGGAGACGAATCTTTTAGTAGCTATTTGCACTGACTGCCCATATTGACATTCTGGATCGTCAGAATTGAATGGCAAACTTACAATAAATCGGCCATCTTCACCTCTCATAGTTGTTGTTTCAAAAATCTCTTCACATTTTTTCTCATTTTCAGATAAAATTCTTTCATCTACTTCTATTTCTTTTTCCAAATCCCAGAATTTCTTTAATAACTCGTCTTCTTTGACTTGTGCATGTAAACTAATAACTCTTTTTGCTGAAGTTAAATTCTGAGATGCTTTACCAGAAACTATCCACCCCAAAGTTGTGTTTTGCGCAACTAATTGCTTTGATTGATGTTTAATTAAACCGCTCCTAATAATTTCTCCGTATACTTCTGCTCCGAGTAAAACATCAATCTTTCTCGGTGATGTAAACTCGGGGTCGGCCAAGGGCAATTTTTGCAACTCCAGCCAATCAGATGATTGAGCTGTTTTAGACGGAAGCATTGACGACAAGGAACTCAAAACATAAGCATTTACTAAGATTGACTTACCTGGGTGATGGCGTGATTCGATCCTTAATGATACGATATACTTAACTCGTGTGTGACCATCCCCCACTCCTGACACCAAAGCATTTATTGGCATACGTTTTAGTCTCAGTAACTGTACAGTAGACTCCGTGATAAAGGAAGCCTGTGAACCTTGGTCAATTAAAGCTCTAATAAAATGTGAAATTCCGTTGATTGATTTGGCCCTAACCACCGCAGTAGCGAGTAGCACATCGCAGGGTGTGAACTTCTTGGAAAAGTTTGAAAGAATTGTTGTCGTGAGTGGTGGTGCTTCTTCCTCTTTTGTGGATTCTTGAACATCTTTATTTTCTTTCTCTCTATCAACATGCAAAAGAGAATGGTGACGTCTTCCACAGCGTTTGCATGTTGTTGATTGATGACAATTTTTTACCGCATGACTTGGAGAAAGACAATTAAAGCATAATCTTTTGCCTTGTACATACTCCGATCTTTCTCTTGGTGTGTATTTCACAAACTGCTTGCAGCTGTAAATAGCGTGTTGACCATTACACATTGCACAAGACACAGTAATAGACCTTTTTTCTGATGATACATGAAAAGATTTAACACGTGAAATTTGTTTGGTACTGTCTAACATCTCTACTGTTCGAAACCGTGTTTCTAAAAATCTTTTAAGTTGTTCCCAGGAAGGCATTTCGTCCGAATCTGTCTGGCTTAATTGAAGTTCCCACAGTTTGCGAGTTTCTAGATCCAACTTCGATACCACTAGATGGTTAATAATAACATCCCAAGAACTAGTGTCAATTTGCAGATTTTCCAACGACTTAAGACAGGCTGATGTGGTATCTAAGATTTGCTTAATTGCATGTGCTGATTCAGAATGTACAACCTTTTGCGCAAAAAGTCGTTTGAGCACCTCGTTTGCATTAAATCTTTTGTTATTATATCTCCTAATCAGCTGAAGCCAAGCTTCGTTGTAATTTGTTTCCGTAGTAGAAAGATTCTTCAATACATACTCAGCTTCTCCATGAAGACAACTTTTTAAATAGTGTAATTTCTGCACCGCACTTATGTTCATATTATTGTGTATCAGGGATAGAAACATGTCGTGAAAAGACTGCCACTCTTCATAACGACCAGAAATTTGGGCAAATTTATTTGTGGTAGTCTGACCTCACAGTTTGACACAGTTCCAGGTGTTGATGGTGTGTTAGACGATGTTGAACTGGAATATTCCTTCAAATCTTCTTTCAGTTTAGATCTATACTCGACATATATTTCCTCAACTTGTTCATAAAAATCCTCCGTAAAATAAGACAGTGCAGCCTTCTCATCCTTCTCTGTAACTCCCACAATTTGCATGTGATTTTCGGTAAATTTTACCCATAATGATTCTAATGTTTCAGTTCTTGTCTCAATATATGAAGCATTTAATCTTGCTTTCGGAGATTTAGAATAATTCAGCCGAGCCTTAGAAAGCAGCTTTAGTATCTCTTCTTGATTAGCTATTAAAGTTTTGCACTTGGACATGATGACAAAGTTCTTGAAAAAATACAAGTCCCAAGTTATTCAAAACTTGCAAATTATTCTAAGTCCGTAGAATATTTTGCGAAATTATTACAAGTGTTTCATGGTCCAAAGTCCAATTTTATTACATTCCCGGGTTTCGGCACCAATGTTTACTTACGCGGGATCCACAATTGAAACACAACACTCACTCACAACTAATATAATACTCACAAAATTAATGTACTTACAAGACTTATTTGTAGAAAGTAAAACTATTATATCGCGATTTAAAATACGTGTGCTGCCATCTAGTTAGAGAGAATGAAAAATAATTTATCTTATCAGCCTGGACAGTCACAACTACTTGTCACAGTTTTTTTTTTTTTTATTAGAAGTCTAAAATTTTCCACAGCTATGGAACAATGTTAACGATATCCCGGGTTCGATTCCCGAGTCGAGCAAAAACGAAAATGTGTTCACTTTTCTGATTAAAATAACGTTGCCCGGGATTGGAAAATTGCCCGGTTGGTGATGAGCTGGCAACCTGTCGCATATTGGGACTTAAGTATCTTCGGCTAATCGTGGGTGCACATGTTGTACCTCTACCTACCTCTTCGGGGATACAGGCGTGTCGCGTGAAGATACTTCTTTAATCATAATTAAGCATCACAAGTTTTAACGTAAATAAAAGGTGTGCTTAAACGAAGTTAATAAACATTTCAGTCTATGAATAACTTGCTTAGTTATAGCTTGAACAGAATATTCTTACCGCATATATTCGTCCCAAAATATTAGATTTAACAACTTAGTAAAATTAAATTTCAAAATCTTTTCGATATAATATAGTATATACTAGCTGTTGCCCGCGACTTCGTTCGCGCGGACTTCGTTTACTCCGCACAGCTCATCCCCCGTAGGTGATAGCGTGATAATATGTAGCCTATATGTTGACCCGACCTGTTAGTAATATTCATGCAAAATTTGAAGTAAATCCATGCAGTACTTTTTGAGTTTACCCCGGACATACATACAGACAAACAGACAAAATTCTAAAAACTATATTTTTGGCTTCGATATCGATTGTAGATCACGCCCCAAGTATTCTTTTAAAAAAATATTCAATGTACAGTTTTGACTTTCCTACGATTTTATTATATGTATAGATACAGATTATGATATACTACTATACTGATAACGCTACCATCAAGCTCAACTATTACATTTTTACTTACCTAACTTATTCGAAAATTGGTAGGAAGCTCTGATGGCGCTCCCTAGACGCTCCACAATGCAACATCGATTGGAAGCAATTGAAGAAGAACCAACAGAAAAAATACCTGAGATGCAGGTAGATCTACAGAACATTACGGTGGCGGCTCCGGAAATAGCCATGGAGATAGCTGACTTGCCCACGCAAAAACTTGAACCGTCGCCAGCTCAGAAGCGAGCCAGTGAGTTAGAGGTTTCTGTAAGTACATACTTATTTTTATTCTTTTAAATCGCTTTAAGTTTATAACTGACTATGCAATCGATAGAGCATGTGTTCAATTCCCGACTGACAAACTTTGTATAATGAGCATAAATCACGGATTTAATGGATACGCCTTTTAAGACAATTTCTTAGTTTGTCAGTGTAGCTTGCAATTACACAGAAATACAGTTATACTACTCTTACGGATGAAATAAAATCACTTGAAGGGTATTTTTTAAGCCTTTTCATCTCATCTCTCTCTCCCTCTCATCTTATAAAACAGTACAACATGGTTTATTTCTATTTCTTCACGATAGAATCTATCTACAAATATATTTTTGACAGTGATAGGAGCGTTTGCTCATGTGCGTGTTGTCACGGTTCCTTCCCAATGGCGTGTCTATTAGTATTCATGTGGGCTGTCGCATAGATGTTTGTATTTCTTAGGTTTGCGACGGGCAATAGTACTGTACCCAAATCACAAGCAAATAACTTGCTTGCTTTATATAAATCAGTTCTTGTAGTATGTTCAGCGATCAGCAATTTTTAGACCGCTTTAACCTTAATTTTATGAAAGACGTTGATAGTGCATTGCTATCCGTGTAGCGGGATGTTATACCATATGAAAAACTTTCCAGGCACCCTCTAAACCGGAATACAATAGTGACAAGGGGCCATCAATAAATTACGTCACACGAATTTCATGATTTTTTGACCCCTCCCCCGGCCTTGTCACAGCTGGTCACATTTGTGAGACCCCCCTACCTAGTGTGATGTCACATATTTTACAACTTTACATTGAAGTAATAATCTCATTCGATCTTTTTTTTATTTATTCAGGTAACTTTTTAAAATTAGTGTTGTAATGAATTATATTTTGAAAAAATGTGATGTCACAAAATTTGGGACCCCTCCCTACCCCTTGTTACACAATGTCACACCACGTCGACCCTCTCCCTCCCCCATAACATGTGACGTAATTTATGGATGACCCTCAAGCATTGACACTATTGCGGCAAGAATAAGGAAGGTGGTGGTGACAAAGTTGTCACTACCATCGTGACACCTAGTAGTCACCATGGTAGTGGTACGTTAAGCCAAACGTTCGCATTTTAGTAATTATAATCATCATAATTATATTATTTCTAAAAGGTGTTTTTACCTGGTGTAGCTCGATCTCTTTAAATACTTCACCAAAAGAAAAATTTTAAAAAATACCCATATAAAGATATACCAATACCCAATTAAAGATTATGTTTTCTACTTCGGGCGAAAAATATGAAAAAAATCGAAAAAAAAGATTTTGTTTAAAAAAAATTAAATATAACTTTTATAACAATCGACCGGAGCGCCATCAAATATCTTAATAGAGTTTTATACTTGGAAAACGCAAGATGGCGCCGTGCGAAAGCTACGCACGGGTCAACTAGTAATTATTTAATATCGTATCTATACATATAATAAAATCGTAGGAAAGTCAAAACTGTACATTGAATATTTTTTAAAAAGAATACTTGGGGCATGATTTACAATCGATATCGAAGCCAAAAATATAGTTTTTAGAATTTTTGTCTGTTTGTCTGTATGTATGTCCGGGGTAAACTCAAAAAGTACTGCATGGATTTACTTCAAATTTTGCATGAATATTACTAACAGGTCAGGTTAACATATAGGCTAGATATTATCACGCTATCACCTACAAGGGAGGAGCTGTGCGGAGTAAATGAAGTCCGCGCGGACGAAGTTGATGGCAACAGCTAGTAGAAAATAAAGTTAACATTAATATAATATAATTATTATTATTTATAAAACTTTCATAAATAAGTAGCTGCGCCTTGCAGCCCTCTGCATTTTAAAAGTTTCTAGTGAATCCCACGGGAACAACAAATTTTTCCGGGATACAAAATATCATGTGCGCTATTCCAGGTTATCAATCTACATGTGTGCCAAATTTCCTTAGGTTAGTTCATCAAAATCCGTTAAGCCCTTTTTGAGTGATTGTGTAACAAAAAGCCATACATACATCCAAACATTCGAACTTTCGCATTTATTTTATTAATAAAGGTTATATACGAAATTTCATGCTTTTAAAATCAGGTTTTTCAGCTTTTTGATGGCACCAGAACTAAGTCAAAAAATTCATTGATAAGAATCTGCTTAACTAAATTATTCAAACAAGTTGTATATAACGCAATCAAACTGCAACAGCCAACTTCCAATCTTCTCTATCCCTGGAACCCTGAATCACTTTTTCTCCAAATTTATGTGGGACCAAACGGAAAGTAGGTATACTATCCAAAAATATATGTATAAGGACCTTCCAAAATAGGTTATTAAATTTTTACGTAGTCTCAGTACCTTTGTCCAAAGATATCAAGCTAAAAACAATATTTCGCAAACCGGGCACATTTTCCAATCCCACGTAACGTTGTTTTGTCAGAAAACTGAAAAAAAATTTTAATTGACTGACCTGGGAATCGGACCCGGGACCTCATGTGGTGTGTGTGTGGTTCACCCAAATTCACCCGTAGACTAACAATGATATAAATATTTTTTACCGCCACGTTGGTTAAGTGGTTAGCAAACCTAACTGTAAAGGTGCTCGGGTTCGATTTCCGACAGTGACAAACATTTGTGTGATGAGCATAGATGTTTGTATTTCTGGGTTTGGGTGTTTATTAGGTATGTATGTTTAAGTATTTATATATGTACTAGCTATTGCCTGCGACTTCGTCCGCGCGGACTTCGTTTACTCCGCACTGCAATAGGTGTATAGTGTAGGTGATAGCGTGATAATATGTAGCCTATATGTTGACCCGACCTGTTAGTAATATTCATGCAAAATTTGAATTAAATCCATGCAGTACTTTTTGAGTTTACCCCGGACATACATACAGACAAACAGACAAAAATTCTAAAAGCTATATTTTTGGCTTCGATATCGATTGTAGATCACGCCCCAGGTATTCTTTTAAAAAAATATTCAATGTACAGTTTTGACTTTCCTACGATTTTATTATATGTATAGATTTCTATGTATTTGTATCGTTGACTAACACCCATAACACAAGCAAATAATTTGCTTACCTTGGAGTTAGATCAGTAAGTGTAATTTGCCAAGCAATATTTATTATTATCAAGTGGTCTAGTGGTCAAGCGTTGGCGTTGACCACATGAGGTCCCGGGTTCGATTCCCGGGTCGGGCACCATTAAAAAAGTGTTTTTTCAGTTTTCTGAGAAACACAAACTTGCCCGGGATTGGAAAGTGCCCGGTTGGCGATAGGCTTGCCACCTATCACATTTGTGGGACCAAGTATCTTCGGCTAATCGTGGGTGCACTTGTTGTACCTCTGCCTACCCCTTCGGGGATACGGGCGTGAAGATTATTATTATTATAGTTAAATAATGTTCTTATTAATTGTGCAGTCGAAACGGTTTCGTCGTGGAGGCGCAGTTTCCTTCCGGCAGAGTCAATACATTGAAGAGGTGTTACCCATAGGTGTGTATACTTTGTCATAATACTAGCTGCCTCGGCAAACGTTGTTTTACCATACGAATTACTTGTATTGGGGGGTACTTCAAAGGGGGTGGGGGTTTATTGAATTAAAAACTATATCTTTTAAATTAGACCAAACAGTAGATGTCTACAAAAGTTGGTTTATTCTTCAAAGGAGCCCGGAACCAATACGGCGAAATTTTTACCAATTTCATACCAGAGTGATTTTCTGTTAGTTGTTTCTTCACGATTTTCTTGAGATGATATAATCAAATTTTGATTTGGTGAAAAGGGACATTTGTGTAAATGTTTTCATTAATTGTAGATAATAATAGGCTTAACCTATTAAATTGTCATGAAAGGCGTATCCAGTTTGATCCGTGATTCATACCGAATTATAAACTCTTATTTACAGATGCAAACAAAGAAAATATACCGGTTTCAGTAAACGTACCGGTCGAAGAAAACATGACTATGCAAGAATTAGTAACTACAGCGAAAGATAGGCAGCGGTTAACTGCAATGTTAGAGGTGGCAGGACTTGCCGATGCCAAGGAGACGGCGCAGGAATATAGACACGAGAAGGAGTTGACGCAAGTGCGAAACGCTAAGAAGAGCAGTGATGGCTCTGAAACTCCACTGGGCAGCTTGGACAGGACCAAAGTGTCGCTGGGCGACTCGGAAGCGACTACAGACTCGAAACGGTTCCTTAGGTTAGTCAAATACCGAAATTTATAAAAGTAATAGAAGTTTATTTTCCATCAATTTCCCAAAAGGCTGTTTTTTATATCATAAGATAGCAAACAAGCAGATGAGTCTCCTGATGGAAAGAGTCAACTATCGCCTATAGACACCAAAGTTAATGGTGCATTGTTATCTTCTGGTGAGGTCTAGTGCCACATGCATAAGTTTACCGGCTACCTTACCCTCCAAACCGGAACACGGCAGTGACTAGCACTGACGCTATTGCAGCAGAAATAGGTAAGGCGTTGGTACCAGACCTGGGCGTTACAATGCCGAACTCTAACACCTACTAGCCACGATGGTAGTGACTCGCATAGCCAATCGGTTGCCTTTTACGACTTGCCTGGCAGAACGGCAGTTGGTCTATTCTTCAAAGGAGCCCGGGACCAACACGGGGAAACTATAGGCGATAGTTGACTCTTTCCATCAGGAGAAAGATAGCAAACAAGCAGACGCTGAGAGCATCAGTCTGCTTGTTTGCTATCTTATGATATAAAAAAAATCAACTTTTACGATATAGAATTGGCTAATACAATGAGTTTTAAACATGTACGACAAAATATCCATTATGGCTTAGCCAACCGGAACACCGTGTTCTCCTCGCGTTTCAGACTATTGACAGAATTAATTTTTTACAAGTAATCAAATATAATTAGTCTAGTGTGGGTTATCAATGGTCACAACCGTTATGACTTATGAGCACGTTGTGCATTTATAACTTTCGTCCTCTATCAAAAATCGTCAAACGTGGCTTAAGAAGTTTTTATTTCAAGAATAATTGGGATAAGGGTATTCCTTATTCATTCCAGTGTTACTTACCTAAACACTAAAGGGCGGAAGTATTTTTCTTTTCGGGTTATTGGGGGTAATTAGGTCAGCGATATTGATTGCTTAAATACATACTATTATAAATATACATTAAATAATTCTGTAGCCCTATTTTCTAGGAACCACAGAAAAGAAATATACGTACAAATATTTACGTTGTCATAGAGGATGAGGGGAAAAGCTTTGCTTACTTTCGCTGAAGAGAGTTATAGAGAAGTAAATAATTACAAAATTGTTGGTTAGGCTATACTTGAATGTCCTGTTCGCAGAGAGGAGTGGGGCACGCAAGGCACGATGCACAAGATCTACCAGTGCGTGCGGCGCGGCGCGCAGCCGCTGAGTGTGGCGCGGCTCGTGTGCGCCGGGCCCGCGCTGCCCGGCCAGCGCCGCCTCGCCGCCGCGCGCTGCTTCACCTCCATACTGAGTAACTGCACACGCACGCACACACACACACGTACGCACGCACACACACACACGTACGCACGCACACACACACACGTACGCACGCACACACACACGTACGCACGCACACACACACACGTACGCACGCACACACACACGTACGCACGCACACACACACGTACGCACGCACACACACACACGTACGCACGCACACACACACGTACGCACGCACACACACACACGTACGCACGCACACACACACACGTACGCACGCACACACACACACGTACGCACGCACACACACACGTACGCACGCACACACACACGTACGCACGCACACACACACACGTACGCACGCACACACACACACGTACGCACGCACACACACACGTACGCACGCACACACACACACGTACGCACGCACACACACACGTACGCACGCACGCACACACACACACGTACGCACGCACACACACACGTACGCACGCACACACACACACGTACGCACGCACACACACACACGTACGCACGCACACACACACACACACACACACACACACACGTACGCACGCACACACACACGTACGCACGCACACACACACACACATACCCGCGCACACCACACGCACGCACATACACACACACACACGTACGCACGCACACACACACACACGTACGCACGCACACTCACACACACACACGTACGCACGCACACACACACACGTACGCACGCACACACACACACACACACCCGCGCACACCACACGCACGCACATACACACACACACACACACACACGTACGCACGCACACACACACGTACGCACGCACACACACACACGTACGCACGCACACACACACGTACGCACGCACACACACACACACACACGTACGCACGCACACACACACACACGTACGCACGCACACACACACACGTACGCACGCACACACACACGTGCGCACACACACACACACACACACACACACACACACACACACACACACCCGCGCACACCACACGCACGCACATACACACACACACGTACGCACGCACACACACACGTACGCACGCACACACACACACACACACGTACGCACGCACACACACACACACGTACGCACGCACACACACACACGTACGCACGCACACACACACACCCGCGCACACCACACGCACGCACATACACACACACACACACACACACACACACGTACGCACGCACACACACACGTACGCACGCACACACACACACCCGCGCACACCACACGCACGCACACACATACACACACACACACACACACCCGCGCACACCACATGCACGCACATACACACACACACACGTACGCACGCACGCACACACACCCACGCACACCACACGCACGAACACACGAAAACGCACATACACACAGAGAGAGAGACAGACATATACATTCACATACGACAGTGAGGACATGACATATACATCTACATTGAGCACTCCTAAAATTCATTCTCAAATTCAAACCAATCCCTATCACTGCACTCACGACACTAAAAAATTTAGTCTTATATATGTCTAACATAATTATATATTTGAATATTAGTCAGTGGTGTGGTAGCTTCCAAATGGATAACCAAATGTTGATTTATTTTTTGGATTTACAAACTAATAAGTTTGTAATTGTGTAATGTGTTTTTAATAAAAGCTAGATGATTTTTATGGTATTGTGACCTGTCGGCGTGGAAAGACAATCTGCAAACAAAAAAATAACACCTAGATAACTGACAGTAAATGAAAACATAATTAAATGGATTTGTTATTGTTCTAAAAATTATGCAGAGCAAAGAATAATGATGGTGTAAAACGTCGAATTTTTAAAAAAATATTTAAATGCTATAATTTTATATTTAGTATTTGTTTTTTATTATTTTTAAAAGTCTTAATAGTACTTTGACTGTTCCACGAATTAGACTATTTAAAAAGCAAAAAAAAAACAGTAGCAGTCGTGGGACTGCCGATAGAAGTGAAAACGGAACTATTAAGTTGAGAGTAATTAAAACTATATGCAAAACATAGCTATAGATATACTACTATCATTAGCATGTCGGTGACGCGAACCGAGGATTTTACCCTCTACCAAAACGCTCAACGCGCCTAAAGAAGTTTTCACTTCAATATAGTGTAAATTGTGAAATAGCAAAACTATATTTTTGAATTTAACAAAACCACGAAAACAACCATTATTCAGTTTTATCATGCGCCGACGATGGATTACGAAAACTATATTTTCATAGTTTGTATGTGTAATACATGAGTTATATCCATATTTTTATCCACTTTTAAAGACAAATATTCAATATCTAACATAGATTACTTCTGACTTCCCGTTGGCTACTGAGTTTCGAGTATAAATCGTGTAATCCTAGAATACGTTCTAAATATGTCGTTAGACTTTTTTACATTTCACCTGTAAATATGTATTTTTGAGCCTTCCAAATTTTAGTTGTTATACCGATTTAAAACTAGACAAATAATACCTAATTTTGGTAACACCCTCTACCTTCTCCTACCACAATAGCGTCTGTTTTCATCATTGTCGTATTGCGGTTTTGAGAGTAAGATAGTAAACTTTTACATGTGACATTTCAACTTGACGCACGGATGACAACGAACAATTCGTCGTCTCTTCTTCTCGTTCTCGTCGTCGTTCTCTTTCCATGAGAGAGATTCAGAGAATTTTACTAGGTGGTAGAGATCTGCATTGTCTCGCCCGGGTCTGGTACCACCACCTTACCTGCCGCAATAGCGTCAGTGCTTGTCACTGTCGTATTCCAGTTTAAAGGGTAACGTAACCGATAAACTTATGCATGTAGCATAAGACCTCTCCGCAAGATAGCAACGCACCATTAACATCTTTGGTGTCTGTAGACGATGGTTGACTCTTTCTATCAGGAGACCCATCTACTTGTTTGCTATCTTAAAAATAAAGTAAGAGTAAATAAGAGTAAAGCGAACGTATATAGACTTCCAGTTCCCCACGATTAACCAGTTCATCGGTTGGCGAGATGAGTGGTGACCACCATCACGGCATTTTACCGTCCTCATAACAGTTATCGACTATTTCTAGCGATAACCGGTACCGACAACTTTGCGTGTTTATCCGAGGTACGTGTTAACTCGCCACCTGCCAGACTCCGAGCTGAGATTTTGCCCGAAAAAACCTCAATGACACACTGACCTCAAATTAATGTGGCTAGGGTTGTCAATTGCTCGTAAATATTTGTATTTGGCTCAATTATGTGCCATCCATTGAAGAAGTAGTTACGCAGGTATACACTAAATAATTTTTTAGGTTCAAAGAGCTATAGAAATTAATCACTAAAAACAAGGCTACAAGCGGGTTACCTATTACTACTGACCTCCTTCAGTTAATGTGGCTTTATGAATACATTTGTATACTGCATAATATATATATATATATATATATATATATATATATATATATATATATATATATATATATATATATATATATATATATATATATGTAAATTATATGTTACAGCCAAAAACTGCTATATTAAATGAAAAAAAATAATAAAATTGAAGCGTAAATACAGAGTTTTGTTGACTGTATTTTATTATTATTGTATAAAGAAATTTTAATATTTAGTTGATAGATTTTAAAATTTGTTGTGAAATTTATTATTATAGCGAATAATCATTAAAATAGATATGGCGAACCTCAAAATTTTGGAGCCAAAAGTGATACAAAAAATTTTCTTGGCACAGATTTGTGGAACATTGAACGATCTACTAAAATTTCCTCAAACTTTATGGTCTGAGATCAAAATTAAAACATTAAATGGAAAAAATCGAAATTTCAAAAAATCTAATTTTTCTAACGCAAATAAAAACGAGAGGGTTGACGTTAGAGATTGGACTCTAAGAGCTTTTTTTTTACAGAATTTAATACTGAAGAAGGTTCAGTGATCGTTTTTCCTAAAAATAATGTTCTACATAGTTTGCAGGAGAAATGAAGGTTACCAAATCATTTTTTCATGTTAAATCAATGTTAAATCTTTAAATTCGGTGATGGAGTTCTTCAAGTTGATATTAAGAGCTCAAATTTTTACAGATTTTTTTTATAGCATATGTAACAAGAATTTCAATTTCACATGCAATTGAAAAAAAAAATTATCGCCTTTTTTTGAAACACCCTAATATATATATATATATATATATATATATATATATATATATATATATATATATATATATATATATATATATATATATACATACATACATACATACAGAATTTACTTCAGCTCGGAATCTGTAGCCGTTTAAATGTGCTCAATTTCGGTGTTGCTACTGTTGGACATGTATATTGTATATAGATACGTACAAACACGGGGGACCGAAGATGGAAATGCTTTCTTACCTTGAAGGCTGTTAAGACATCGAGGACAGATATCCTTTGACATTAACGCAAAACTTAAGCCCGCTGTATAAATAATTCTCCAATGTCTAACTCCAGGCAAAGGAGATATTTTGTAACCGAAGAAGGTATCCGTGTCTCAGTTAAAAAGAGCAAGACCGGCTTTTCCTTCTCAAGGTGATAGGCGACGGTATTTAGGTTGGAGTTAATATTCGTGATGTTACAGAAGTGTAGGACGTGGAAGTGCCTTGGGGGTTCCCTCGTTTGCCTTTTACGAACTGCTTGGCAAAATGGCAGATGATATATTCTTCAAATGAGGCTTGGGCCAGCCAGGACTTTTGAAATGATGTATAATCATAACTGCAGCGTGCATTCCGCTGCTTTATAAGTTTTTGTCGAATCCCACGAGATTAACTCGTTTTTCTGGAATTAAAAGTAGCCTGTGTGCTATTCCAGGTCATCATCTACCTATGTGTCAAATTCCATTTAAATCCGCTTATTAGTTTTTGCGTGATTAATAATCGCCTATCCATCCAAACATCCAAACTTTCGCATTTATAATATTAATATAGATTAATAAACATGTTAACAGTAGTCTTGCTTGTTGTACAAGAGCCCTCACTATGTCTTATTAATAAACCTGTTAACAGTAGTCTTGCATGTTGTACAAGAGCCCTCACTATGTCTTATTAATAAACCTGTTAACAGTAGTCTTGCATGTTGTACAAGAGCCCTCACAATGTCTTATTAATAAACCTGTTAACAGTAGTCTTGCATGTTGTACAAGAGCCCTCACAATGTCTTATTAATAAACCTGTTAACAGTAGTCTTGCATGTTGTACAAGAGCCCTCACTATGTCTTATTCAAAGTTAACATTACGATTGAACAGTAAATAAGTCTAAAGCCCCGATTGCAATTTGATTAGTGATAGTACGAGTGTTTAAGCAGGTGCTTAGTATTAAGCAAAAAATACGTGAAGACAGACGTTGATCAGTGCGAGTGATTAGTAATCGGCGTAGTCAGAGTGAATAGACGCTGATATTACTAATCACTCGCATTAATCAACAGCTGTCTTCACGTATTTTCTGCTTAAAGCCCCGTTTTCACTTTGATTAGTGCGAGTATGAGTAATTAATGCAGGTGCTTAGTATTAAGTCAAAAATACGTGAAGATAGCCGTGGATCAGTGATTCGTAATCATCATAGTAAAAGTGAATAGATGCTGATTACTTATCACTCGCACTGATTGACGGCTGTCTTCACATATTTTTATCTTAATACTAAGCACCTGCATTATACACTCACACTCCTACTACTCAAAGTGAAAACGGGGCTTAATACTAAGCAACTGCATTAAACACTCGCACTAATTAAAGTGTAATCGGGGCTTTATTCATTTAGCATTGACATAGCGATTGAACAGTAAATAAGACTAATTTGTAACTATGATCACTAAACGAGCTTAGAACGATTATAATAATAATTTAATTAATGTATTTTTATTTCAGACTTGAAAGAGCACGGGTTTATAAACGTTCTCAAAGATCCAGAAACATATGAAATTCTAAACATAACCTTGGGAAGGAAATTACTGAATAAATAAGTTATATACAATGTTAGTGGAAAATTGTATTGTAGGAAAAATATTTGAGAATATCATACTTATGCAACATTGTTACTTGTTGTTCTTTTTAGAATATTTTGTATATTTTGTATGCGTTTATTCATAATAAATTCTATTTGTTCTTATTTTGTTTTTATATTAGACCTTACAATGGAAATTTTGCGATATCGAAAATTCGGAATATGTTGCTGCTAAAATCCCTGCAAAACTGTTGCTTTAAAAGCATTATAATGCGAATTGGTAAAGATGAGAAAGGGCATGCTCCGTTGGTTCGGACATGTAGAAAGAATGGCAGATGAAAGGTTAACAAAACAGATATACAATGCGAATGTGGAAGGATGTAGGTACCGGGGAAGATAAAGACTGACATACCACGATCAGATTGATCGAGTACTGTCCGAAGGTGGTGTCAAGAGTCTTCGCAACCGGCGTGTATGTATGAAGAGAGTGATGAATGTGGAGGAAGCGAGACAAGCCTGCAAAGATCGTGATGTATGGCACTCGGTTCTCTCTGCCTACCCCGTAAGGGATCTGGCGTGAAGATATGTGGTAGAAACTCGTGTCTTCTGAGCATGTTTGCTCCACTCATTACACAAAAACAAAATAAATAACTATCGCTCGACAAATGACACTAATTCATTGACATGTATAATATTACCACTATTATACATGTCAATGCACTAATTGATCTTACTCCAAAGTAAGCAAATTATTTGTTTGTCATTTGAACGTTAGTCCTCGATACTAATACACATAGATATAGAGGTATATACTCAAAGCTAATACATATACTGAATACCGGAAACAGTATTATTACCCCCTTAATTGACAGCGCTTTGGGATCTTCCCCGTGTTGGTCCCGGGCTCCTTTGAAGAATAGGCCAACTGCCGTTCTGCCAGGCAAGTCGTAAAAGGCGACTGAGTGGCTATGCGCGTGACTACTAGGTGGTAGAGTTCTGCATCGGCTCGACCGGGTCTGGTACCACCGCCTTACCTATTCCTGCTGCAATAGCGGCAGTGCTTGTCACTGTCGTGTTCCGGTTTGGAGGGTAAGGTAGCCGGTCAACTTATGCATGTGAAATCAGGAGACCCATCTGCTTGTTTGCTATCTTATGATATAAAAAAATTATGAAACAGCTTGAATGAATTTTATTTCTTGAGAATTATAATGAAATCATAAATAAAGTGCTATAATCTTGAACCAGAAAACTGCTACTTATGTCAGCGCACACTAAAATGCAAATTTTCGCGGGCATGCTTGAAAGTAGCTCGCTGCAGTAACACTGGCGGCAGCGGCGCACAACGAGTGTTCAGAATGGTCGAGCACACTCGACCACAGAACCAAATGCTCTAACGAGCACTCGACCATGAAGTACGTTTGCTCGACTATGGTCGAGCGTTGTATTTTGAAGTACATTTAATTTCACACTGTGTGTCTAAAGTCATAAAGTAGATATTTCAGTGTTCTCAAAAATATTTTGCTTTAGTCTTGTGCGTTCGTGTGAACCCTTTCTGAGGAATGTGTAAACAACGAACAAAAAACACCCGGTTTACAATCTCAACTAGTTGCGACTTTCGCCAATTTCAACTCGGGCTTATCGCCACTTGTTTACATAGCCAGTTCTCACTGTTGCTGTAACAGTAATTATGTTTGCCCGAAAATATACCAACCAGAAAAGTATTCCAAATCAACTGATATCACATTAACAAGGAGTACCAGCATACGAAAGACTAGAACGATTGACTTTACAATTGATCTTACGCAAGTATTTTGTCAATTTATGAAAGATTAGGAATGATTAATACGAGGAATACACCTAGTATTATCGTATTTTTATGGGAGTTGTCAAAATACACCATGTCACTCCAGTCGTGACTAGAAAGTTAATCTTACCTGCTCCGGCCGACCGCCGGCGATATACATATAAATAAGTGCTTGTCGTTTCAGTTTAGGGAGTGTAAAATAGCTAGTAAGCTTACCCAGGTAGAATAGCACCCCTGATACCATTTTCTCATTGACTAATGGCATTTCACCGAAAACTTTAACAAAAAAATGAAAGCGGCGCAACATTGTTAGGTACCGATTCAAAACTACTTATTAAACTTTACATTAGTTTAAAAATTTAGTTAATAAAGTCAATGAAAAAAAGGTTATTAGTTTTTACTCTTCAGTCCGTTTGGGATAAACAGCGTGTGATACGTCGCGCGTGATAGAGATTTCACCAATAAGAACTTATATCTCGTTTAATGCCACGACAAATGTTTCCTCGTTGCGTCACGTAGAATAAATGAGCGTCACGACGAATAAAGTTCTTATTATTGGTGACATCTCGATCGTGCGCGACATGTCACATGATTTTTATACTAAAGCGGAGATTTTACTAGATCCATGGGCAAGCACGCAGGCATGGTCGCCGGACTTTACTACTATAGGTCTGTGCAATGTCTGTCAAGTGTATTACCGACACGGGCTGTCCGACCCATTATTTTTTTTTTTAATTATTTTTTTTTGTTAAAGAATAAATAAATAATAATAATAATAAATACTCACGGGACAAATTACACTTACTGATCTAACCCCAAAGTAAGCAAATTATTTGCTTGTGTTATGGTTGTTAGTCAACGATACTAATACATAGAAATACATATATAAATACTAGAATATATTTAATAAACACCCAAACCCGGAAATACAGGCATTTATGCTCATCACACAAATGCTTGTCCCCGTCGGGGATCGAACCCGAGCCCCGTTGATTGCGTAGTCAGGGTCGCTAACCACTCGACCAACGGGACGGTCATTATTAGTAGCATAGTCCGGCGGGCTAGCTCGCGGACATGAACGTCTAGTGAATTCCCCGTTTAAGCGGGCAGTTTTTTCGTCGGTTTAATTTTTTTGTTAGAAAGTTTTTTGATTATATAGACGGCACATCAAATAAGATGTGATAACATACAGTTGAAGCAATGTGTATTAAAAAGGACCAGTAAGAAAAAAACAAAACGAATAAAATCAAATCATTGATATGAACGATTTATTTGAGTAATTTGTATAATATATAATGATATGATTTCTGTACAACTTTACATAAGTCCAACTAGATTCAAGTCAACTAGATATATTAATAGTACCTAACCTAGTAGTGGTAGTAGTTAACAATTTACAAATTCTAGTAGCGTGAATTAAAACTGTACACAAAACAGTCCACTTAAACTTAGTTAAAAATACTTAATTTACATTAAATACATTCATACGTTGGAATAACATTAAGTTTAGCTTAAGGAAAATATATGAGGCAATATTACATTAGATTTAAATCATACTAAAAACTAAATTGAACCCTAACGTGGTAAGCATATCACTATGTCTTTATACAAAATCAGTCTCCTACTATTTGTAACCCATATGTAACCTAAAACCAACTACCGTTTACAATCTAACATAAAGACAGTCTGCGATGTAGCATCGGGACGTTCGGCACTGGACGTTTGCTTAAACATTTGATACTTCATGAGGAAAACATTTGCATCTACAACCAACACGTAATTCTAGTTACATTACTGCTCGTCCATACATTTCACAGCCTAGCGACAGTCGATCAAGCTCGCGTTCTTCCTAGCTAGCGACACTAGCTCAGGAATGACAATTACGTAAATAGCTACCATTTTTCACAATTCTATATATTTAAATACATTTAGATATAATAATAAGTTAGGATTTTTATCACTTTTAAAGTATAATATATATAAAAAGCTAAATGTGAAAATGTTGAGTAAGGTATATAAAAAAGTAAGAAAGTAAAATAGGAATCATCATTTTACAGAGAATAGTTCATAATCAACATTAGATACTAAATGGAATTAAATAAGACCAATGTGTGACATTATCACAGACACATTCAGAGATGGGTTAAATAAAATTTTCGCATTCAATAATTCAACTACACTACGGCCAAAACGAAAGTAAAACGGACATTGACCCTTAAGCCATAGCATAAAACTACAAATATCGCTTCTGTGTGAATGTTAATGGGTAAGGAAATATTTACAAACAAGCGATAGACAAAATGGTTCTCAGTTTAAGAGTCAATGGTCAATTTAATTTTTTAAGCTCGACCGTGCGGTTAGATTAAGACATGTTTGCCGCTCTTCAGACGATTGAACACTCATTTACAGTTAGTGCATTCATTTAAACTTTTGAGACGCAAGCATGTCTCAATCACTATTTTTAAGAAAATTTTAATTATCTTAAATATAAGTATAATAGAATTTCATATTGAATAATAACAGAATTCACGATAGCAAACCAGTTCATAATTTACCTAAATATACAGTCACTAAAAACCACTCCGACGAAATTATTCAACACTCAAGCCAACGAATCATCTTCAAAATCCTTGACGCGAATGTCTATTTCTTCGCCGCCATAGTTCATACTTTCAAAATACTGTTGAGGTTTGCCGTTCCAAAGCGAGTCGTCGCCGTGAGAGTTGAGGGATTTCAGGGCGTTGACGTCAATGGAGTCGGCGGTCTCGTAGAGGATGGACTTGGTGAGTTCTAGCGCGAGGTTTTGGGGCGTCTCGTAGGCGAGGGCGAGTTTGTGGAGGTCGAGCGGCGGCGCGAGCAGCGGCGCCAGCCGGCCCGCGCGCGACACGTACTCCGCCGCCAGCCGCGCGCCCGCCTGACACACAACCTCATGCTCAACTCATATAACAGGCCGTAGTTAATACAGAAATTACGATTATCTCTAATTATGTCTAAAATACTATTCGTTTGTGACACTTTTATGCTTTAACTGTTGAGTAACAGAGCATAAAGAAATTATGCATACACGTGGTCAAACGTGTTATAATGGACTTTTTCGACAAACATACAGAATACCATATCCAGAAATTAAAACGATTCCCGAATGAGAGAAAAGTAATTTTAACAAGAACAATGCCGCGGACAAACGTTAATTGATTTTAAAATCCACAAATTTCGGGGACAAAAAATATACTAGAGCTAAAATACAATGTACTGGTACATCTACTGAAATATTTATATTTTTGTAATCAGCTTCTCAAAACGATCAAACCAAAAATTCTACGATGAGCGCACGCTTTTAACTGGAAGCCGGGACACTTAAACGTAATAATGCGAACGTATTGCTTGGATCATTGCTTGACGGTCTACACACCTTCTGCAGTCACGATTAGGTTATATAATATCAAAACGCATGCAAGAAATGGCGAACGTTCGCAAAAAGAGCTTACTCATTCTTAAAAGGCCGGCAACGCAACTGCAAGACCTCTAGTATTGCAGATGTCCATGGGCGGCGGTGATCACTAACCATCAGGTGCACCTCTTGCTCGTTTGCCCCCTCTTCTATATAAAAAAAAAACAGTAGCAGTCGTGGGACTGCCGATAGAAGTGAAAACGGAACTATTAAGTTGAGAGTAATTAAAACTATATGCAAAACATAGCTATAGATATACTACTATCATTAGCATGTCGGTGACGCGAACCGAGGATTTTACCCTCTACCAAAACGCTCAACGCGCCTAAAGAAGTTTTCACTTCAAAAAAAATTTGGGTGATAATCGTTAATCGGCCAGACCCAAAGCGGAGTTGAGATCGATAGATTACTACTGGTAAAGTCAAAACCCATTTTTTACAGCAGAGGATAACAATCAAGTAGATGAGTCTCATGGTGGAAAAAGGTACCCATAACTCATATGCACTAAAAGTATTAATAGTGTGCTACTGTCCATGTGGCTGGATTGCCACGTTTTTATCTTATAAGATAGTAAACAAGCAGTACTCTCCGGGTGGAAAGAGACAACAAAAATGTTAATGGGGCGTTATGAGAAAGTGCTATCTCTCTGCCGCGGTGTCTTAATTTTTCTTTATTTTAATTGGAATAAACGTTTGTCTTCCACCTCACCTGATAGAAAGTGTCAATGAAGACGATGTTGGTATCCATTCAAAAGAAACCTATTCACTCTACTCTTAAAGGTTCCAGGACTATATTTGTCGAAAAAAAATTCCCAGACAGTACATTTCAAACCTTGGTGACTCGAACCAAAAACAGAGTTGTCAAACCGTTTTATTAGATTTTTGATTTATATCCACAACATACGGATGGAACTTTTGTCTAGTAGTCCGATAAAGGAATGGTGAAGGTCCAGTAAGTTCGATGAGAGCTTTCGCACTTTTCGCTTTTCACCATTGCCTTTTGTTGGCCGAAGTTGAGTTTGGACGTGACGTTAATGCTCAAAAGTCCTAAACGGTTAGTAAGCGATATGGATACACTCCGGAACTTGGGTGTTAGATCGAATTTTTTGATGAGAAGAGATACGTGTTTTGGAAGGGGTTTCACAAGATTGGCTCGTCCATCGGATACCGTTGCAATGTTAAATTAATCCGTTCAATCATGGACTCTCTCAAGGATTTTATTTCGCGCGCAAGGATTTGTAGCTGAAATGGCTATATATTTATATATAGCCATTTCAGCTACAATAAACAAATAGAAAAAATGGCTGACTGGGCTGTATCAAACGAAAAAACGAAACGAAATTTTTCACTTTGCATATCCCTAAGGAGACTGAAAAATGTTATTAACTACGAATAATCGTGTTATTTAAATATGTCTGATCTGAATTATCTAAATCATTAAATATCTTATAACCGATATTAAATATATACAATATTCTGTGGAAAGCAAATTAATTCAAAACTGCTGTGCAAAATCACCCACAAGTAACATTCAGGTTAATAGTGCATTGGTTAGTGTCTCCGTTAGTACACCTTGTGACTAGCCAGTTGATTATGCCACTATGTCAACTAAATAAAAAATAAAACTACGCATGCCTAAATAAAAGGTGATATCTAGTGATGAAATCAATACAATACTTACCATAAAGTTACTGTAAATAACTCATGCCAATGCAGAATGAGATGTAGGTTAGGAGCATTTCAATATTGGCATGGGTTAAAGTATTTAAGACATAAGGAGATGAGGGTGATATATTGGATTTATAAATATTTCTTAAAATCATATTAGTAAGACACGCATTTTAGACTAATGTGTGCATGTTTTGATGTCACAAATCTTAAATATACGGATGATTGCAAATTTTTATATCACTTCATTCATTCATATCTGCAGTTATGGTGGATAACTTTAGGCATTTAAATTTTTATAGGTCAGAGTCCTACTTGCAAGTACAATTTAATAGCAATCTACCTATTTTGAACCATATTTGATCTTTTGAACCATAAACATATTTTTAGTTAATTATATGTATAGTAATATATAAAAGAATTTCTCGTAGGCGTTTACCTTATTAGCATTGGTCAGTAAATAATTAGTAGCATTTTTGAAAAAAAAAAACAATGATTTAACCCTCTAACATTCGCATATAAATATAGCCTGTCTTAAGTTTAAGAGTAACAAGTCATATAGCTTGCTGAACTGTTTAAATTCTATTCATAGTGTCACCAACTTATCTGTGAAACGGCAAAATTCTGAACTACGGCCGCCATGTTAAAATATCATTTATTTCTTTTATATCCTACTATACCGCTATTGTTTATTTATTTCGAATACCTCGATACATTTTGTTACCTTAAACACAGTACTGAGCTCTAAACTTAAGTTTTTTTACCTTAAAGTACACGGTGTCTCAGCGTACTAGTATTTAAAAAAATACATCAATTGAAATACGAATATACAGGTAAAAGACAAAGACCTACAAAAAAATATAGACATAGCCAAGCGCTCGTATCGTGAGTCACGAATGTCATGACGATGCAGCAATATGAAGCCGGCAGCTTACTAGTCGGCCGCGAGCTAGAGAGAGTGAGAAACGTTCTTTTTGTGACAATATTTATTTTGAAATCTTGACATCCTGTGTGGTAAACAATTGTTAAAACAATTCATGTTTTGGAAAAAGTCTTCCGGGATCACTTTTCACAAGGAAGTATCCAAATTTCCATAAATTTAACAAAACTGAAATAATATTTGATATAATTTCTCAGAACACAAATTTGAAGCGGCATTGTGACAGTGTGGTAATTTAACATACGAATAAATTTCCCCAAACGTTGGGGAAATTTTAAAGGTGGAAATCAGAGTGGGCCTTATGTATATATATATATATATATATATATATATATATATATATATATATATATATATATATATATATATATATATATATATATATATATATATATATATATATATATATATATATATATATATATATATATATATATATATGTGTGTGTGTATTTATGTATTCCGTTCATTTTTTTGTTTATAGTAGTAGTATTTGGTTTTCTTATACATTTAATTTTATTGCAATTAATTCATTGTATGTCAAGTCGAAAATTATCTTTGTTTTTAAGGGGCTAACAAGACCTAATTAGTTGAAATTGATGATTTAAAGCAGTTTTTTAAGAAAAATTATTTGTTATAGCACTTCAAAAAAATATATATGTTAATATTCATCATATTTCAAAGACCGTGGCCGGACTCGATACATAATTGAAAAAAATTGGGTCGATAGAAAATAATTGCGAAGATTGGTCTTGAAATCATCATTAACGGTTCTATATCTTTATTTCTTTGACGTATGGGTCTGCAATTGAAAACATGAAGTCACCATATTCATACCTAAACCGCTACCGAATCATATTTGACAAATAATCTACACTTTCTTTTAATTTCAATATTTATTCATTTTAAGACCCTGCCCGCCCAGTTACACTGATAGTGTGGTCTCGTTTACTCCGATAGACATAGACAGACTGAGCGATTTCGGTGTTGACAGCGTCTTAATATTTTCTTGTTACGGGTTGGCTGGAAGAAATCTCTATTACTAGAGATAATCTCGCCCATTGTACTTATTTTCTATTATTATTGTTATGTTAGTGTTTACTATGTACAATAAAGATGTAAATAAATAAGTAAGCTCGTATTTTATTTTTCGTTTTATTTGTTAGTTTGCCAATTATCATTCTTGTATGTACTTTCAGTTTAGAAAAGAAGTTATATATTACTATTAAAGATGAGTATTAAGAATTTATAATAAATAGTTAGCATTATAAGTAAAAAAAAATATTAAAAACCTATTGAATTATTACTTGTAATTATTTAGAGTAAAAATGTAAAATATGCTGAAAAAGGTTCGTAAAAATATTATTCATATTGTAATTAGTGCATATTTACATGTGTAAATATGCATTAACATAATGGCATATGTACAGTAGATAAAATAAATAAATTTCAAGACCTTCTAAATTTGTTTGTCTTTGACGTAGGAAATAGTAATACAAATAAAATATCAAATATAATTAATATAAGTAAAACACATTACATTTATAAAATATAGTAAAATATTAAACCAGTAAATGGAAATTTGAAAGCCAATGCTTGCAACACTAATCTCTAGCACACGTACGTAATATTTTACGATGCTTGCAAGTGTTGGCGTTGGCTTACGCACACATGTACAAAAGTTGTCTTCACCGATTTGTTTCTAATTGCTTACAATGGCTACGTCTATATTTTTTGTAGGTCTTTGGTAAAAGATGTATTTACTCGATTCTTAGACACAAGTAGGAAATCCCATTACTATCTAGCTCCGACTAAGAACTAGATATTTTCAAATAGTTATTACCTAGCAACATACATGGGGCACACTAAAAGTTTTGCACTTCTAGCTAATCGGAACTATATGAATTTAGAATGTCATATTTTTAAAACGCTGCAACCTTCATAGTAATAAAAAAAAACATTTGGCGGGAAATGATTTGTCAATTGTTTTTTTATCATACATCAAAGTTCTACGTACGCAACGAAAATGGAATTAAGTCGAAAAGATTTTAGAGCGATGATTTTTTTATTTTAAAAGTTCTCTTTCTCCGCAAGACTGTGCCGCTCGTCTTCAAAATACTTTTGGGAGAGGAGCACCTTGCTTGAGCACCGTTAGGCAATGGGTTGCTGAATTTGAGAGAGGTCGAATTTCGTGAAGGGCCTTCAACTGTCGTCAACGAAAATAATGTGGCTACTGTTAAGCGGTTAATTGAAGAAAACCCCCGGATTACCTATGAGACAATTCGAGGACTATTGGGGATTGGTATGAGCCAAATTCAGAAAATTTTACACGAAGAATTGAAAGTTCGGAAGTTTTCTCAGCTACGGGTCCTATCTGTACAGTTCCACTTAAAGATCAAAAGACAGTTAATGCCGAGTGGTATTCTATCATTTGTTTACTCAGGGTTTTATAAAAAGTTCACGAAAGACGACCCAAAAGCCGCATTCTCCTACACCATGATAACGCTTCTTCACACACGGCCAACAAAACAAAGTCATTTTTAGCTTCCAAAAAAGTACATCTCGTCACTCATCCTGCGCATAGCGCCGACCTAGCACCCTGTGATTTCTGTATTTTCCCCAAAATCAAAGATTTGATGAGAGATTTTACTTTTACCAACTCCGAAGAGGCAGCGACAGCGTTCAATCAGCACGTAGAAAACATGCCTTCAGATCTGTGGTCCTCCTGTTTTAAAAAATGGTTCGATCACATGAAGAAATGTTTAAAATGTAAAGGAGATTATTTTGAAAAGCAATAAACATGTTTTGGTTATAACATGTTGTTTTTTTAAGTTACGCAAAACTTATAGTGTGACCTACGTAGAACGAAATGACGCCACCTCTCGGTTCACAGATAAGTTGGTGGATTTGTAATCTTGTTTAACGTGTATGGTGGTGTAAATTCATTTGTAGTATTTGTAGAAGATCTGTTTCTGTTTTGATAAACGTGCACTAAAATAGTCACCTTTGTAAACAATGATCCTTAGCCTTAACCTATTTATCTATACATATAATAAAATCGTAGGAAAGTTGAAACTGTACATTGAATATTTTTTTTAAAAGAATACTTGGGGCGTGATCTACAATCGATATCGAAGCCAAAATATAGCTTTTATAATTTTTGTTTGTTTGTCTGTTTATCTGTTTGTCTGTTTGTCTGTTTGTCTGTATGTATGTCCGGGGTAAACTCAAAAAGTACTGCATGGATTTACTTCAAATTTTGCATGAATATTACTAACAGGTCGGGTCAACATATAGGGTACATCATAGAGTAATAACGCTTAGAGGGATAATTGCATTCAACGCTTCGTTCATATTTTAGGCCAAAACCGTGTCAATGTCCGTGTAAGCTTCGTGTAATCACTTGCGTCGTCACGCACACAAAGACTTCAAAGACTCGAATAGTGTTGCAAGTAAATAAATATTTTCCCAAGACAGTATTTAAAATATATCTACCTGACCGGTATACAAATAATCTTTCATACTATAACATTATTAATCATTTAGTATAAACTTGAAACTTACACTTTTTATTCGGTTAGGTAAAATATGTTAAATGCCGGGAAATATTCTAGATGTTCTCAAGATGATTCCAAAACTATTTAACCTTATATTTTTTTAGTTTTTGTGCTTTTATTTGTGATTTAAAATATTTTTACCTCACTGAAATAAAGATTGTCTGTCTTTCCAATAGTATTATTAGTCATATAGAAAATTTAGAAATTACAATTTTTATTCTGGTGAGGTAAAATGAGTAGAATTACAGGAAAATGTTTTAGAGATTCTCAAGATTTTTTTTTAAATTTCAGTAATTAAACAGCGGTAACCAACCGGCACCGAGCGTAAATAAAAAATATGGTCAATACGAATTTACGTTATTTAAGTTATAAAAACAGTGATTGAAGTAATTCTTACAAAAAAAAAACCTTATTGATATGTATCTACTAATATATTATCCTATATCATACAAATGTTTGAAATACATTGCTTGGCAAATACTTGTGTGTTATTATGTGTATGTCTGTGTGCGTGTATGTGTATGTATGTTTGTTCAAAGCTATTACCTTGGAACCTTTTTTATTTTAACTTTCATACAAATCTTGCCATGGTTCTAAACCTTAAACTATCTTACTTACGTTATAGACGAACGTTTTAAGGTAAAAATTAATAAGATACTTATTAATCAAGAATTTATTTAAATCAACTTAAAAAATTTAAATGTTTTAAGCTAAACGTACTATATTGGCTACTATTGGCTCTGTGCACGACTTGAGCACCACCTAGCGTCCGCAACTGTTTTGGTTCTGATCTTAGAATAATAACGCCTAGAAACCACAAAAAACGAGTAAATAAAACTGAACCAGAAACGGCTCAATTCGTTTTGCGAGTTGTCAATGCTTAATAAGATCAGGTTATATCGGACACAGTTTACGAAAGATAATTCGAAATGACTTATTGCATTATAAAGAAGTGTTTTAACACCTTAGAAAAACAAAAAAAGTAAACATTTCACAGGTAAATACTTACAATTTATAATTTTTCTGTTATGTAAATCGACTAAAAATAGATAATTTGAAACACATAACTTATCACTATACAGTTGCTAGTTGTGGAAAAAAAATTGTGCACAATATTTTTAGTTAGACCTTAATGTTAAGAAAATTAATTATTGTATTTGCTTTAACTATTATTTATACTAAGTCTTATGAAAATAATTTAGCTCGAGGGTACTTTTTGATAATTCAGCATTTATTTTATTTGTCTTTTTTTTGCCTTTAACAACACAGTAAGTCATATTTTTTTCGAATTGCGAGACCTGCACTCCGTATGACATGTATCGCGATTCTGAGCGGACTGCAAGCGCATGCGTAGCCTTTTAAGGCTACTTTGAAATGGCTTAAAACATCGCGGCCCACTCGGTTTCTACGTGTTATAATTCTACGTTCCAAAGCTATTTCACCTTGGATTTTTTCGTTTTTGTGCAAATTGTGACACGAAAATATGTATACTTAATAATCAAATTATTTATTTAAAATTTTAAAAATTAAAATTCATCTCAGTGATGTAGAAATTTATAGGGTAAAATAGCCAAATTTCGGCCGCCTAACCAAATACATAACTTTCGGACCCTATTAGGCTTAAACCGTTATCGGGAAGAAAATATTAATTTTCTTTTTCGTGTTAATCAATATTTAAATTTTACACTATTGATGTTTCGAATTGATTTCAACAACGAAATAAAAATATGTAAACGTGTTAAGTTTTAAATGATTGACCCTCTCTATCCTGGTTTCTTTTCTATTGTCGGTCAATTTTTCCCTAATTTCAGCCCCATTTTTCTCTAATGTTAGCCAGTAAAGGATGTTTGAAATTGAAATAAGGTATTGACTTTGCATTAAAATTTACTTTAATTTTATTAAATAACTTTTGTCAACATAATATGCCCTCAATTTTTTATGGTATGTATTTAAATGATCTTTTTAATTTGATAAAAACTGTAAAAGAAAAAATCTAAATGGTCACCAATTTAAATGATTAGAGTCTCTTTCTTTGAGACATAAAATAAATGAAATAAATTGATATTTTAGTCTCTTTAAAACTACGCAGAAAAAATTTGATATGTAAAAATTACATTAGATCGTTACTTGCTGGTCCTCAAAATTAAGAGAAATGAGCATTAAATATTCAATATTGTGATATTTTTTTAATTAAAACGATTTATATAAATTATTTTTTGTCTATATCAAATAATCTTCAATATAACTATTTTAGGGTACTTATTTTTATTAAGTTGTAGTCAAAGAAAGGAAACAATTTAAAGGCACTTGATATTCAAAGTTTTATTTTTCACTATTAGAATAAAACTAGAATAATTTTCTACGATTGTTAAATCAATTAAATAAAATATATCGCTAGGAACAATTATATAAAAAATATTGAGACTTTAATTTGATTTCAAAAGTCAAAAAAGTCAAAAGTCAAAACTTTTTTATTCAAAATAGGATTAATGTTAACCTCTTTTTGAACGTCAGATATTAAATAATAGATAACATTCAAATTTTGACAAGACAATTTGTACATCGTAATATATATATTATAACAATCATAATTAAATTATAATAAACCAATGTCAATCCTATCAAAATTAAATAATTATTAGAACAATTACTATTAATAAACAATACCCGTCATAACTAGATAACATTAAATACAACAATAATTATTTTAAAAAAAACTTACAACAATAAAAATAACAAATAATTTTGTAATTACTTGGTCCAGTCGTCCTCTAAATAATCATTCAACTTGTAATAAGCCTTAGCCATTAATTTTTGTTTAATGACAGTCTTGAACATTTTGTCAGGTAATTCGAGTATGTGATTTGGAATTTTATTATAAAATTGTATACTGTCCCCCAGAAATGACTTTTTTGTTTTTGTCAATCTAAATTTAGGAACTGCAAGTTTATCTCTTTGACGCGTGTTATAACTATGGTTATCAGAATTTTTATAAAATTCAGTGAAATTTTTACGAACATACAATATATTTTCATAGATATATTGACTGTAAACCGTCATTATATTTATATTTTTAAATACGTCCCTCAAGGAATCTCGGGTACGTAAATTATAAATAGCTCGAATAGCTCTCTTCTGCAAAATAAATATACTTTCTATGGCTGCGGCTCTACCCCATAATATAATGCCATATGACATGATGCTATGAAAATATGCAAAATAAACAATTCTAGCCGTATCTACATCTGTCAACTGACGTATTTTCCTAATTGCATAGGCAGCTGAGCTTAGTTTATTTGATAGAATATTGATATGATTAGTCCACTGAAACGAAGAATCCATTGTGATGCCCAAAAATAGAGCTTTGTCTGTAATTTCTAGCTGTTCTTTCCCTAAAAAGATTTTCGTTGGGACTGAAATAACGTTAGGAAGACAAAATTTCATGCATTTTGTTTTTTTTGCATTTAATACCAAATTGTTAGCAGTAAACCAATTCTTCAACTCCATGAGCGTATTGTTTACTTCGTCATAGTACTGTGTCTGTCGCTTTACTTTAAATATTAATGATGTATCATCAGCAAAAAGAACAACATTAGAATTTTTAGGAATCACAAATGGTAAATCATTTATATAGACTAAAAATAAGAATGGTCCCAATATCGATCCCTGTGGCACACCCATTGATACTCGAGCTCCCGATGAATATACTTTATTAATTTGCACTTTTTGAGTTCGGCCCTCTAAATAAGATGACATTAGTTTTAACGAATTTCCTGTTAAGCCATAATGTTTTAGTTTTAACAGCAATGTTTTATTGAATTCTATCATCAAATTTAAGTGTTATCATTGTATAAAACTTAATTTACATTTTCATTAAAACAGCAATAAGTTTATATATTATAATTTTCATTATAAGTATCAAATAAAAATTCTCCCTGTTTTTGTATTAAAGAATAGTTAAAGCTAATTTATTTTTTGTTCTTTTAAGTACCTATAAAGTGTATTCGCAAAAACTCAGCTCAGAATTCTGTCAACCTAACTTAGATTTCTGAGATTAACAGCTGTTGTACTGAAGACACCCAATGACAAGATAAATATCTAACCACAGACTACTAAGGAGAGAACTGATTGCTTACGTTAACCTTACCTAAATTCCAACTTTATTTAACTACTATTCCCCAAGTTAAAAAAATATTTATTAAATGCGGATAAATTAAGCAGTTGATATAGAATCTTAAGAAACACATTAAACTTTAAGATAATAATTAAAAAACGATGTATGAAGTCTTGCCCGCGTTCTTAAAAGTTATGTGGAATATTAGCTTAATTATCAGTATAAACATATTAGGAGGTCGACATTAGGCGCAGACCGATTTTAGGGCACGTTACTCTACATGTTTTCGTGGATAAAAGTCGAAAATATCGCTAATAAAACTACTTGACACTAATCAATACGAAATAATGCAGTAAGATGGCATATTATTTAATAAGAAAATTAAAAAAAAAATACTTTGGTAGTGACAGAGTTTTTTTCTGATGGTCACTGTGGCATCTAGAATGCTAGTTGGAACATTTTTTTTGTCTTCTAAAAGTCCTCATTATATACGAATAAATGCTTCATAATATTGGTCTGACAAACGGATTTGTAATATTTGTGTCAGTATAATGGGTGAGTCTCAACACTTAAAAACTATTTTTTATGCAAAAGCAAAGTCCAGGCTATGTAATATCGCACATAAAATAGGAATACACATATTATTAATTATAATGAAAATAGGTAAAAACAAATACGTGGTAGAATATTTTTCCCTTTGGCTGGCAACATTTTGAATATCGTTCTACTTAGATATTTATGATTTATTTGTTTGGATTTTATACAAAAATATCCGATGCCAAGTAGTTTTTATCGGTGAAATATTATCTTCAAGTCCTAAATACGCTTTTGTGAAGCACGGTGACAGCATTTCACCACACAGTAACTCACATTTTTTGAAATTGCGAGAGCTGTACTCCGCGTGGCACGTGTCGCATGCCTGAGGGGCCGGCGAACGTAAGAAGCCTTTTAAGGCTTCTTTGAAATGGCTTAATATTGCGCGGGTCGACTCGGTTTCTATGCGTTATTATTCTATGGGGTACATATTATCACGGTACCACCTACGGGGGAGGAGCGGTGCGGAGTAAACGAAGTCCGCGCGGACGAAGTCGCTGGCAACAACTAGTATTAAATAAACTTGTGAGCATAGTGCGTGAATAGTCCACGGGACATCACATCATTTTTAAACGATGATTACATACTTAAAACTTCGTGAGAAGCTTCGCGAGTCTATCAAACTTTCTATTATTTTAGATAGATCATCTATTAATAACCATTTATTTCTATCTAGGACTATTTTCGAAAGCGATGCGTTTTTTTTCAAATGATCATACTAAATTTGCCGATTTTATATTTATTTTCCTTTATGAAAACATACTTAGTTATAATGCATTTAGAAGATAAGTTATTCGAAAAATATTTTGCCCAACAAAAATGTTCTTAGCTTGTCTACTATCGCGAAAATGCCACATATAAGCATTTGTGTTTGGGACAGGAGTAAATACATACGTATAGTTCCTTTTTGCGAAATTGTTTAGTAATCTATACATATAATAAAATCGTAGGAAAGTCAAAACTGTACTTTGAATATTTTTTTAAAGAATACTTGGGGCGTGATCTACAATCGATATAAAAGCCAAAAATATAGTTTTTAGAATTTTTGTCTGTCTATATGTCTGTTTGTCTGTATGTCTGTTTGTCTGTATGTATGTCCGGGGTAAACTCAAAAAGTACTGCATGGATTTATTTTAAATTTTGCATGAATATTACTAACAGGTCGGGTCAACATATAGGCTACATATTATCACGCTATCACCTACGGGGGAGGAGCAGTGCGAAGTAAACGAAGTCCGCGCGGACGACGTCGCAGGCAACAGCTAGTTAAAATATTATCAATTGGTCACAGTTATCTAAGTCATTACGGAATTTCTGTTTCGCAGCACTTTGGAAAAAAGTTGTCGATAGAAAGTTTATTACTCACCAAAAGGAAGTCAAGACTTACGAAGTTTCAAATATGCATTCATTTAAAAATTAATGTAACGTTCTGCGTACTAAAAGACTAAATTCGGTTAAAATATTTGAACGATTTTATTGCTGAATACATCTAAATAATAGTGGTAAGAGCGTATTAGATGAGTAATTTTGTTTATAGAAACGTAAGCAAGTGAAAAAATATACAAAAGAAAATTAGATAATCGGTTTTGTGTTGTAAACATCGCTGTCACTCATGTCCATTTAGAACATGTTAATCAGCTAATTAGTATTTTAAGAAACTATAAAAAATATTGCAATGTTGACCTTAATTGTTTTTATATTTTTAAAATAACTGAAAGCATTGTTTTAAAGCGATCGAATATTTTTTAGTAAATTTGTGAATTTTAGTTTTCCTTTGCCCAATAATATAAATTTCCAGCTTGCATAGACTTCAGTTGAGATAAAATTTGACTAATCCGCGTTTACTAGTATCAATTGTAGCAAATAAAAAATGTAATTACATTTGCTAATGCTTTTATATATGATTACAATAAAAAACAACTTATATTAACGCCCATATCCCCGCCTACCCCGTCGGGGATATGGGCGTGAAGATACCTTATTAACACAAATAGGGCCTATAGACACTAAGGACATGACTTGCAAATTATTAATGCACTCGACTGCCATTATAGTGACGTCAGCAGTGTAGTGACGTCAGACGCCTACACATTTTAAACAAACCGTACCGTTAGGCATTAGAGCATTGTCCAGTAAGGACGACGTGATGTATAAATTAACGTCACATAAACGGTAATTCCAGGTGATGATGTTGTAACAAAACATGCGCCAGTTTTTCTGCCATCATCTTTCTCATCAACAACATCATAACATCGGCCATCTCATTTAATGTCGCTATCTTTTAAAACAAAAAACTTAATTTTGCGCTAAATTAAACCGGAGACATTTTGCCCTAAAACCGGATATTATCTTCTTTAACATTCAAATATATCTGGTATTGCTTCGCTCGTTCACTTTCAAAACACATAGCGAAGGCTGGACAGGTCGAATACAATATTTGGCCTGACACAAACCAAAAAAGCTAATTAGATGGCAACCCTTTACCAACTTCCCCTTCATGTAGACAAGGCGAGTAGTATAATTTTACGCAATAAATTAAGAATTCGACTGATATAGATGTAAAATTTATAATACTTCAAGTGTTTATTTTTCTTCACAAATCAATACTATATATTTATGAAAAAAATGAAAGTAAAACTCTAATAAAAATATATGTAGTATTGTTAGACACTAACTATTGTGCATGTCAAAGAAACTAGTAGGTAATACCCACGATGGAAATCATAAATATTTATAATACTTTAAGAAATAACTAAAAAGTAATAATTGCAAAGCAAAAATACGTGGATATTATAATGAAATGTCAGTATGAAAGGTTAATCAAGACAGTATTAAAGAACTACACGAACCAGCACCCATACCACATAATTTGTTGATCGAAGTTAACTGAAAATAAGAAAAAATGATTTTGAGCAAATTAATTTCCCCTTAATATTCTTTGGGCGAAAACGATTTAAATTTATTTCGGATGAGCTAAGTTTTAGAAAAAAAATGTTAAAAAACTCATGATTGTTGTATACTTATTTTTGCATTAATTAAATATTCTACATTCTTTTTTTATTCATATTATTTTAAATAAATCTTCAAGAATATGCGTAAATACTTTAAAAACAATAAAGACAAATATCGACACGCAGGGATTGAACCTGCGACCCTTTCCCTAAAGCCGGGACGCTCTACCACTGAGCTAGTATCAACATACTCGACGTGGCGAAATTCTTCTTTAGCTATATGATCGATTCCATTGATTGTACTGATCGCTAGGATACCACAGAAAATATATATAGTCCGTGGTACACACGTATATCTAGTTAAATGAGTTCATCGTTACAGATGAAATTCACATTTATAATTTTGATCCAGTTCTTTCGTGTTTCTAATTATTTTTGTGTTATAGCACTTACCCCGTGCTGGGAAAAACTTGAAAAACTTTAAAAACAACGAAGAAAAATAGCGACACACAGGAATTGAACCCGTGACCCTTTCCCTAAAACCCTCTTTATACCTAGTGATCAGTACAATCGACGGAAACGATCATATAGCAAAGAAGAATTTCGCCACGTCGAGAGCCTGTCGACACTAGCTCAGTGGTGGAGCGTCCCGGCTTTAGGGAAAGGGTCGCAGGTTCAATCTCTGCGTGTAAATATTTTACTTTATTGTTTTTAAAGTTTTTCAAGTTTTCCCAATCACGAGGTAAGTGCTATGATACAAAAAATTTTAAAAACACTAAAAAACTGATCAAAATTGTAAATATGAATTTCATCTGTAACGATGAACTCATTTAACTATGTAGTTATACGTATGTGTAGCGATCAGTACAATCGACGGAATCGATCACAAAGCAAAGGAGAATTTTACCACATTGGACCATCGACATATAACTCAGCTGGAAGAGCATTTAAGGTACGATTCGCAGATTCAATCCCAGTCGTGTCAAAATTTTTCTTTGAGTATAAGTTTTAAGTAAAATCATTTTTTCAACAATTAACGATGCAAAATATAATATGGACATAATATATTTCCTGATACCATACATTAACAGAATCTGACAATACATTAAATTTCGATAAAACTAATTGCTATTGCTAACTTTTTGAACGTGGATATATATATATATATATATATATTAACAGTCCAGCCACAGCTCTTTTCTTTTTTTTCTTATTAATTAAATAAAAAGTCAATTACATTGATCATTATACATGTATAATATGCCTCAATGTATTATGTCTATTACGTTCCTAGGAGTAATGTACGAACATTGCGTGCGCACGCGCAGTATCGAGTTCAAGTTTTATACTAGTAAATAACAAATCTACCATAAGTACGTATTACCGATTTCAAAAAGTCATTAATTTTCTCTCATAAGTTTTACAGTTATAAATTAATGATCACATGCACAAAAATAAAAGGACATAACTTGAAATAAAAAGAAACAACACTAATGAATAACACGATAATGATTATAATACGTTTTTTAAGCCTTGGGCCCCTGTTAAAACAAAACATCATATATATATATATATATATATATATATATATGTACGGGCTACCGCACATATTTAAAGTCAATGACATGTAATTTATTTAGGTTACATAGAAACAACGTAATAAGTTAAACACGCACACATTGTTACGGTTGCACTTTTATTTAATCATCATTTTTGTTGTAACTTTAATAATAAATCAGTGTTAGAAAGAATTTCATTGGGTTTGTCTCGTACACTGACTCTCCCTCACATATCTTCTGCACTCATCTTAAACTGTACACAGACATTACAGTTTTTTTTGGTCCTTCAGAAAGGGTCGCTCTGTGTTTTTGTGGATTTACTGTGACTGCGAATCGGTTAACTGGCTTCCCAGAAGCGGGTTCCACCAGCTTAATTGAGAAGGCGCAAAAGGTCCAGCTAGGTTCGCGAGGCATAGAGTGGCCCGGAGCATACTACTGCTCTACCCTAACTATCGAAATCAAACAAGAAAATTCTCGTCGACATTCGAGAAATTGAATATCATAATATATCATACAGTGAATACTACAAGTGTATTTTTTTTATCTTGGAGTGTCATATTGTGATTATTGTTCTTTAAAAACCGTACATTTACCTACAAAATGGAAAGTCTACTTCAGCATCAATACGACATTGTTGAAGAGATTAAAAAAATAGAACGCAACTTCGGGAAGGACTCCGCCATCCGGAAAACCCGTAAGTACCTTAATGAACGACTGGATGCCCTGGATAAGTTATGGGCAGAGTTTCAAACAAACGATCATAAGCTGTCCGATTACGTCAATGACAAAGAAGCATATTTTATGGAAAATCAATTCCAAAAAGCAAGAAAATATTTTGATTCTGTGCGTAGCAAAATATCATCATTTCCTCCTACGGGTGAAACAACAAAACCTTCGACTCCCGAGTCAGCTACAGTATTGGCTCCACCGCCGTTGCAACAACGCCTCGCAATACCATCGACGTCGACAGCAACGATGGCTACACCTATGAGCCAAGGTCAAGCAGCAGAACTAGTATCTCTACAGCGAACAAATTTTAGAGCTTTTCATCGACAAGTGAATAGCCTACGAGTTGACGAGCTGCGAGATAAATGGGAGTTGGAAGACGAGCTACGTGGCATTCAGTCACGCTGGAGTGCAATCGACGCTTTGCATTTACAAATCGACCACTTGCTACAAGGTTCGGACACGCAATATGATGATGAGTTTTATGGCTATGAACACCTATATAAAAATATCAAAAAGGCTTTAAATCTGAAGCTTGCATCGGCTGTGCATTATCAACAGTCAACTCCGCAAATCGACATACCTGTTTTTACTGGCAAATACACGCAATGGCCTACATTCTATGATCTTTATGTAGAGAGCATACACAACAACAACCTGCTAACCAAGACACAAAAAATGCAGCACTTGAAAGGAAAATTGCGTGGAGATGCGGAACGACTTATTCAGCATCTAAACATCTCTGCTGACAACTACGAGACCGCATGGGACTTGCTAGTGCACAGATATAACAACCCGCAACTGTTGTTTACTAAACATGTTGAGATGTTTTTAAATCAACCCGTAGCTCATAAACAGTCGGCATATGAAATTAGACGTCTCCATGACACATCAATGGAATGTATACACGCCATACGGAACCTAGGTATCGATACAAGTACTTGGGATCCATTGTTGGTTCACATTATATCGAAAAAGCTGGATGTTGAGACATATGCTAACTATAAAGAAGCCAGAAAATCGCCACGTGACTTGCCTTCGCTGTCTGAACTAATGAACTTTTTAGAAAGCAAATTTCAGGCCCTAGAGCCCTTAAACAAAAGGGAGGTTGTAACACCATCATCGAGCAGGCCTCATACGCATAAAATGGTAAACAACAAGCCCTACAAGCCTCATTTTCAACGTGTTGGTGGTCACCACTATGGAAAAATTCCGAACAGAGAATTTCAAGCCAGTGCGACATATTCGTCAAATTGTCCTCTTTGCAATGAAAATCACCATATTTATAAGTGCAGTAAATTCGTCAAATTTACACCCGACGAGAGGTTAACAACCGTTATAAAACTAAACTTGTGTCATAATTGTCTTTACACACACAGTAACAAACAATGCACGTCAGTGAAAAAATGCAAGGTTTGTCAAAAGAATCATAATACGATGTTGCATGACGCAAATACCGATTCAATTACGAAACCGACCCGACTAGCCGAGACCGCCGTTTCATCGACTATGGGTTCGATTCCAGCTACGCAACAATTTCAAATTCAAACGGAAAATCAAAATAAACAACATAGCGCTAATCACATCGCTTCTGATAATGAGGAGATTTTGCTGACGACACTCTCAATTCAAGTTAAGGCTGCTGACGATACTTATGTTACCTTGAGAGCTCTTCTAGACCAAGGATCTCAAATATCACTCATAACTGAAAATGCCGCCCAGATGCTGGGCTTATCTCGAGAACGGTATCATGCATCTGTATCTGGTATCGGAATTGGATCTCAACATGGCAAGGGAGTCGTTACGCTCGAATGTCAATCCATATATCAAGATTACAAGTTTACGACTCGAGCATTGGTAATCAAACGTGTCATCAACAACCTGCCTAACAACTCTTTCAAAAAACAGTCATGGCCTCATCTGGAAAATGTACAGCTAGCCGATCCGGAGTATAATGTATCTAAACCAATAGATCTGCTGCTCGACGCAAGCGTATACTCAGACATCATTATGAATGGTCTCATCAAGGGGCCTAACATGGCACCTATCGCTCAGCAGACGAGACTGGGCTGGATACTCTCAGGCAACGTAAAAACGTTCAATTGCTACGTTGTAGCTAATGACTTGTCAGAGATATCACAATATTGGGAACATGAAGAGATCAGTGACTCGGCCACTGATCTATCAAGGGCTGAACAGTACTGCGAGCAACTATATGAATCCACCACAAGACGCCTACCAAACGGAAAATACGAAGTTGCTATCCCGATGAAACCCGGATTCGAACATGATTTGGGTCAATCTAAATCAAAGGCGATTGCACAGTTTTACAACATAGAAAGTAAGATGTCAAAAAATAAAGAATTCTCTAAAAGCTACAAACAATTTTTGCGAGAATACGAACAACAAGGTCACATGACGCAGGCAACACGACCCAATGACTTATCGTGTTACCTTCCACATCACGGTGTTTTCAAGGTTGACTCCACTACTACAAAGATGCGAGTCGTCTTCAATGCGTCAGCAAAAACATCTACTGGGAACAGCCTGAATGATTTGATGGAACGTGGTCCAAATCTACAAAAGGACTTACAGCATCTCATATTATTATGGCGTCAACACAAATACGTCATAACCGCTGACATCGAGAAAATGTTTCGAATGATAGTTGTTCGTGAGCCTGATCAACACCTACAACGCATTATTTGGAGAAGTACACCAGAAGAGCCCTTGAAGGAGTATCAGCTTACAACTGTTACTTACGGGACAAAGGCGGCTCCCTACCTCGCAATGCGTACGTTAAAGCAGTTAGCTATCGATGACGGGCACAAGTTCCCTCGAGCTGCTGCTGCACTAACGTCTTCTTTTTACATGGATGACCTGCTAGAAGGCTGTGATCATATTTCACAAGTTAAACAACTACGACAAGAGATCATCGATATCCTAAAGGGCGCCGGAATGAATATCCGTAAATGGTCCAGTAATTCCAGCGGACTGATTGCAGACCTGTCAGCTGATCAATTGGACACACCACTCGACTTCAAAGGTTCGGAAAACCGGAAGACCTTAGGCTTACGATGGATTCCTACTTCAGACACATTCGTTTTCAAAAACATATTTAAAAACGACAAGAACGACGATATTATAACTAAGAGACAGTTATTATCAAACATCTCGAAGATCTTTGATCCCCTGGGGTGGCTGTCTCCACTTACAATACGAGCAAAACTACTTTTTCAAAGAACATGGTCTGAAGAATCAGCTGATTGGGACACGCATTTGTCTCAAAACATTAACAACGAGTGGATAAAATTAAAGCATGACTTGCAAGAAATAGAAAAATTCAAGATAAATAGATACATGGGAGATAAAAATCACTACAAAGTGCATGGATTCTGCGACGCATCTGAAAAGGCGTTCGCTTGCGCTGTATACGTCAGTACACGGAATTCTAAAGGGGAGTACACATCGACACTTGTGGCCGCTAAAACAAAATTAGCACCTCTGAAGAACAAATTATCTTTACCGAAGCTTGAACTCTGTGGCGCACTCTTACTATCAAAACTGATGAAAAAGGTCATCGAAACTCTACCAAAAACCGCAACAGTGTATGCCTGGACTGACTCGATGGTGGTGCTAGGTTGGCTGCATGGAGACATAAACAGATGGAAACAGTTTGTAGCCAACAGAGTTCGTACAATACTCAGCATCATCCCGTCTTCATCTTGGCAACATGTACGGTCTGAGGAGAACGCAGCTGATTGTGCTACAAGAGGAATATCATCATCACAGTTATCAGAACATTTGTTGTGGTGGCAGGGTCCGCAATGGTTGTCTACATTTGATTCGGACATGATTAAAGAGAAGACATACCAATCACCAACATTAGAAGCAAGGAAAACGAGTGTGAACGCTGCTTTATCTTATAAAAACGATTTTGTTTTACAATTATTACACGAATGTAGCTCGACACGGCGCATGACAACAATCATCGGTTGGCTATCGCGTTTCACACAATGGTTACGTAATAAACAATTGCCACAGCAAAGTTACCTATCGTCATCGGAAAGAAATAATGCACTAAATTTAATAATAAAGACAGCACAATCTATGGAATTTGAAAAGGAAATTCAACAATTAGAGAAACGTGGAAAGTTGAGCAATAACAGTAGACTTTTGAGCCTCAACCCATATATTGACTCCCGAGACGGACTACTCAAGGTTGGCGGGAGATTAAATAATTCGTTACTGAGTCAATCCGCCAAACATCCTATAATATTATCAAGTTACGGTAGACTCACTGAACTCATTATACGAGATTCTCACCGTACCACGCTACATGGTGGACCAAGTTTAACACTGTCTTATATCCGAGAAAAATATTGGATACTTAGTGGATTGCGTACAGTAAAAAGAAAACTGCCCAAATTTGTGACCCGTCATCGCTTTAAGGAAGAAAAACGAACGCAGATAATGGCAGATCTTCCAAAGCCTCGGGTTACCCGCTCGCACACATTTAAGCACACAGAAGTTAAGTTTACCAAATATTCTCACATTAGAGCAATCAAGAGGCCAATTTTAAAATCATTCATTTTACCAGTGGAAGAAGAACACACACAAAAACAACCAGGTGCCGTACAGTCATCGACAAGGGATGACGTCACCCTCGCTGTCTCGCAAGCAAGTGGATATCAACCAAGACGCTTGACGGGGAAGCCTACAAAAACTTCTTATGATGGCAATTAGGCTGTGTGTATCACTTCACCCCCTGCTCAGTATTCATAAAACATCATAAAACTTATCATCTACAAATTGGATCCATCCATGTACTAACAAAGTATTGTTCTACAGAGCAAATAAACTGATTTACAATAATTAATTACAAATATCACAAGCAGTTCGTAACTTGAGTTTTAATAACATTGTATACAAAGAAGTCGCCGAGCCACGAGCGGAAGATCAAGTTACATTGCGATAACAGTGGCTATTCTCATGCTGTGGGAAATGCACAGTGCACATATTTGCAATAACAATTAAGTCACTGACCAGGAACAACACACTAGAAATAGGTCACAACCTTGATCTTGACTATTTATAAATAAAGAGTGACACATTTTCTGTACTTTGTCATAATAACTACTGGAGCCACTCTAATATCCTCCCTCCCTCCCTCACATATCTTCTGCACTCATCTTAAACTGTACACAGACATTACAATATATATATATATATATATATATATATATATATATATATATATATATATATATATATATATATATATATATATATATATATATTTAATTGAAACGTTATATTAAATGTTTAAAACACGTTATCAAACTTTTATGTAAAATTACAAAATACACTGTATAACTAATAGTGTACAAATTACATTGTTTATGGGTATAATTTAAAACATTTGTCGACGATAAAAAAATCTATTTTATATGCACCGATCGCTTATAAGAGTATATTTGTATAGTCAGCTGTTGCATAAAAATATAATTTATAATTTTAATTGAAATATGCGTTTGTCTTCCATCTCTTATGACGAAAAGTGTCGATGAAGATGAAGGTCGTACAGTATAAGCTCATCCAAATAAAACCTGAGTACTATAATTTTAAAGGTTCCAAATGTATATTTATCAGGAAAACCGACCCAAGCAGTTTCTTCCAAACTTTAGCGACTCAAATCAAAAGAGTTATTAAATCGTTTTGTTCGTTTTTTTGGTATATCTAGAACGTACGAACGAAACTTCTGCTTGCATCTAGTAGTCCGATATTTTTTTAAATTATTTATTTCAGTCCATATTGTATGTAACCAATAACTACAGAAGCCCAAGACATACATAAAAAACAAGTGATGAAGAAGAGCATGCACGTTAAAGAAATGCAATGGATAACAGAACATAAGGAAACGAAAACTTACAATCGACATAATGGCATGTGTGGTGTATCCGTGGTGGTGGTGGTACGGGAGGTATTAGTCACTGTGTGGGTTAGGCGTCCTTATTAAACCAGAAGTTCCAGGGGAAGCGCGGGCGCACCTTCTCGGGCGCGGGCGAGCGGCGCACGGGCACCGCGGAGCGCGCCGAGCGGCCCGACGCGCCGCTGTGCGACGACACGCTGGCCGGCGGCGCGCGCGCCGGCGGACGCGGCGCCGCGCCCTGCGCACAACACACCGCCTTACACCCCACTCTCCCCACGCCCCTCATCTAACCACATATCTATACTAATATTACAAAGCTGTAGAGTTTGTTTGTTTGGTTGGTTGAACGCGCTAATCTTTGGATGTACCAGTCAGATTTAAAAAAAACTTTTTGTATATGATAGCCTCATTCACGAGGAAGGCTATAGGCTATCTTTTTTCCTGGCTGAGCAAATGTAAGTAATATATTTGTGTCACGCGAACGAAGTCGGGGGAAACGGCTAGTCACCAATAAACCTCTAAAAGATCCAGCACCTTAATCCGGGCCGCCCCGTTACGTAAAATGAGACCTTTAAAACATTAGTGACGTGTCAGATCGCAGTGCATTGACGGATTTTGAGTACACTATACTGGCGGACGTGGTGAACACACGTTATGGATAGAGTGCATTTCATCAAATAGTTCCTCTGGCGTGATGTTGGCAGCAATTCAAATACGCAGTCACGTGGTGCGTATTGTCCAATCACAGTGGTTGCAAAGCTAAACAAAACTTTGCGTGTCGACAGATAGACAGAGGAGCCATATGACACCAGAGGAATTATTTGATGAAAACACACTCTAGTTTTAATTTAACCGACTTCAATAGAGTTCTTAATTCGTCAGATTTTTTTTTATACATGTTCACGATTATTCCAAGACGCCTGGACCGATACAGAAAATTCTTCTTTTGTTTATGTAGGTATACATCCTATTTGATCCCATATAAATTTGGTGAATATGTGATACCAGGTTCCAAAGACACGGAAGATTGGAAATCAGATGTTGTATGATGTGGTGGCGCAGCGGGGGGCGGTGCAGGCCGCATCACACTCACTGAAATCCCCCACGCAATCATCTGCCCCAGTACTATATAATGTAATACTATGTAATACTAATATTATAATTGCGAAAGTAACTCTGTCTGTCTGTCTGTCTGTTACGCTTTCACGGCTAAACCGCTGAACCGATTTGGATCAAATTTGGTACAAATATAGTTTGAGACCCAAGAAAGGACATAGGGTAGTTCTTATCCCAGAAATCCCACGGGAACGGGAACTATGCGGGTTTTTATTTTAGAATTTTTTTCACGCGAAGTCGCGGGCACAGCTAGTGTATGATAACGATCTATATAGACGCGTTTTTCAATGTGCCCAGGTCCGTTTTAAAGTGCTCGATCCTTTACTTTCAAATCCTAAAAAGTACCTTCCCCAGTTCTGCAAAACAAACAAAGTCTACTTTGTACTACTTTAACATTCTAAAACATCCATATTTTCCACTTTACAACATACATAATAGATCAGGAATAAGTTTTTTCGTATTTTATAAGTAAAAACTTGCAATAAATCTCTTTGGTTGTACTTTTTGCATCTGGCTGGTTTTGATACTATTAAATAGAAAACATTTTAAAACGGAAAAATAAAAAGTAAAAACAATTTTCCTCATATTTCCAGATTTTCTGCCTGAAAAAATAAGTGAATTTAAAGAAGAAAATGCAGCTTTTGAAATTCTATTACAAACAAGTCCAAAATACGACAAAAGCCACGAAGAACATTTGTGACATTTCCGGACTTAACGCAGTGTCAGTAAAAGTGGCAAAAAATTGGTTCAAATATTTTCATTCCAAAAATATTGATCTCAAAGATAATAAAGTATTTTAATAGATTCAGGCGTAACTTTGCGGAAATCCATAATTTAAAGGAGAAATTATGGTATTTTAATGAATTTAATGCTTTACCCTTCATAGAGTAAAGTGCTATTTAACCCTCCTGAAGATGCTTCGGTTGCGAAGTGAAACTGGACTAACTCGCAATAAGGTAAGACAGTGTGGTGATTGGAAGGGCATATGAGCTTTTATCGCAAGGCAAAGCGCAAGGTTAATCAGCTAGTATTATCTATATATTTCCATACTAATATTATAAATGCGAAAGTAACTCTGTCTGTCTGTCAGTCTGTTACGCTTTCACGGCCAAATAAAAAAAAAATTATAAAATTTATAAAAATAAAATTTGGTACAAATATAGTTTGAGACCCAAGAAAGGACATAGGATAGTTCTTATCCCGGAAATCCCACGGGAACGGGAACTATGCGGGTTTTTATTTTAGAAATTTTTTCACGCGAACGAAGTCGCGGGCACAGCTAGTATTAATATATATGCGAAAGTTTGGATGTTTGTTACTAAATCACACAAAAACTACTGAGCTGATTTGAATGAAATTTAGCACAGAGGTAGATGATGACCTGGAATATCACATAGGCTACTTTATATCGCGAAAGAATTAGACAATCCCGCGGGATTCGCCAAAAACTTTTACAATGCAGCGGGTTGCAAACTGCAGCTAGTCATAAATAATTATGATAAAACTATCTTGAATTTAATATAATATAATATACGAAAAAACCAATTCGCCAACCTTATTTTTTTATACTATTTTTACCATTGCAAAACATCGACTTTGCAATATATAAAGTTTATTATACCACTTTACCAATTCAATATCCACTTCACCGCTCTACAATACAAATAGAATTCTTTATCCTACTTTCCCATCCTAAAAAACCAATTTACCATTGGCAATATAATATTTTGTACTACTTCCACATTCCAAAAAATCTGCTTTCTCACTTTGCAGTACAAGTAAAAGTTCTTTAGGTTACTTTCCCAAAGTTGCCATCTTAATAATCACCTATACCAATAATTCGATATGTAAAGTATTTTTGATATTCGTCATGTAAGCATTAACAAAAATATTTTTATGTAATAATTTAAAATTCTTAAGTATAATTTAATCTTTTATCTAGCAACAACAATTTTTTTTTCATTTTTCTTTACCTGGCAAAGACACGATGTCACGACCACGACAACCTTATGTTTCTTTTCAATTGGCATCATAATTTAATAATGAATATTTAAATTTATGATCCCATTACTTATAAAATTATTTTTTCGTTTTTCTGTGTATTAAAGAGACTATGTCAAGGCCATTCAACTTCCTTCGTAGCGTCTTTTAAAGAATTCATAAACCTTTAAATTAGATAAGTTCAGAAAAATACTTGATATACCGAATTTATGTTTGCATGCACTTATATAGATCAAAAGTGTACATAAACAAGTATTGCGATCCATGCAGACTTGTCTCACACTTATACGCACAATATTAAATATTTCCTTTAAAAATATCAATTCACTGAATTGTGTATAATTATAATTTTAAATCGAAATATCACAGCCCTTATAGCTCCTAGAAACCATAGCACAGACTTCATAACTGTTACAAGTGATAGAGATTGTAAATTGCAATTTCGAGTGCATGAGTAGACATAATAAGTTTTGTCGTCTTATTTTAGAAAGTTATTTTTACGTTTCTTAATTTGGGATTAAAGGTAATATTCAAATACAAGCTGCAATAATATATCGTAGAATGTTTTATATTTAATAATAATATCCCTTACAAATTATAAGTGCAGCCATTTATGTCATTTATCTACCTGTGCGTTCGTGCCTCGTGCCTCGTGGTGATATGATTGGGCAGACTTGAATAAAATTTGATATGAATAGATCTTACAACTATATTAACACACATTTATCCTCCATTACCCTGAACAATGGACAGAAGCCAAACAATATAATTACCTTATGCGCTGTATGTAGCGGTATCCGCGAAGGGCGCGACCGCGGTTCGGCAAGGCTCTGCCTAGGCGTGTCTGGCGCTCGCTCGCCGCTCCGCTCGCCGCTCCGCTCGGCGGCCCGCTCGCCGCCCCGCTGCCCGCCCCGGTCGTCCGGCATCGCCACCGGCGCCATGTCGCGCATGCTCACGCGCTCCGTGCTCGAGCTGCGCAGCTTGCTTTCTAACTGTCGGACGCGTGCTCTAGCTCCTTCCAGTTCAACACTTTTTTCTTCAAGCTGAAATTATCAAAAATAATACTATTATTTATAAATATCCATTTTGTTAGTACTGTTCTTTAACAAAAGTAAGAAAATTCGCGCTCTTTTAAATAGAAAATAAAATATGATTACATTTTTTTTATTAAATTTCCTGTGACACACATAAAATAGGTGAATAGTATGTGTCAGCTTTTGTTATTAAACATTTATTTATTTATGGCGGTTCCCTTTTACAATCAGATTAAAGCCGTCTGTTTATTACTGCCCTATCACTATAAAAACATCTTTCAATTTAACAAGAGAAGTAACATTTCATAGAATTTGATAAAAGTTACATACTCTGAATTTGAGGTCATCACTGTTATCCCGCTCCCTCTCCAACTTCTCATGCAGAGAGGTACGCTGCGCCGCTACGCGCTTCAACTGGTCGCTCATCACCTGGAGTTGAAAGAAAAAAATATTAAATAGTAATTCAAACGTTTTATTAAATATATAAACTATAATATTATTATATATAAATTAAATTTTCTCTTTAATATGGGAGATAGACCAAATATATCCTTTTTATATATTATCATAGGCAACTGTTAGCCTGAACTAGTAGAAATCGACTACTATCACCTATAGAGGAACGGTCGGAAAGAAAAGAAAGGAACCGTCGCCATTCGCACATTCCAAATCTGAACGCGACAGTAAAACGCACTGGAGCAATCGGAAACTAAAATAGCTGTCACTTAATTTAGGATCGCAAACCTCAAAAAATAGTGCACCTGAAAACTCTGTATAGGTTTGAGAAATTTGGCACTTATCCTCATACCAATATCAGGCAATTAGACGAGCAAATTATTCAGTCTTTATTTTTATATTTATTTCATTTGTTCATTGTAATATTTATCACTGTAATAACAGTAACAATCGTAAAGCAAACATTGTGAGAAATAGGAAATTGTTATATAAAATTTATTTTAGAATGACATGTTTTATAACTGAAATTTTAGAGATTTCTTTACAAAACTTGGCATAAAAATATATCTCAATTCTTTTGTTAGGAAGTCGGCAAAGATCACTCTTATATTGAAATTTGTTTTGATGGGATTAGAATTTATAAAAATAAAAATTTTCAAATCTACCGAAAAACATTCCAGGTTACTTACTTACTTTCGAACCAAATTACCGTACTTAATTATAGATTAAATTAATAAAAATAAGAATAAATTAATAATAGACTATTTTTTATAAATGTACAAATGCGACTTTGAAAAGCACATGTTCGTGACAAACAGAAGAAAAACCCTAACTGAAACACACTGAATAGTTTAATCACTAGTTTACCTGATTGATTGTACCAATAGTATATTCTTAAAATGAATGTGACTAGTTTTTGAAAAATTAAAACTGAACCAAAACCAAAAAATATACTTTAATGTTGTTTTATTATTTCAATTTGTCTAAATCAATTTCTTTCAGAAAACCCAGTCAAAATATATCTTACAAACACTCTAGAGATGTAGAAATCTTATAGCTTGAAAAT